>CAWUFW010015353.1:0-365399 GCA_963921515.1 Calotriton arnoldi | reverse complement strand
TATGTATTTTCTGGGGTGTGAACATGGTCTGCATTGGTTGTGTTTGGTTGTCAGCCGGACCTCCTTCCCACCCACCCAGCCAGTCAGTTATCCCACCATGGAACGTGCTTGCGTTGCAGGGAGTGTAAGTTGTCTCTCAGGATGTCAGTCAGTGGTGTCCTGCTGTTTGTTGGTGCACAGTTGCCAGCAGGGCCTTGTGCTCCCCACAGCAGTAGCCAGTGTCAGCCATCTTGTGAGTCCTCCACTTCCTGTGATGTGAGCATGGTTCAGGGGTGGTGTTGATGGGACAGTTGTGGGGGTGACCAATATCAGTGACTACGACTCCCATCATGCTATTGCCTCCACCCCCTTCCCAGCATGCCCATGCTTCCTTCCTTTGATTCTGCTTCCCTGTGGGGTGGGCTGGCTGTGCTGACAGGATGGCTGGGAGTGTTGTCCTGGCAGTTGTTTGGCTAAGAGTCCCAAGAGTGTCCCTGTGCTTCACACAACATAACCCAGGGTGGTGGTGCTTTGTGGGATCTTGTGTTAGGATGGTGGGCATTGCATTCTACCAGGTGGGTTCTGTGGAGTTTGTGTTGGGGTGTGTGTGAGGGGAGGTGCTTGTGACTATGGTCAGTGCTGCAAGTCCCCCTTCCCACCCAGCTAGCCAGATATCCCACCATGGAACGTGCTTGCATTGCAGGGAGTGTAAGTTGTCTCTCAGGATGTCAGTCAGTGGTGTCCTGCTGTTTGTTGGTGCACAGTTGCCAGCAGGGCCTTGTGCTCCCCACAGCAGCAGCAACAGTGTCAGCCATCTTGATGAGTCCTTCTCCACTCCCTGTGATGTGAGCATGGTTCAGAGTGTGGTGTTGATGGGACAGTTGTGGGGGTGATCAATATCAGTGACTACGACTCCCATCATGCTATTGCCTCCACCCCCTTCCCAGCATGCCCATGCTTCCTTCCTTTTGATTCTGCTTCCCTGTGGGGTGGGCTGGCTGTGCTGACAGGATGGCTGGGAGTGTTGTCCTGGCAGTTGTTTGGCTAAGAGTCCCAAGAGTGTCCCTGTGCTTCACACAACATAACCCAGGGTGGTGGTGCTTTGTGGGATCTTGTGTTAGGATGGGGGCATTGCATTCTACCAGGTGGGTTCTGTGGAGTTTGTGTTGGGGTGTGTGTGAGGGGAGGTGCTTGTGACTATGGTCAGTGCTGCAAGTCCCCCTTCCCACCCAGCTAGCCAGATATCCCACCATGGAACGTGCTTGCATTGCAGGGAGTGGAAGTTGTCTCTCAAGATGTCAGTCAGTGGTGTCCTGCTGTTTGTTGGTGCACAGTTGCCAGCAGGGCCTTGTGCTCCCCACAGCAGTAGCCAGTGTCAGCCATCTTGTGAGTCCTTCTCCACTCCCTGTGATGTGAGCATGGTTCAGGGTGGTGTTGATGGGACAGTTGTGGGGGTGACCAATATCAGTGACTACGACTCCCATCATGCTATTGCCTCCACCCCCTTCCCAGCATGCCCATGCTTCCTTCCTTTTGACTCTGCTTCCCTGTGGGGTGGGCTGGCTGTGCTGACAGGATGGCTGGGAGTGTTGTCCTGGCAGTTGTTTGGCTAAGAGTCCCAAGAGTGTCCCTGTGCTTCACACAACATAACCCAGGGTGGTGGTGCTTTGTGGGATCTTGTGTTAGGATGGAGGGCATTGCATTCTACCAGGTGGGTTCTGTGGAGTTTGTGTTGGGGTGTGTGTGAGGGGAGGTGCTTGTGACTATGGTCAGTGCTGCAAGTCCCCCTTCCCACCCAGCTAGCCAGATATCCCACCATGGGACGTGCTTGCATTGCAGGGAGTGGAAGTTGTCTCTCAGGATGTCAGTCAGTGGTGTCCTGCTGTTTGTTGGTGCACAGTTGCCAGCAGGGCCTTGTGCTCCCCACAGCAGTAGCCAGTGTCAGCCATCTTGTGAGTCCTTCTCCACTCCCTGTGATGTGAGCTTGGTTCAGGGTGGTGTTGATGGGACAGTTGTGGGGGGGGCAATATGTGTGACTGCGACTCCCATGATGCTATTGGCTACACTGACTTTGCCAGCATACACAGAATTCCTTCCTTTGAGTGGTCTTCACTGTGTGTTGGTGTTGTTGTGGTGGCTACATGTGTGGATGTGTTTGTTAGTTCTATTTGTGCCACTGCCTAGCTGTAGTTGTGGTTGTGTTTGTACATGTGTTGGCACAGTTGGATGTGACTTTTTTGATGGCATGTGTTGTGTTTATCTGACTGACATACACATTTTGGGATGAATCTGTTCTGGTTGCTGTGTAATTGCTATGAGTGCATGGTTTGACTCTCCCCTTGACAGTGATGTGTGTGTGTTTTGTGGCAGTATATTGTGTACATTTGTTGTGTACTCACCAGGCTCTGGGATGTCCTCTAGTCCATATATGCTCACTGGCGGAAGGATGGCCCGCACCTTCTCCTCCCAGGGCCTGAGGTATATTGGCTTGGCAGGAGGGCCACTGCCGGTGTGTTGGCTGTTGATGTAGTCTTTGCTTCAGCAGTTTCCGTACCCTCCTGCGCACGTCATACCACCTGTTCTGGATGTCGGTCTTTGTGCGCAGACATGGTGATTGGGCGTTCACCCTGTTGATGATCCTCTCCCACATCTTGGTTTTCTGCGACATGGGGGTCTGTTGGACCAATGTGCCAAACAGCTGTGGCTCTACCCTGAGGATCTCGTCTACCAGGACTTCCAATTCACAATCTAGGAACTTGTGATTCTTCTTGGGGGGCATGGTGATGGGTGGTGATGGTGAGTGATGTGTGTGTTGGTGTGCAGGTGAGGGTGTGTGAGTGTGTGTTTTGCTGGGTGTATGTGAGGTAGGTATTTGTTGGTGTGCTGATGGTGTGTGGCTTGTGTGAGGGATGAGCTGTGGGTGTGTGGTTGCTTTCTCTTGGGTGCTGGCAGTGGAATGGCATTTGCAAAGGCTCATGGTAGTGATTTGTGTCCTTTATATAGGTGGAGTTGTGGGTGTGTCTTTGTTCTCTGTCCCCACTCCCCCAGTATTTATTGGCTTGGTAATTGCTTGTTTGGCCTTTTTTGGGTGATTTTTCCTTTGTGCTGTTTGTGTATGTTGGAAACGTTCTTGTGACCGAGTCGGACCCTGCATTGCTGCGTACGCGTCGGTCGCGGTGTATTGTGTTGCTTCGGCTCGGTTTTGTATGCGTGTCGGTCGTACGGCTTGTCCTCCGTCCGACTCGCTCGTGGTTTTCGCGCCTTGCATCGTACTTTGCGGTTTGGAGTTCGCGTGTACGTTTCGGTCGGATTTGTTCCGGGTGCGTGTCGGTCGGTTGGATTCGCGTGTTTTTCCGGCCGGATTGCTGTTTTCCGTGCGGCTCGGTCGGTCGACTCGGTTTCGGTACGTGTCGGTCGGATTTTTCGCGCCTTGCATCGTACTTGGCGTGTCGTGCGCAACAAGTACGTGTCGGTCGGTATTTTTTCCGGATCCGAGTCGGTCGGTGCTTTTTCCGGCCCGAATCGGAATCGACCCCATAGTATTTACTACTTCAAACATTATATATAAAATAAAATATAATTATTTAACATTTAAAAGATTATAAATAACAAATAATATAGTACACCACTTTAAAAAAAAAAAAAAAAGTAACTGAAACTTAATTAGTGTTTTCCATATATAGAAAACAACTACCAAATTAAATAAAACAAGGAGTAACAACCAATTAAATACACAAACAATTGAAATGACCCAATAAGATTGAAACGACAATTAATAAAGCACTATATAAACACACGCAAAATCAACATTATTTTACCTTGCAACCAAAAAAGCAACAATAAGGAGAAACTCTGCCGGATTGCTGACACAATATTGAACTGCATTATAGAAAACTCTGGGGCATATTTACAAGCCCCTTGCGCCACTTTTGCGCCGCCGTTGCGTCACGCATGTGACGCAGCGGCGACATAAACTCATGCGCCAGCGTTGCGCTATATTTACAACGTGACGCATCTAGGGAGATGCGTCACGTAGTAAACTCCTGCGCCACATGAAACCTGCGTCAGGTTTCATGTGGGCGTGCCGGCGCAGGGGGCGTTCCGGCGCAGAGACGCCTCGGAAAAGTGACGTAGTGAAATCTACAAGATTTCACGCAGTCACTTTCCCGACGCTAGTGCGTCAAATCCTTACGCAGGCGTAAGGATTGACGCACCATGTTAGGGATAGGAAGGTTGGAACAGTGCTGGAGTTGCGTCGCGCTTGCGACACAACTTCAGCACTGCGCCAACCTTCTGCCCGGCTAGATGCGTCACGCATCTGCTTATCCCTGCGCCACGATGCGCCGCATTGTAAATGCGGCGCATCGGATGTGCGCAAGGTAAACTTGCATGACGCATTTTCCCTGGCGCATCCCTGCTGATATGCAGGGATGCGCCAGGGAACGTAAATATGCCCCTCTGATTACAGCTCCACAAAGTAAGTAAAATAGAATTTTAAAACTACTGCTGCAAAAAATGTTCTTAAAACAATTTTGTATGAACCAAATAATTAATATGTATTTTTTAAATTATATCTCCTCTACAGATAATTCTGAACAACGTCAAGGAACTGCAGAACAGTGCAAAAAGTCAATTTGCAAATAAAGTAAGTATTACTCTCAAATTATCTAAAACAATTTTCTAAAATGCCAACCAGAAGTACAAGCTAATCCACAACTCCCCCCAAAACGCAATTAAACAAATTAATTAACATTACTCTTTTTTCTACAGCAATATCTAAAGAAATACCAAAAGCAAACAGCAAAGAAAAAGCATCAGGATTGAAAGAAATCTTCAAAATTCTACTTTGTAAGTATAAAATTTATAATGTACATATTTTAGAAAATAAAACAGAACAGGAATACTTTTATTAATTTTTATATACATTTCTCTTAGCATTTGAAGCCTCACCATGACTGAAGGGGCCCAATTTACTACTTCCCAGAAAGGCAAATTGTTATTATGTTATATGGGGTATGTGTACACCCAAGAAAAGCAAACAGGGGACAAAGTTAACTGGAAATGTAGCAAATATTATTCTAGCAAATGTTATGGAAGTGCTGCTACAAAGGAAACAACTGTATTATATGTTAGAGAGCATAACCACCCCCTAACGTAGCTGAAATTGAAGTTAGAAATGCTTTAGAAAATATAAAAGAAATTAGCACTGCATCTCAAAAGCCCACAACAGAAATACTCAAACACATGCTCCCCAGAGTCCCAGAGCATGCAACTGGCCAAATGCCCTCAATATCCTCACTAAAAAGAACAATAGCTAGAACTGAAAAAGCTACTGCTACCACCACACCTATCCTCAAAACTTTTGCTGAAGTAGAAATACCACCTGAACTCACAGTTACTCATACTGAAGAACAATTTCTTCTTTATGACAATAAATCAGCTGACAAAAGAATAATAATGTTTGGGACTCCGACAAATTTACTAAAATTACAAAACTGTGAAACATGGATGATGGATGGGACTTTTAAAATATGTCCCAAACCATTTTACCAGTTATATACAATACATGGACTTTATCAACATACAAACATCCCCTTCATATATGCTCTATTACCAAACAAGTAAACAACCACCTATGTTGAACTTTTAACCAAAGTAAAACAAGAAACCAATAATTACTTTCCCAGAAAAGTAATCGCTGACTTTCAACAGTCAATGATACAAGCCATACTAAAACAGTAACCTCACACAGCAATCCAAGGTTGGTATTATCACTTTAACCAATGCATTTGGAGGCACCTTCAAAAATCTACACTTAGGGCCCGATTACTATCTCGCTAGGAAAGCCCTACAGCCGAATCGGTCCCGTAAAGCTTTCCGAGCAACTCGCGCTCTGAGGCACTAAACATATATAATTTACTATTCCCACTACAAACTAAATTAAATCAGAGAAGGTGCTGGACACTAAACAATTAAAATTAACTATTCCCACTCCAATTTATATTAAGTCAGGGAAGGCGCTGGACACTAACCATATATAATTTACTATTCCCACTCCAAACTACATTCAGGGCCCGATTCCGATCTCGTAAGGAAAGCCCTCCATACGACTCAGATCTGGAGGGCTTTCCGAGCGAGACGTTCTCTGGGAGTCCGAATGAGCGAGTACGATGCTGCTGTATGCTTACGGACTCGGCTCGTTTGGACTCCCATTGAACTCTATGGGATCCCATGTACAGACGCGTACACAGGCTCCCATAGCAAAAAATGGGTGGGCGGGGAAAAGCGTACACCCTGAGACGAGCACCCCATGTGGCCCACCACACTGTGCATGCTTAGATCGGGGGGACCCATGCGCACCCCCCTGTGACTGAATCAGAGAGCTCCGGGTAAAGGGGGGCCTGCTATGGCCCCCCGAAGTCTGAATCCGACAGCCGTTTCGTCTCGATGAGACTGAGGCGATACAGCTGTCCGATTCGTGCATCGTACTCGATCGGTCAGAAAACGGCTCCATTGCGCGGAACGATTCGGCTACGAACGTGTCGGACGGACAAGTTCAGGTTCGTAAACGATTCGCACGGCGCGTACAGGATACTTGCATCGTACTTGCTCGTTTGGAACGGGGGACGATTCGGGCGGAACGATAGGGTCCAAATCGGATTTGGTCTTTACAAATCTCGTTTGTAGGCCCTCCTCACAAGATCGGAATCGGGCCCTAAGTCAGGGAAGGTGCTGGATACCTAACATATATAATTTACTATTCCCACTCCAATATATATTAAGTCAGGGAAAATGCTGGACACCAAACATATATAACTTACTATTCCCACTCCAAAGTACATTAAGTCAGGGATGGTGCTGGATACCAAACATATATAATTTACTATTCCCACTCCAATATATATTAAGTCAGAGAAAATGCTGGACACCAAACATATATAACTTACTATTCCCACTCCAAAGTACATTAAGTCAGGGATGGTGCTGGATACCAAACATATATAATTTACTATTCCCACTCCAATATATATTAAGTCAGAGAAAATGCTGGACACCAAACATATATAATTTACTATTCCCACTCCAATTTATATTAAATCAGGGAAGGTGCTGGACACTAAGGGGCCGATTCCGATCTCGGCGGTAGGGCTCCGAATCGGATTCGGCATAACCGGATCCGATTCGGAGCCCTATTCCCGACCGATTCAGTACGCGCGTCCGGACGAGCGAGTACGATGCGAATTCGCCGACCGACTCGTTCGGGCGTCCCAACCGCTCCGACCGACTCGCTCGGACACGACTCGCACCGCGCCAATGGAGGCGTTCCCCGGCCGGGTAAGTACAATGCGGCGCCGCGGGCGCAGTCCGACCGACTCGCGCCATCCGGCTCGAAAGAGCAGTCGGAGCCGTACTTCGAGGGTCCGTGTCGGACCCCCTGTATGCGTGGCCGGGCGAGTCGCACAAAGGGGGGACCCATGGGTCCCCCCTACCTGTGCGTGTATGGCGCGAGTCGCTTTGCCGTGTACCCGCTGTAGGGGGCGCCCTTGTTCGCCTCGCACCCATTGAGGCAATGGGAGCCCGCGTACGCGTTGTACGACCGGCTCCCATTGACTTCAATGGGAGTCCGACTGACTCGAGTACGATAGCATACGGACACATCGTACTCATTCGGTCGGGCTGCACGGGTCCGATTCGGTCGGAAATCTCTCCGGGTCCGGCTCGGTCGGAGAGATTTCCGGCCCGAATCGGAATCGGCCCCTAAGCATATATAATTTACTATTCCCACTCCAAACTACATTAAGTCAGGGAAGGTGCTGGACACTAAACAATTAAAATAAAAAATTCCCAATCCAATTTATATTAAGTCAGGGGAAGGCGCTGGACACTAAACATATATAATTTACTATTCCCACTCCAAACTACATTAAGTCAGGGAAGGTGCTGGACACTAAACATGTATAATGTAATATTCCCAATACCAATTATATAAACTTTTGTAAGATGCTACACACCAAACATATGCAATTTACTATTTTTAAATATACATTGTATTGTAAAACATTAATATTTTCAAACATATATTTAACAATATATGTCACATATAAATATTAATATTCAAATTATTAAAGTTAAATTCTCTTTTTATTATTATTATTACCAAATTAAAATATATAATCGACTAAAACCAAAAAAGTTACTCATTAATAAATAAAAATATTAATATAAATATTTATTTTAAATTTGTACATTTTCAATTTATTTTAATTTAAAAAAATACTCAAATGTATCCCCTATAAACACAACATCCCACTACAATATTTAAAATGCAATCTAAAATTTTGAAATTAAAAAAATGTAATTTTTAAAAATGTAAAATCACTCACCACCCTTAAACACTATAAACTCACCATTACACTCATAAAAATATTTCTATACATTTTTTTACATTTTCAAAACAAAAATTTGTTTTTCTTTTATTTTTTTAACTCCCCACCCCATTAATCCAACATCCCAATCCTCAAAAAAAATTGTACATTCATTTAAAATGTTGAATTAATATTTAAAATGTAAACAACATTTTTAAAACACTCCCCACCCTTATCCCCTATTAACCCAACATCCCGCTCCTAAAAAAAAATTGTACATTCATCTACAATTTTAAATTAATATTAACATTTTCTGCAATTTTTTTAAAACACTCCTTACCCTTATCCCCTATTAACCCAACATCCCGCTCCTAAAAAACAATTGCACATTCATTTTAAATTATAAAATACATTTTAAAAATTTTTACTAAAATTTTTAAAACACTCCCCACCCTTATCCCCTATAAACCCAGCTCCGAAAAATTATTAGACAATTTTTTTTTTATAACATTTAACAACATATAACACAATAAAAAAAAAATACTAAATTGATATATTTAAATGACGATTTCTTAACAAACGATATTTTTTACAACACACAAAATCGATATTTTATACATAGATATTTTTAACATTGATATTTTGTACTAACGATATTTTAAACTCGATATTATGTCAAGTCGATATTTAAAACTCAATATTCTGACCACTTACCCTCCGTTGGGTCCCTATCTACTCACCTTGGGTGGTTCCTTGGGGTCCCAGCAATTCTGCGTCCTCTCGACATTGTCTTGACTCGAGACGTAGTTCTTATACCACTTTCTTAGTATATGGTTTGGTGCCCCCCTGGGGCCACTGTGTATTCCTGTGCTATTTACTGTGTTTCTTTGCTAAAGTATTGTGTGCGTTGTGTTTATCTCCTTGTTGGATATATTGTAACGTACTAGAGAGTATTATATAATAAGTACATATTTTTGTAAATACTTGGGGGCATATTCACAAGGACCTGCGATACCTATTGCAAACGCCAGTTAGCGGCAATTTTTTTATCGCCGCCTAACCCTGAAAACTATATTTATGTTAGCGGCGTATTAACAAGCCATCGCTACATGGCAATAGTATCAGGGAACAGCGGTGAAAACTGCCGCTAACATCAGCGCGATGGCAATAGGAAATCTGGCGTTAGCAGGCGAAAACTACAGATAGGCCCATTAGCGGCAAAAAAACTCACGTTAGTTAGCCCAACGTGAGTTTTTCTTGCCTCTAATGCAAAAAATAGCCTATCAGTCAACACCCAATAGAAAATAGGCATAAAAACCCAAAAAATGCAGAGTGGAGCAGCCAGGGCCAAGTGCAGCACACATCAACAACCCCTGCAAGCCACCCAACATCCAGGATGACCAGGATGAGAGCCAGGATGAGAGCCAGGATGCGTCGCTGGACCTGCGTGTGGAGCCTGGATGCCTCGCTGGACCTTCGTCTGGATGCCTCGCTGGACCTGCGTCTGGAGCCTGGATGCCTCACTGGACCTGCGTCTGGAGCCTGGATGCCTCGCTGGACCTGCGTCTGGAGCCTGGATGCCTCGCTGGACCTGCGTCTGGAGCCTGCATGCCTCGCTGAACCTGCGTCTGGACCCTGGATGCCTCGCTGGACCTGCGTCTGGAGCCTGGATGCCTCGCTGGACCTGCATCTGGAGCCTGCATGCCTCGCTGGACCTTCGTCTGGAACCTGGATGCCATGCTGGACCTGCGTTTGGAGCCTGGAGTGGGATGCGGAGGAGCTGTGGAGTCGATGAGCCGTGGCGGTAGACATTGAGGCACGACGATTGCCCGTACCTGGTGGTGAAGTCTGGCAGGTAGCATGGAGACACGTTGCTGACCTGTGTGAGAAGACCACCTTGCGCACCTTGGAGCTGTTAATAGTAGAGGCGCTCCTGCGCCCCAACGTAGGGAGGTCTGCATCGTATACTATGATCCACCACTACACCGGGGTGCACGGAGGGGATTACCAACGGTGGGTGCCGTCTCTCTGCATCACAGGCCGGATGATGTTGGGCTGGCCGGACGCTGTGGAGGGTGAGGCCCCTGAGCTGCGCCAAACTTGTGTGGCGCGAGCGCTGCAACTTCACACCTAAGGGGGCCCTGCTGCATCAACTGCATCGGGAGGTTCACCAGCGGACTTGGCGGCGACTGCTGTACCCAGGCTTGTGAAATCACACCTGGCTGAGGCTCCTGCTGGCTGAGTCACAGATTTGGAGAGAGTGCAGCTGATTGCGCCACAGTGTCAATGTCCAGGTAAGGAGAAGGTGGGATGTGTAGCGCAGGATGCCTGGGGGTCGAGTCGCCCAGGCCTAGTACACGTAGATGACGCACCCCCAGTAGCGGCTCATCCGCTAAGGCGGAAGAGCGTTGCCCCACTGCTTTCAAGCAGTGCAGAAGAGGAACAATCATCACATGATGATAACTTACTGATGTAACCGTGCTATGTTTCCTTTGCGGGTGGGAGGGTGGGTAGGACTGTTCCAAGCACGGGGCAAGGCATGGGGAGATTGGCATGCCCACTCAAGTGCACAATGACTGTTTGGTCGGCCCACTCAGGCCGCCCAAAGCAGTCATGCACACTTCCCTGTTCGTAATGCAGGCTGCATTGCAGCCTGCATGGAGAACATGCCCACCCCTCCAGCCCCTGGCTGCATGCCATGGCCCGTTGCCAATTACCAATCCCACCACCGCACCGCAGCGTTGTGATTGGCTCTGGGGAGGGAGCCTGGCTGCCTACTTCCTGTTCCTGGAAGCAGACGCAGGAGAGCAGGAGCAACTAAGACACAGGACCCGGCTTCGAGGTAAGACTTCCCTTATTAAAATATTTACAACACCCGCTCACACACACACCCCCGCGTCCACGCCCCATCCAGTGTTCTTTGCGGCGTTTACCACCTCCCAGCTGTCCAGTCCCCCCCACACTTCTCATTATTATTATTAAGAAGTTTGTAAAGCGCAATGGTTACTCCCAACGGAGTGTCCCCGCGCTAGGACAACTGAGAGCCCCAAACCCATGCCACACTAATCGACTACCTACATAACCTCTAAGCAAGGAAGGCAGCAGAGTTATTGACGACCGCACCCTGAATCACGGAAGAGCCAGGTTTTCAATTTCTTACGGAACCAAGGTTCTGACTCAGATATCCTCAAGTCCACAGGAAGCTTATTCCAGGCCTTAGCTGCCAGGAAACCAAAAGATCTTCCACCCACCCTGGCCCTCCGCACCTTAGGCACAGTCATTCTCATACTGCCAAGAGATCTCAAATTCCGAGAAGGTTGGTAAACCGTCAGAAGGGGAGTCAGAAAGCGCGGCCCTTTTTTCCTAAGGATCCTATGGCTGATACAGAGAGCCTTAAATGTAACTCTAGCCTGTATTGGGAGCCAGTGAAGTTTTTTTAAAGCTTCTCCTACCGGGGCCCTCCTGGGAATATTCAGGATAAGCCTAGCTGCGGCATTTTGGACCTTCTGCAAGATGTTCAGATTTTTAGCAGTCACCCCTAGATACAGAACATTGCAGTAGTCAAGCCGAGACGTGACCAAAGATTGTACAATAGTTCTTTTAGCATCCAGGGGGAGAAGGTCCAGAATCTTCCGCAGCATTTTCAGGATGCCAAAGCAGGTTCCGGCCACAGCAGAAATTTGCTGAGTAAAGGAAAGTGCTTCGTCGAACCACACCCCCAAATTTTTCACCTTAGCTTTCGGCACCGGGCAAGGTCCCAGTTCCTCAGGCCACCAATGCTGTGACCAGAAAGAGGGCTGTTTTCCCACAACCAACACCTCTGTCTTCCCTGCATTCAGCTGGAGGCAACTCAGTCTCATCCAGTCCATAAGCTCCCTCAGACATGTTTTGAAATCAGCAGCCCTTCCTGATTCTTGTTGTTCTAGGGTCACAGCTAGCTGAGTGTCGTCAGCATAGGATACCAACTTGATTCCATGTCTCATCACAATATCTGCCAGCGGGCGCATATATATATTGAATAGGGTGGGGCTCAGCGCAGATCCCTGCGGCACCCCCTGGTTTAAGGGACAAACTCTGGACTTGAATGGATGTTGCAGCACCTGAAAGGTTCTGTTCTCCAAAAAGTTCTTCAGCCACATCCACGTGACACCTCCGACCCCGACCTCTCCTAGCCTCTCCAGCAGGAGGCCGTGGGACACCGTGTCGAACGCGGCACTCAAGTCCAGCAAAACCAGAGCAGTTGTTCTACCTTCATCAGCTGCAGTCCTCAGCACTTCAGCTGCTAGAAGAAGAGCAGACTCTGTGCCATGCATTGGCCTAAAACCGGCCTGGGTGTCATGAAGAACCTGCCTCTCTTCTAAAAACCTCGACAGTTGGCTATTCAGATGTTTCTCTGCAATTTTTGCCACATAAGGAAGAAGAGATATGGGTCTTAAATTTTCAGGGATAGCGGGGTCCAGTGATGGTTTCTTCAGCAGAGGGACCACCATAGCGTGTTTCCATCTGCTAGGAACCAGACCAGTACTGAAGGACAGGTTCATAAGTGAGGTAAGAACAGGGGCAATTATATTTTTCCCTAATTGGAGAAATTTAGGGGGATCGGGTCCAAAGGTGATCCCGATTTCACAGCCTCCATCAACCCCAAAACCTCGTTTTCCACCAGAGGACAGAGGATAAACTTATCCTCGGTCAAAGGTGCCTCCGTATTAAACACAGGAGCATAGCTCCTACTACTATCTGGGAAGGAGGCAGATATCCTGTCGATCTTATCAATAAAATAATTGGCGACCTTATCACAATACTCCGTAGAGGCAGGGAGTGCAACAGTCACTCGTTCTAGAGAGGACAGTTGTTTCACTACCTGAAAGATGGTCTTAGAAGAATGTTTGGCTAACTCGATTTGCCCTGTATAATATTCCCTCCGCACTCTCTTAATATGGCGATGGTAGAGCTTCAAGGCATCAAGATATTTCTGTTTATTTACATCCTGATAGTTCTTCCTCCACTGGCGCTCAAGATGCTTACATCTGGTTTTCATTAGTGCCAACTCTTCCGAAAGCCACTTCGCCGAAGCGGATGTAAGGGCATTTTTACATTGTTTGAGCGGTATCAAGGAGTCAACCGCCTTCGTCATCCAGCTAAAAATAGAGTTATTGGCTACCTGGCTGTTATCCCCTAATTCAGGAGGACAGCTCGCCAGAGCATCTTCAAAGGCAACCTGGGTAAGTGCAGACCATTTCCGAACCATGCGCAGCGGGTGTACCACTCGTGTGCCAAAGGTACATACGTAGTTGCGACGCATGCCATTACATGGCATTCCATTCCAATGCATACTAATACTAGGCATATTGCAACAGTAGGGAAGGTGTTGCATAGTGGAGCCGTAAAAATTACTATTCCCACTTCAGTGAGTGCACCCAAGAACTAACCTTTGTACCCCAAACCAAACCATGAACCCTAAAATTCCTTTTTGAGCCCACAAAACACACCCCAATATTCATATTTTACCCCAAAACACACCCCAATTTCCATATTTTACCCCACAACACACCCCAATATCCATATTTTACCCCAAAACCCACCCCAATTTCCTGATCAGACATCCGAAACCCATACCCACCCGAAGAACTTTTAATTACCCCATTACTGTCCTCACAATGCGTTGTAATCAAATGCGATGTAAAGGCACCTGCGTTGTCGGAGTTTTGTTGTTAACGATGTACTGCTTGCGTTGTAATGGTCATCTCCCGTGCCAAAGGCAACCCATTGGCTACACCATTTGCGTCCGTCTGCCCCTGGATCGCGCTCAGCACCAAGGAGCCTTCGTCTTGGACACTCCACAGCTACAACGCCAGCACCCTCCTCGCCATCAACCCTGGATGCCAGCTCGCCTGCCAGGACCTACCTCTGCTCCGGACCGGACATCCCCATCGCCATCACTGATGGCTGCAGTATCACCCGCAAGGAGCACCCCGACCATCAAGGAGGAGGCATTGCCATCACCTGCAGAAGCACACTCCGACTGACCACGCACTCTAATGACCCAAGGGTGACCATGGACCACCTCAACTCCCAGATCCGGACCAAGCCCAAGTACATCCTCTGCGGCACCCTCATGTGCAGACCCCCTGGGCCATGTCCCCCCATTCTCCAATACCATTGTAGACCTCATTGCACCCCAGGGTCTCCCATCCACCGATGACATCCTACTCAGTGAACTCAAGTTCCACCTGGACAACCCCAGTGACCAGAACATCACCCCCTCCTGGGGAAGGTCCCCTACATCAGACGCAAGCAGCAAGTCACCTCAACAAGCCACATAGTAGGACACACGGTCGAGCACGTCACCTCCGCCAGCGGGAACTTCAACTACAGCCACAACACCGGAGTATCCTGGACCGACCATCATTGGTAACATCACGTCTTCACCTTGCCCACCAGACACCACCGCCATCATCGCACCCCTTCGCAGCTGGATCAAGGCCACTGAAGAACGTCTCATCAACTCCGTCCGCACCAACACTCCACCAATGCTTCCAAAAGATGACACCGCAGCACGCAACCACCACCGATGGATCTCCAACAGCGCAGACATTCAGGCACCCCTCATGAACGGCACTGCGTCAGTGCCTTCCGCCTGTCTGATGGCAGGCGTGAGGGTGACGCAGTGCCACAGGGATAAGCTGGCCCCATGCATTGCTGGAGTTGCGTCATGGTTGTGACACTACTGCAGCAATGCGTGACTTAAGCGCAGACAGATACGTCAGGATTCCTGACATATCTGTCAGTACTTGCATCATAGAGCGCTGTCCAGTGAATACAGCACATCCATGCTGTCGCAAGAAGGGCGTAGTGAGAAGTGTTGCAACGCTGTCTTGTCACAGCGCTGCAACACTTTTCATTACTGGGGCAAAGGAATGTGCACTATCTTATTGATGGTGCGCATTCCTGCACTGTAGTTTTGTCGCAGGGCAGCGCTGCAATATTGCTTGCAGCGTTGTCCAGCACCAAAACCTGCTGAGATGAGGCCCCAAGTGTTATCCCCATTTTTAAGACCAGCTATTTTCTGGTCTTCAGTAACTGGCTCTAACTGCAGTTAGAGACAGTTTTTTTGGTCTTCAAAACTTCAAGGATCCCCTTGTGAATATGGAGAAGTGGGGTTTTCAGCCGTTTTTGCACAGGCTATCTTTACAACGGACGTTTTCACCTAAAAACTGTCGCTAACGGCTGTTAGCGATAGCTTGGTAATACTGTGATTAAAATATCGCCGCAATAGCGGCAGAAAAGTGCCGCTGATGCGGCGATAACTCCTTGTGAATATGCCCCTTGTTGTGGTTCTTTTTCACTTAATCTATACTATAAGATTGCATTCTGGTGAAACAAGCTGCTTTACACTCCTTCTGGACTAAGCCTGAAGGCTGCTCTCCACAGCTACCACTTCAAGAGCATTCTAAGGTTGTCTAAGACCTCTTAAATCACCATAAGGGTTGTCTGGACTGGTGCAAGGTGCCCACTTACATTAGTGGACATCATATTCCAGGCCAGCTTCTCACATTAAGTATGAGTGATCCTTTGCGTACTCTGGCACCCCTGATGGTGTAATTAAAGTTACCAACTTAAACGTTATACTCTAAGCATGGTTGAGGAGACTATGCAAAATATATCATGGACATTCACATCTGGTTTTCACTATTGTCTGTGGTGTAAATTACACAAGTGAATGTGGGAATTAAGCTTTTTTCAGGACATAAATTCACATACATTTTTAAATCGTCTCCAATGGCTAGGCTAACTATTTAGAACACATTTGTTGGGTCATGTGGCTGACTTGAAGGCAAAAAGGACTCAGATATACTTTCCCATTAAGGACTAACAGCGGCTTTGTTAACTGTGCTACGTGAATCTCTTGTTTGATGCTGTGAAGGAAATTGGTATTGTGCCAGACCTTAAAAGTGTGAACGTTCTTTGGACTTTTTAACAAATATGCTGATAAAATTTGCCTGTAAAATATATCACTTCATTAGATGTTTT
This sequence comes from Calotriton arnoldi, assembly GCA_963921515.1. Taxonomy (NCBI): domain Eukaryota; kingdom Metazoa; phylum Chordata; class Amphibia; order Caudata; family Salamandridae; genus Calotriton; species Calotriton arnoldi. The sequence goes on along the minus strand of CAWUFW010015353.1, from coordinate 349,023 downwards.
TTAAAACCTCTCTTGAGGTAGAATGCCTGAAACCTTTTGAGTGATGGTTAGACTTGCTGGTTACATCTGTTTCCTTTAAGTAGTTGGAATACAACAACTTCCAGGCCTTCATTCAGATTGCAGAGCCCTTTGAGTCCCATATATTTAAGAGATGCATGTATTTCACTTCAGCATTATCGCTATTTAGTGTTCAAGTTCCAGCCTCATTCTCTTTTTGATAGTTGATTATAAAGATTATGCTTTACTAGTGCTTGTGTTGTACCTGGCAAAGGGAAAATAGTATCTACTCTTTAAGTGTTTATCTCGGAATGCTCTGCATACCGTTAACCGCAACTTTCATTTTGTCCATCTTACCAGATGAAGTTAGCAGATACACAGCACAACCTCCCAGTCCTGCCTGTCCTCAAATTCATTTTTTAGGGTGGGGGGGTCAGACACAAATATGCACTGGGCTGACCCTGTCAGGCCGTGCTGTAGCTGGGCGCTTTTAAATAAATACTCTGATTTGTAGAGCACGGCTAATGATGACAGCTGAGGATATCCAGGCGCTGTCCATAGGCATGTGGCGATAAAGTGATTTGCCCAGCATCACAGGATGTTGAGCACTACCTCCTCGTCCGTCTTCCTGTCCCATTCCTTAACAATGAGCAACTCGTCTGGTCCGCAGAAACCTTATACCTAGCAGAATTTAAACACTTCACCCAAAATGACGCTACCTATCCTGTATGCATAAAGGGGGAAGTACGTCACCAAAATAACCTGTTACTTTATTTCTGGCATTGCAGTCTTCATGTGCCTAGAAGAGGTTTGGACAGAGTCGGGTAAGTGTACTTTCTCTGACTTGTGTTTATACGCGTACGCAGCTTGCTTTAGCGGAAGTGTATCTTTCATCACGCTCGTGCCCGGCTTCAGCGGGTGCTGTCTTTTCATTGCAGGCAGCTGCGCTGAGCATCCATTTGCCTGTTTGTGCCCTGGGCTGCCTCCTCCTCTAATGGGTTCACCTGCCCGACTGGCTTCTTTTTGTGGTTACGGGAGCTTGTTGGCACCTCCCGCGAGAGGTCGGGGGCCGCGGGACTTTGTTGCTTAGTAACGAGTCCATTGCAGGAAGTGCCCGTCTTCTGCATATCGGTTCAGTGTGCTGACATGGAGCAAGCTGCTTCTTGCTCTGCTGTAACTACGGTGGATGCCCTTCGGGAGGCAGACGGTCCTCCTGCACATGTGCCTCACCCTGTTCCCTTGCCTGATGCAGTGGACCCTGAGGAGGAGGATGATCTGAGGGGTCGCTTTATTCAGGGAGCTGAGCTGTCTGGCTTGTTCAGCCATGTCACGAGTAATTTGGGGTTTCCTCCTCCTGTGGTTGATGGCCTGGAGGATGATATTTTTCATGCAGTATCATCAACCTGATCTTGACTCTTTGCCTTTGCACGGTGCTGATCGCAAAGTGCTGACTCATGAACGGCGGGATGTTGACAAGTCTGTTTTCCCTCGCTTTTTGGGTAAACATTATCCTTTGGAGGGTTTTTCTCTGGAGTTCCCTCAATCAGTCAAGGTTGATAATTTAATGGCTGGACTGTCACCCAGGGCATGGTTCTGTCGGATGATGTTATTCCATCTGAACCAGTCGATTGGAAGGTGGAGGGTGTTGTGAAGCGATCCTACGCCCCATACAACTTTTCTGTTTGGGCTACGGCCTATTCCAACTATATGGTCCTGTCCCTGTTAAAGGATTTCCAGGCTCTGGGTCTTCGCTGAATGAGGGTGAACAAGCCTCCTGTCTGTTGGCTCTCATGGAACTCCAGGTGAGATACCTTTCAGACATTTCCTTTGATAATTTATGTGCAGCTGCTGCTGCTTCCGGGGCTTCCATGGCTGCACGTTGTCATATTTGGATGCAGACTTGGAAGATGGAGACCTCTTAGAAGTCTGGCCTGCTCAAATTGCTGTTTGAGGGTTCCAAAGTATTTGGGCCCCAGCTGGAGGACTTTGTTAAGCAGCCGGCTGAGAATCAAAAGCTTGTGGCTCCCGCTCGACCTCCTTCTCGGGGTCGTGGGTTTGATTATCGTTGCGCTTTTGCCTTTCCTTCAGCCAGGGGTGCTCAGCAGTACTGTCATGGCAGGGGTTGTGTCCAGGGGGGCCCCTGGGAGTGACAAGTCCTGGTCCCAGTCCGGTGGTTCTGCCTCCACTCCTTCTCCAAAGCAGTGACTATCTACCTTTCCTGGTTAGGGGTCACCTTTAGTTCTTTTGTCATCGCTGGCTGGGTCTTTCCGATGCCTGGGCAGTTTGGACGGTGACCTCCGGTTACCGGATCAAGTTTTCATCTCGGCCGGCTCCAGTGTTCCGGGTGACTCCTCTGGCACGTCATCCTCTGAGGCTGGTGGCCTTGCTGGAAGGCATTTGGTTTCTCTTGGAGAAGGCCTGCGATAGCGGAGGTTCCACCTCAGGAAAGGGGGCTGAGTTGTTATTCCATACTCTTCCTGGTCTCCAAAAAGGATACAATGGACTTGCGCCCTGTGTTGGATCTTAAAGGGGTGAATCTCTACATTCGTTGTTGCCCTTTTAAGATGGTGACTTTGCAGTCTATCCTTCAACTGGTGTACCAGGGGTGCTTCTTTGCCTCCCGCGATCTGGTGGGCGCCTACCTGCATGTTCCCATCGATCCAGCGGATCAGAGGTTTCTGCGCTTTGTGGTGGCACCCAGCACTTTCAGTTCCAGGTGCTTCCTTTCAGGCTTTCATCGGCGCCAAGTGTTTTCATGATGTGCTTGACCTCCCTGGTGGGTATTCACCATTCCCGGAGCATTCAGGTTTTTCCTTACCTTGATGATTGGTTGATTGTTTCTCCTTCTTTCTCTCAGGCACAGGAGGATGTGGCTCAGATCTGTCATCTTCTGGAGTCTTTGTTTTAAAATTATTTTTTACTGTCATTTCAAATAATCATACAACTGAAAGAGCAGGTGTCAACTTGGAGATTGAGGGAGATGGTGGAGGGACAGAGGGAAGTACATAGGTAGGTGTTCATGCGCAATCAAAGCCTGAGGATCCCACTACATGCTTCATCTTGTCTGGCTTTACAGTTACTGATCATACAGTTCGCTTGGAGGTCTGTCTTTTCCCCCGGTAGTCGCTGACCCTCCGTGTTCATAAGTGTGTAGCCAAGCCTCTTATTCCCTGCACTTCTCCCATCACCACCCAGCCTCCTTTGGCCCAGGTTCTCTAGTTACTGTTCTCAATTTCCTCGGGATTAGTGTTGTCTCGTAGTCTTAGAAAAGACAAAAGTGGTTCCCAGATCTCCCGGGCCCATGACACCAGTGGCATCAGCTCCCAGTAGGCTGCTAGATGGTCGCGGCAGTAGGCTGCATCTCATAGCCCGTGGTCTACTCGTGGTGCAGTTCTCCCTCCCCACTGTTTGGCTACATGCCGCTTAGCTAGTAAGAGGAGCATGGCTAGTAGTCATCTATATTCTAGTGGTTCTTCCTTAACATACCCCAAAAGGCTGACTGCTGGCGTCTGTGCTGTGGTGTGGCCCGTGATTTGTTGGAGGTTATGATGTATTGCCGTCCGATATTCTGCAATTTTGGGACATTCCCAGGCCAGGTGCATAAAGGAGGCCTGGGGCAGCAAGCAGCGCACGCATCGTGACTCCTCCCTCAATCCCATATGATGCAACTGTTTAGGCATATGGTACATTCTATGGAGGAACTTAAAATGTATAAGACTCAGTTTATAGTTGGAGGAGGGGGCCCCAGTCTGCCAACAGCAGTATGCCCATTGCTACTCCTTTGTAGAAGGAGTAGTGTCCGCCACCCACTGGGTGTAAGCTCTCAGGGTGCACACCAATGCCCTGTTCTGCATGGTGATGTACAGCCGTGTTATTAATTTATGGCGCGTTGTGTTAATCAGTATGTGCTCCAAGGCGTCTAAGGTAAGTGGGGGTTCCGGGAAGGTATTATGTATCACTTTGCAAGTGGCTCTGAGCTGTTGATATATGAGGATATATGTTACTGACTGTTGGGCGGCGTTCAGTATCCAGGAAGGGGGAGGAACTGTCCCCCTGGGTACAAATCTGCAAATGTGCGCAGCTGTCTCTGGTGTGCCTTACTTTTAGTATTGGAGTCTACCAGTGCCGGTATCAGTGGGTTGTTGATTATCGGGATGGAGGGATCATAAAGGTATGGGAGTCAGGCCCGGCTTCTCAGGCCATCCCATGCCCATCTCACACAGTCAGCAGTAGTGTCTGTTGTGCGTGTTTGTCTATATGGGTAATACAGCACTGTGGATAGGGGGGTGGGGTGTGTCAGGTCTGCCTCCACAGCCACATGTGGTTGAAATTTAATGGGATATATCCAGTAGTAGACATAATGAGCCTGAGTGCATAGTGCATATAGTGTCATGTCTGGAGTGTTTAATCCATCCTTACGTAGAGGTAGGGTGAGGATTTCCCACGCTATCCTGGGATGTTTTCCAGCCCATGCAAGTGTTATTAATAGTGATCTTAATCATTGTAGGAATTGGGAGGGTAGGGGCAGCAGTAGATTAACAAAAAGTCACAGGAATTTCGGCAGAACCACCATCTTGGCTATCGCCAACCATCCCGAAAGGGAGAGCGGTAGACAGTTCAATATTTGAAGTCTGTCCTCTAGCCAGGCGACTGCTCTGTCGTAGTTTCCCATCCATAGTTCCCCTCTGTCGTGGCTAAGCCATATTTCCAAATATTCAACAGGTTCCATTGCCTATGCTAGTGAGTACTCCGATTCGAACTGTGGAGTATTGTCCGTGAGGAGAAAGATCATGGATTTAGTCCAATTGATCTTAACTCCCGACAATTCGCCAAATTGTATGGCCTCCCGTATGACTGTGTCTAGGTTGGTGTGGGGTTCTCGAACATAGAGTGCTATCTCATCTGCATACATTGAGACCAGCACTCTGTGGGATCGAAAGTTAAGCCTTCTGTGCACATGGTGCTGTCGTAGCCGGGCTGCTAGTGGTTCCATCGCCATGGCGAACAGGATGGGAGAAAGAGGACATCCCTGTCGGGTGCCTCTTGTGATGGGGATTTGGTCTGATGTCATTCCGTTAAGGCGTAGGTGTGCCATTGGGGACTGATGTAGTAAATTTATAAGACGGATGAACTGGGGGCTGAACCCTAATCGCCTAAGGAGACCAAATAGAAAAGGCCACTCCAGTGAATCAAACACCTTAGTGGCGTCTAAGAGGGCAGCGCCCTCCGCTAGTGTAGGCTCCACACATTGCACAGCCGCAAACAGTGTTCTGAGATTATGGGCTGTCGATTGATCTGGAACAAAGCCCTATTGATCTGGGCAGATTATATCTGGTAGGAGGGGGTGTTAGACTTGGCACCTTTTGGCGTGTTTCCCCTGTATTTTTGCTCTCTGACCTCCCGGTTTTGAATCTGTTTTTGCTGGTTTAGTGTCTCTGCACACGTTCTCACTGCTGCTCAGTGTTAAAGTGCAAGTGCTCCTGTTGTAAATTGTTATTATGGATTGGTGTTTCCATGATTGGTATATTTGATTTACTGGTAAGCCCCTAGTAAAGTGCACTGAGAGTGCCAGGGCCTGTAAATCAAATGCTACTAGTCGGCTTGCAGCACTGATTAGGCCACCCACAGAAGTAGCCCAGTAAAGGTAACACAGACCTGCCACTGCAGTTTGCAAGTGCACCCACTTGCCAGGCCCTAATCTTCCCTTTTCTTACACATAAGTCACCCCTAAGGTAGGCCCAAGGTACCCCTGTGGGCAGGGTGCTGTGTATGTTAAAGGTAGGACATGTACTGGTGTGTATGACATGTCCTGGTGGTGAATTACAGTGTATTTCAATTTTCACCACTGCAAGGCTAGCAGGCCCATAAGAAAGAAGGGGAGTTTGACTTATAACATCTTATAAGCATATCTTACCATTTGGACCAGATAGAGAAATAGAGTTTAGTATGCCTGGACTCAGAGTGTAAAAATACATATTTCAGTAAAGATGATTTTTATGGTCTGTGCCTGAAAATACCACTTTTAGAAAGTAGGTATTTTCTTGGTTAGCCATCCTGCATGCCTCTGCTGGGTTTGTGGATTGACTGTCTGAGTGACAGGGGCTGGGGATGTGCATTCTCTTCAGACAGCCACTGGGAGGGGGGGGGGGTTGAGGTGTGTCCTGCCTTTCCTGGATGAGTTAGGTCTGGGCTGAAAAGACCTGGGCTGCATTTAGAGTAGTGGGAGGAGATTTCCTTGCACCTGAATTGGCCTGGTCTGCCTTGAACAATGCTGTTTCCACCTCCTGCCAGGAAGCTGGGCCAGAGAGGACAGAACTGGTGTGGACTAAGCACAGACACTCTCTGCCTGAGAGAACAAAGAGATTTTGAGAATACATATTTGGGTCCAGACCCCCAGAATTTTGGAACTCGCTGGAATCAAGGAACCTGCCAAGAAGAAGAGCTGGAAGAGCTGCCAGGAGGAGTACTGACCCTTTGCTGTGTTGTTGCTTTGTTGGGTTGGCCTGCAGTTGCTGCTTCTGCCTTGGGCAGTGAAAGGACTGGACTGAACTTTCTTTACTTGTGCTGAGCATCTCCAAGGGCTTAAAGTAGAGCTTGCCTCCTGTTCTGAAGTCTCAGGGACTGCAAAGACTTCACCAACCTCTGGGTACCGTTTCTATTTTATTTATTTGAAGAGTTTTATATAGCGCTGGCTAGACCCGGAGGTATCAGAGCGCTTTACATGAGAACAGTTGTACAGAAGTTACATCAGTTACAAAAGCATAAAATAAAAACAGATATAAGTCACTTGGAGCATGGGTAGGTAGGGGGGATTGAGACAAGGGGGTAGGAGGAAAACAAACAAAGTCAGGCAGGGCAGTAAGGGGAGGCAGCCACAGGATCACGGAGGGAGGTGGCATGGGAGGGAAAGGAAACACAGCAGAGACTGAGGAAAACATTGTCCAAGGTCCGGCTGGGTAGGTGACGGCCAAGGGGGTGAAACCAAAGCCAATCTCCTCTATAGCTGCCTAAACAGCTCCACCGGGCATCGGCCATGGTTGCTCAGGCTCAGCAGTCAGTACAAACATAAGTGGTTTCCGCCTGGGGGGCATCGTCATAGTTCAGTCTGCACCAATCCCGGTGATACTGGGAAGCGCCGCCCGCATCATCCTCCATCACTCCGGCAGTCTTCTCTCCTCAGCAGGTCGAAGCTCACTCGGCGTGAAGAGTATGCAGACTCTGGTCCATGTTTCAGGGGCGGAACGCCACTCAGGAGGCTGAAAAAAGGGTTCACCACGGAGCATCAGCTCCGAGCGGCCATGATGGGGACTGGCTACTCCTCCTCCTCCTCTTGCCTCCCATTTTGCTCCCCTCATCCTTGCTTATCTTCCATGCACTGCTTGGGCACAGTGGCCGCCATCTTAAGGTCAGGCAGCTGGGATCTGGTTGGCCCGTGCTGCATCCCCCAGAGTCAGGGTATCTCGAGAGGCACACACCCTCAAAGTCAGGGGGGCCCTCTGTGGGAGTCCCCAACCACCAACATCAGAAGTCTCCTACCGGTGCGCCCCGCAGGGCGGATGATGGAAGCTGCCCTCAGTCTTGCAGCTGGGCGCCTCGTCTCATCCTCCGGTTACAATCGGCCTCCGCTCCTCGCATATTGCCGCCACAGCCTCTGGGTCTCGTTAGTGGATGTTGCCACCCTCCACCGTCACCTGCTTTGGCCCCGTTAGAGCTGCACCCAGCCCCCAGAAGGCGCTCAATCAGGCGCTCAGCTGGCCCAGCCCAGTAGTGCAGCCTCACCTTCAGCGGCTCCGGTGGCCGGTTACTTCCCCAGGCGCTCACGAGACCCGGTCTTCAAGGATTCATCGTCCGGTGGATTCCGCCGCACAGTGCAGTTGTCTCCAGGGATCGAGACAGTAAATTGGCCTCTCCTGCGGAACCGATGTTTCAGTTGTCACAGAGAAAGGAAAACGCAACTGACTCCGTCACCGACTCCATCACTGGCTCTGTATCCTGACGGCACCGCAAAGGGCACCGTCCGCATCTCGCACCGCAACCCTGTTCGCACTGACGACGATGACCACTGCCACCGAGCCGCTGCTTGCATCGTGACCTGTGGGCGCCACCTAGCTTCACTTCGCCATCCTGGTCTCACCGACACCGTCACTGCTGCTGACGTCGACACCCGTGACCGCATCGTGGCTGGGGGCACTGCTCGTAAGTTTCACAATGCACCGCCTCGTCCCACACAACCGTCTGGGCAGACCAACGCTAGCTCCTGCTAACTGGCTCTGTCGCTTGCACCGCAACCTGCCAGCACCGCATCGAGCACCGTCTCGCCCTGCACCGTAAGCCTTGGTCTCACTAACGCCGTCTGGACGATCGTCACTTAGCCGCTGCCTGCACCGCATCGTGAGGACACCGCACCCTGCACTGCTTCCATTTTGCAATGCAACCGCAACGGTTGCCACGACCGGCTTGCACCAACAAGCCCACTGCAATGAGAAAGGTACTGTTCAAGAGTCTGTCTACGCTTTCGCTGGCCTGTACCGACCCGGTCGGCTGGAACTGTTAGACTCTGTTGTTTTCAGCTTCTCGGTAGCCCCGGACGGAGCTACCAACTCGTAGGAACAGTGTTTTTGAGATATTACTGCAATTTTAAGGATATCTTGCAAAGTATATATTTCTAAAAGTACTGTATTTTGGATTTTTATCGTTTTTGTCTTGTTTTGGATATATAAAAATATTGGATATTTTTCTAAACTGGTATGGTGTCCTTTTGCAGTGCTTTCACTATAGCACTGTTGGTTATGTGCAAATGCTTTACACACTGCTTCAGAGATAAGCCTGACTGCTTGTGCCAAGCTACCAAGGAGGTGAGCAGGGGTTATTTTAGGAGTGTATCTCCCTTATCCTGACTAGGAAGAAGGGTCCCTACTTGGACAAAGGTACCTACCTTTACCAACTATAGACCCCCCATTTCTAACAGGGGGCGTATTCGATTGGCGTTAGTTTAGCTAGGATTTTGTTGTCAATGTTAATCATTGACAAGTGGCAGTATGAGTCGCATATATGTGGTGGTTTCCCGGGTTTTAGTATGGATATGATCACTGCTTCTCATAATGAGGGGGGCAGTATTTGGGCCTCTAGTGACGCTTGATACATAGCTAACATATGGGGGACTAGCGGGAGGCATATTCTTTGTAGAAGGAGGCTGTTAGGCCATCCAGCTCAGGGGCTTTATCATTCATTAGGCTGTGAATGACATCCAGAACTTCCTCTTCAGTGAAGGGTGAGTCCAGGTACTGACACCGTGCATCGTCAAGCCACAGCAGCTCAATAGTATCGAAGTATTCTATTAGCGTTTCCTCTGGTGTCGCTCTCATAGTGTGGTAGGGGTTAGAGCAAAAGGAGGTCATCGTGTCGAGTTTGGCCTGTGGCGAGGCCTGGCTTCTCGAGAGCTCATCCTGGAGTTCTGTGAATTAATCTTGGGATCTAGGCCTGCGCAGCATAGCTGCCAGGGTTTTGCTAGCTCATTCGCCCTCGCTGTAGTGTCTCGCTTGGGATTCACGAGTTAAGTAGTGGAGTTCGCGGTGCACTTCCTCCTAGTATTCGGTAAGTTTCTCTCGTATTAATGCTAGTGTAGCAGAGGAGCGTGTGTCGCAGTGTAGGGGTTCGAGTTCGTGCAGATCTTTCTCCAGCTGGGCAAGTCTAGAGCAGAGTGCTTTTAGTACACCAGCCTGTTTTGCGATGCAAGCCCCTCTTACCATAGCCTTGAAGGCATCCTATAGCGTCTGGGGGGAACTGACTGAGCCTTCTGTTGGAATAAAAATTATGTTTTCGCATGGTTTTATGTAAGTTAGCATTAGCGGCGCCACTTTGTGTATAGGCGCCATTTTGTATCGTGATTGAAACTAATTCTTTGCCATTTCCGAGAAACAGCCTTCTCTAGGTTATGTTTCTTCAGAGCTGAGTTCTGCCACACTGATGAATGCATTGTTCTTATTAGCGCATACCTTTCTTCTAGATGTAAGCCTTCTCCCACTTGTCTAGTGGCGGGCACAGGCAGAGTGACCTTGAATAGTAGATAGTGTGTGCCCGGTCTCAGAATCAAAACTTACTCCTTTGCAATTTACTGTCCAGCTGCATCTCTCTGGAAAATTCCATAGTGGGTGTTTTCATTGGTTTCGAAGTGTATTTAATGTATCGTTATGCTTGCTGATATCAGTCCCTCTGCAGCACTCCTTAGAGACTGGGCAGACAGGGCTCCGCTCTGAGCGTACTCTGAATAAACAGATATTGGTTTGTATTCTCTACTGTCTGACGGACTCTTCATTTGGTATGGAAGGCTGAGAGGTGGTCTTGTGTGACCCGGGTGACCCGAATCGGGTCATTTCCTTTAGTTGGCGCCCGAACAGGGACTCCAATGGGTGAGTGGCCCTTCCGCGGAGGGGGGATGTCGAGGTCATCGTTGGGTCGGACGGACAGATCAGGGATCCCTGCACAAAGAGTTCCTGATACTCACAGCTGCCCCTTCTGTCCTGCCGGACGGTGCCTCGCCCAGTGGTCATCTCGACTGGAGTCCTAAATGGCGACACCCTTGAATCTGGCCGCTTGCTCTGAAGAGTCAGCAGTGGAGAATAAATGTGTTTGACCTGCATATATCAGGTGAGTTTGTTTTGGTTCTTTGTGGATATGGTACCATTTTTTGGTTTGTATTTGGTTGGTCTAAAGGCCGTCTTTGGATAAGAAGTATTTGCATTTGTTTTGTTAGGCATAAAATAGTGAATGTTTGAAAATGCCTAGTGTTAGCAAATTGATTTCTTTGTGCTGCCGCTGTTGCTCTGCAGATGCTCGATTGGAAGAAGCTCAGCCAGCGCCTCCAGAAGGCACTCCCAATTTTGATACGTATGTGAAGCATGGTCTTGGCCCTATTATGTTTAGTCCATTATGGCACAAATATACGAGGGACAATGCCGAGTTGCAGTGGCCGTTGATGGGCACATTTGATGAACAAAAGATTGAGTATTTACAAGAACAGTTGTTTAAGAAACGAAGTAGGCAGTCTATGTTTGATTCCCTCAGAATATGGCAGAAAGTAGCTAGACAGCAGCGATTGAAGGCAGAAAAAGAGGCCCAGAAAGGAAAAATGCAGACGTTGACTCAGAAGGCTGTAGCATATGATAGGGAGAAACAGGAAACGGGTGTTGAATGTGAAGATAGGAAGTTTCGATTACATATTGATAAATCGTATGTGGTTCAAGAAGAAGATGACGCTCTTCTAGAAGAATTGTTAGATACTCAACCCCCACCTCCATATGCCCTGCAAATAATATATACCAGTGTTCCGGTGCCCTCACAGCCACCTGTTACAGTTGCTTCTACTATCTCTGTCCCCGCATCTATTGCTGTTGTTTCCACAGCTATGGCTTCGGCTCATCCTCCTCCCCTTCCTTCTGTTTCTTTGCCATCTGTGGCAACTGTGATTGTTAGTACTCCCACCGTACCTATTGTCTCAGCGACTCTTTCACCAGCTCTTTCCCCCACAACACAGCCCCCAGCGACGATAGTGCTTTTGCTTCTATTGCTTCTCCCACTGTGGTTTTTCATCCTTCGACATTAGTAAGTAGTGGGACACTGGTGCGTGGTTCTGAGGACAGGGATTGTATGAAATTTAAGGAGCGCACGGGACCGTTAGTGCGATCCGATGTGGGGGATGAAGAGAAAAAGGTAATAGCTAATCAGGCTGTACAGTGGGCCCGTAACCCTATTTATAGTGTAGAGGATGTTTGGGCGACTATGAAAGACTTTGGGCCTTTTATACAGCAGCATGCTCTTAAACACATGTCTGCTACTTTGATTGGTCTTTGGCAACAGCACTTTGAAGCGGAGGCACCTCAAGTTTTATATGACATTAGAGATTGGGTGTATTTTAGCGAGCTGGGGCTGGAATGAGTCTTTGCCAATGTTACGACAATAATAGCTTATAGGGGAAGACTGCATGATAAAAGTCCCAGGTCGGTGTCTCAGTTTCCGATGAGAGAGGTTCATCCTATATATCACCCCGAGATACCAGAGGTAATGGATGGGCGAGGTAATGTTACTCGAGCGGCGGTGGCGGACCGGTTTCAAGAACAATGGGTTTATACTCCGTGGAAAAGAAGTGAGGTTTTATCCCTTAAAACTCATTTACCAGATCCTAGGAAAAATCCTACTGCTTATTATGAAGAACTGACTGAAGCTGCTTCCTCAACGGTGATGACTCTTGCTGATATTGAAATGTTCTTTGGTCTTCTTGTTCCAGTTGATATTTGGAGGCAGATCCATACTCAAGATCATGTTCCGGAGTTGGGTGGTATTTGGGATCAAATTAAGGCATGGGACCAGGAAAGAAAGCCTGGGGATAAGCCTCGAGCGGAAATGTTTGCGTTGCCAGGCCGCGTTATTACATATATGCATTCTCTTATTCCGCCGAGAAAGGTAGACTGGGATAAATTGTCAGCCTGTCGACAAAAGAAATATGAGAGTGTGTCTGATTTCTTTACCCAATTTGAAGGTACATTTTTGGATTACAGCAGACAGGATTTGTCCAATGAGGGAGGTGTTCGGTTGTTTGTCAATAGATGTGTCTCTAACCTGCTTCCTGAAATTGTGACTCAATTGCAGGCTTCTGAGAGTACTCGGTCCACCACTTCCCCCTCTGTTATTTTGAATATGGCACAATATTATGAGCATAGGGACAATGAGGAAAAGGAGAGGACAGAGAAGAGACATAAGGATTTAAAGACGAAGGTGTTGCTACAGCAGGCTTTTAGAGGGAATAGGAGAGGACGTGGTGGTCCTGCCCGACAGCTTCCACACACTAGTAGGCAGACAACAACTACTCTTTTGGGTCCGAATCAGTATGCGTATTGTAAAGAGGCGGGAAATTGGCGTAGCGAATGTCCTCTGCTTTTGCAGAAGGTAGTGGTCCCGAGAGGATGAGGTTCTCGTGGACGGGGTCGTGGAACAGGTAGGGCAGATGGGGCTCAGAATGCTGCAGCCTCACAGGGTCTTTTTAGTAATAATTACTTTGATGACCCTCGTGATGGACAGTATTACCATGATGATTATGACATGGAGGAAGTGACATGAATGTCTTACAGTTAGGACAGCCAGGGACAGAGTGAGGGACCATTTCCGATACCTGTAGACCAGTGTGGTCCTTATGCAACAGCAGAACTGCAAGGTTCAACAAAGGAATTTTTGGTGGACACAGGTGCGACAAAAATTTCTGTTTCTCAAAATATGGTCACTGGGGCAGCTCTGTCTGGCCATAATAATGTGTTGGTTGGTTTTTCTGGTGTACCGGTTATAAGCCCCATTTCAAAGCTTCTTGCATTGACTATTGGTCCTTTTACTGTGTATTCCTCATTCTTGTTGACATCTAATTGTGGTGAAAATTTGATGTGTTTGGATTTGTTAAAGAAATTGCATGCTACCATTTATTGCTCCCCGGCAGGTGTCTATATGACAATGGGCCCAGATGTAGCACGTGTAAACAGTGTTTGTCCAAAGATACGCCTCTTCCTGTTGAATTTGCAGATGTTCCTTCCACTTTGTGGGCAACAGGCGATACCGATGTGGGGCTACTACAGATACCACCAGTTTCGATACAGGTTAAGGATGGTGCTATTTTGTTTCGTATCCCTCAGTATAAAATACCACAGGCAGGAGAACAAGCCTTATTGCAAATTATTCAGGATTTGATCAAGAAGGGAGTGGTTGAGGAGACGACAGACAATATTTGTAATAGTCCTATTCTTCCCATTCTTAAACGGATGCCTTCAGGTTCTTCTGATGATCAAGAATATGTCTATCGTTTGGTGATTGATTTGCCCGAGGTTAATAAAATAGTGGTTCCCCAGTTTCCAGTGGTCCCTGCCATTACTACTCTTTTGACAATGATTCCTTCTACTGATAAATTTTTCTCTGTCATTGACTTGAAAAATGCTTGTTCGGGTTTACACTAGCTGGCAGGAGCTTTAGATTATGTCGAGCTCCTCAAGGTTATACTGAAAGTCCAAGTATTTATAATCAAGCTTTAAAGAGCCAGTTGGATTCCCTTTTGCTTCCCTCAAGTAATGTATTGGTGCAGTATGTTGATGACTTGCTCATTGCTTCTGACACAGAACAAGGTTGCAAAGACAGTACAGTTAAATTGTTGTTGCATTTGGCCCGACACGGACATAAGGTGTCTCTTTCTAAATTTCAATATTGTCGACAGGAGGTCACCTATTTAGGTCACCTACTATCGAAGGAGGGTAGGAGATTGACTCCTGAGCGCATCAGTACCATTGTTAAAATGCCTGTTCCACAAACCCAGAAAGATGTGCACGCTTTTATAGGTATCACTTCCTATTGTCACCAGTGGATCCCTAATTACTCGCTATTAATCAAACCCTTGCTTGCACTAACCATTAAAGACGTGCATGAGCCCCTGCCTTGGACACCTGAATGTCAGCAGTATTTTGAGCAGTACTTGGCACCCCTGATTATAACAAGTCGTTTGTATTGTTCGTCCATGAGATAGCTGGTTGCACGCTTTCTGTTTTAACACAAAAATTTGGAGATAAGAAACAGCTGTGTGATTATTTCTTTGCTGTTCTTGACCCTGTTGCAGGAGCCCTCCCAAACTGTCTAAGAGCTGTGGCCTTTTCGATCAGACAGTCGGCTGGATTCGTACTTGATACTGATCTCAGAGTCATGGTACCCCATTCTGTGGACACGCTTTTGAATAAGACCAAGACACAGCACCTCACTAATGCATGTCTGACTGGCTATAAATTAACCTTGTTTGCCAAACACATCACAATTAAAAGATGTGCTACTCTGAATCCAGCCACGTTACTGCCCCTTCCTTCTGAGAATGATGGGATTGATAAACATGACTGTATCTTCCCGGCTGAAGAACAGACGAAGGGACGGGAAGACCTGACCGATGTTCCCTTATCTGACCCACAAGGGGAACTATACATCAATGGCTCTTGTTTTAAATTATCAGATGGCACTACAACTGCTGCGTATGCTATCACCACGCTGCGTACAGTGGTTGAGACATCACGAGTTCCCTATCAATCGGCCCAAGCTGCGGAGCTTGTTGCCTTGTTAAGAGCTTGCAAATTGAGTGAGGGACTGGCTGTCAATATCTATACCGACAGCCAGTTCACCTTTGGAGTCGCCCATAATTTTGGGCGACTCTTGGCTTAGAGAGGGTTCCTTACTTTGCATGATGGCCAAGATTCAACATGGGCACCTTATATTGAGGCTTTTGTCTGCTTTAACACTCCTTAAGAAAGTGGCCATAGTAAAGTGTAGGGCTCACTGGAAAGTTACAGATGATGTGGGTAGGAGAAATGCGTTTGCAGATCAGACAGCTAAGGAAACAGCCTGGACAAAAATGAAAAGATTGTTTGTAGCAGGTCCCGCTAGGTGGGTGCCTGAAGTTACCATGTTTGAAGATACACTTGAGAATGTGAAAGAGATACAAAGTGAGGCCACAATAGAAGAATTAGCACTGTGGCAAGAAAGTACAGCACAATTGAACAATGAGGGATGTTGGATTGACAAGTCAGGGAAGCAGAGATGGATGCTGCCAGATGCATATGTTCTCCCTGTAGTCACGATGGCCCATGGCCCAGCCCATATTAGTGCTAAGGGTATTTGCAAGTTGTTAGACCATGTATGGCAGAACGATAATATTTCTAAGACAGCAGCCCATTTAGTGAAATATTGTATGGTGTGCATGATGCACAATCCTGGAAAAGGTACCCTTACCCAACCTGGTAACTTTGCACCACCCACTTTCCCTTTTGAAGTCCTTCAGATGGATTTCATAGAATTAGATAGGTGCAATAATTTGAAGTATGTTTTGGTGGTTGTCTGTGCTTTTAGTAAATGGGTTGAGGCTTATCCCACTAAAGACAATACAGCCGTTACGACTGCAAAAGTACTCGTGAAGGAGTTCTTTCCTCGTTTCGGCTTGCCCCATTTGATTTGGAGTGATAACGGAAGTCATTTTAATGCCAAGGTCATTCAGTTAATTTGTGATGGTTTGCACATAGAGCAGAAGTTTCATGCCGCTAACCACCCGCAGGCAGCAGGTTTGGTTGAGAAGTACAATGGTACTCTCAAACTGAAATTGGCAAAGATTCAGGAGACAACAGGGTTACAGTGGCCAGATGCTTTACCATTAGCTCTTTTGTCGACAAGAACAACAGCACATTCTAGGACAGGATTGTCACCGTACGAGGTCGTGTTTGGACGCCCGGTAAATGTCTGGGGCGTCCAGCGTCCTCGGCGGTTGACTGATATTGAGTATCCATTGTTGATCGATTACCTTTGCCAGTTAACTGAAAATTTTCATTCTATTCACCAAAAGGTCCGGGAAGCCCTGCCAGCTACGCCAGAGGGGCCCGGACACGACATTCAGCCTGGTGACTTTGTCCTTGTTCGTAACTTTCAGCGAAAGAAGAGTTTGTAGCCACGGTGGGAGGGGCCGAAGCAGGTCCTCCTGGCTACACGTACCACAGTCAAGATTGATGGTCGAAAGAACTGGGTCCATGCGACTCATTGTCGCAGGATACCTCTACCTTTGCCCTATGATCAGTGGGTGAGGGCTGGAGTAGGGGATTCTGAGTGCGAGACAATGCCTCAGTTTGTCCCCTTCAGTGACGCCAGGCTGACCTGGACCAATACGGATGAGGAAAATGATGAAGTGCTGAATGCAGCAGTACCTCTGGAAATACGGGCTATCCAGGAGCCCCTTTTCACTGATCCCTCTGTGCCTGGAGTTACTAAGTATAATTTGCGCCCTCAGCTGAGGAACAGTGCTTCAAAGGAGAAGTCAGATTAGTTAGGGATGGACTGTGTAAGTTAGGGTGTACTTTGCTATAGTACCAACGGAGTTGCTAGTTTAGGGTGAGGTGAGATTTGTGCACTGTTCGAACATTGGACAGGATAGATTGAAAGTATTATTATTATTATTTATTTATTCGATCAATAACATGATCATGCACACATATCATAAAAACAACACATATTAATAAATCTCAGTACATAAGTTCATCAATACTATATACAAGTAGTAAAATGTTAAGCATCAAAACATCAGGCACACTGTCTAAAAGATAATATAGCAGAATATGTCACTTAATCAAAGATTAAAAAGATAATATAAGAATAGATTAAAATGTGTAAACTCAAATATATGTTGAAGAGAGTTAAAATATTTAGCTTACGACACTAGTCTCGCAACAGGGCCCTCACTAGGATTTCCCCCTACTTCAATAGTGGGGGTTCGTATAACCGCTTTGGACCTCAGCCACCAGGCATATAAAAGATATCTGGATAAGGTAAAAACAAGCCATTTGGTTGTGTCGGAGCTAAATACACACAAGGCATCTGAGGGACGGGAGAATGACAGCACCCGGCATGCAGGAATAATCCATTTTTTCCTCAGTGTAACATATACAGGGCAGAAAAAAAGATAATGATCAAAGGTTTTGATAGCAGAGTTACAGGACGGGCACATAGGAGTAGTGGTTGAGTTTGTCCACCTGCTTCTAATAGCATTTAGAGGAAGAGTGCCGAATCTGAACTGTATATAAAGTGCACGTGCTTGTGGTGGTTCTACATCATCCATATACATTTCAAAATTAAAACAGCTTTCGACATTTAAAAAATGTGTAGTTAAAGTGCCTAATGACCTAGATTCAGTGCAACCAGTATTAATGACATTCCAATACATTATTTTTAAGTGAGGAATCATTTTTTTTGTTATGGAGCGCAGGTCGTCCCACAGACTACCCAACCCTATTTTAAAGAGCCACCCCTTTACTTTTCCAAACCAGAGCAAAAGACCTGATTTCCTTTGGGGAGATAGTAATTCTTCCACAGCATCTTTTACGGGTACTTGGGAGTTACTGGTCCAGAGTCTCATCCAGAACATAAGCACCTTCAGGACAGCACAGTGGGAGATAGATTTTAGCCCAAGATCGAGGCGTAGTGGCAATAAGGGTGTGTTCTTTGGAATATTTAGGAGAACTCTTAAAAAAAAATTTTCAGCAACTTCTATTTGTTTGGTATCCTCAAGACCCCACAGTTCTGCCCCATAGAGTGATGCGCCCAAGCCTTTGGCCCTCTGTATTTCTATTACAGGGGAAATAGGGCGAAAAGCTGAGCGTTTAACTCTTTTCACTATTGCAAAATCCACTTGCTTGAGTGTCAAAACACTTTTCAGGATTTGGGGGGACCATGCCAGGTTATCGCTAATTCTGACGCCTAGGTAATCAAAGGCCTTGACCTGTTCTAATTATTGGCCTTCCAGCAGCACTTTCCCCTTGGCCGATTGATAGGGGTTGAAAACCATGTACTTTGTTTTCATGCAATTAATTTTCAGGCCCCAGGATTTACATGCTTTCGAAAATTTGGTTAAAACATTCTGGATGCCCATTGGAGTTTTGGATATAAGTAACGTATCATCAGCAAACAAGAGTGATGGTATTTGCTTGCCTCCCAGTTTCGGTGGGTCACCTCCACAGTCGTACAGCTCATTTATAAGCTCATTCATGAATAAGGTAAACATAGTTGGAGCCAACACACACCCCTGGCGCACTCCTTTCCCAATTAAAATTTTTTCAGACAGCCTCCCATCTTGATTCCATCTGACTCTGGCATAGTTATCGTGGTGTAACCTGATTAAAAGGTGAAGTAGGGCAGGGGGAAGGCCCATGTCCCTCAGGGCAGTCCAGAGCCTAGTGCGATCGATGGAGTCAAAAGCGGTTTTGAGATCAACAAACACTACATAGAGGTGACCTTTCTTAAGTTTGACCTCTTTCCAGATGAGCATTAGGAAGCGAAACACTTGGTCTAGAGTGCTGGTAGCAGCTCTGAACCCCGCCTGCAAGTGCGAGAATATGTTATTGTCCTCTGCCCAGTTTTGGAGGCGTGTTAGAATTAATTTGCTAAAACTTTTCTGAGACATATCTATAAGGCTGATAGGCCTATAATTAGCAGGGTCCACTTTGTCCCCTTTTTTAAATATTGGGATTATTTCGGCTTCCTTCCACGTTCCCGGGATGTCACCTCCACGTGCAATGGCATTAAAAACTAAGTGGAGCAGAGGGCCCCATATATTGGGTTCCGATTTGTATAGATCTCCGGGGAGTCTATCTAACCCAGGGACTTTGCCGGTATGAAGTGAAGTAATTGCATTCTTGATTTCCATAAGGGAAAAGCTCACTTCCTCGAATTGAACAGACAAATCATTGCAATCCCTAGGTTCCTCCTCTGCATCACCCACAGCCTCACCGTCCTCCTCAGAGTATAGTGCCTGAAAATACTCTTCCCAAATATGCGGCTGTATGTGGAAATCGTTTTCACTAACCTGATGAATTACCCCCTTGGAAAAAAGATGCCAGAATAGCCGACAATCCTTTTGCCTAGATTCCTCAACTAGGGTACGCCAACTCTCTATTTCCCAATTACGTTTGGCTTACCTTTGAATGCTCTTATAGGACTTCCTTTTATTGTATATCTTGTGCCTCTTCCCCTCCTTTAATGCCTCCATAAGTTCAACTCTTGCCTTCCTGCATTCCTTGTTATACCATGCAGCATTTTTGCGCATTCGCGGGAGTGACCCTCCCTGGCTTCTAAAATAGGGCGAGATATTATTCGAGAGATCTTGGTAGCTGGTTAGAATATCGTCATCATTTATGGTGGCATTAGACATCTTCACAAAAAAACTGCGTCACCTCTTTATAAACTTCAGGGAGAAGCTTACCATCAGCAACTACATTAGCCCACTTAACTCTCCTATTGTTGTTGGTTGTTACTACCAGAGCCTTTGTTAGATTTTGCTGGGACTTTAAAACTGGTAACCCAGAGAAGCTTAACAGTAAGGCGTTGTGGTCGCTATCATTTTGATTAAGAATGGCCATGTCGGGGGGAGTCTGTGAGGAAACATGGCGGCTGGCTGATGCCGGTCGCGGGAGCTCCCGGTGCGGCGTGAGGCATCAATGAAGTTAGCGGTGCTTTAGTGGGAGAATTAACCCGTGCAAGATGTGTAGCGCAGCGCAGAGGCAAAAATAAGTAAAAAGGTTGTCTGGATTACCTTTAAAACGTAATATTGAAGAGCCTTGGGTCGGACTTATGAGGTATACGAGTCAGGACGTGGCAGCTGAACGCGGGACCTGGAAGCACTTAGCAGACCTCTGGAGGAAGACGAGGTCAGTTGCTGCTTTGATCGGCTTCCGTGTCGAGGGGAGCAGCGTCAGAACAGTGTACTGGCCGGCAGGATTGGAGGTGAAAACAGTAAAATCAGTGAATTTGAATCGAGAAGGACGGAGCAGTGAAGACCTTAGCCTGAGCCCGAGCTCACAGACAGAGGCAGAGCGGGTAAGGCGCAGGAGCTGGGGCTGGGGAGTACTGCAAAATAAAGAAATAAAGGCTTGGTCGATGGAAAGGGATTTTCCATTCTCGATTCAGAAACTTGAGCAGGAGAGGGAGTGTGCCGTAGTTACAGAAAGCGCAAATGGTGTCCAGACGGGGTTGGAGGAACTAGGGAGGGCAGTTAAGGACTCCACAACTATGCCAACCGATAAATGTGCCCCCGTCCTTCAGATAGGAAATAGATACCAGCTGAGATCTCACCCCGAGGTTAAAACAGAGGTGTAAAATCAATACGCGGGGAAAAGGCGCTAGAGAGGTGGTACCTACCACACCCAAGAAAAAAAGTTATAAAAGCGTCAAAATCAAAATCGGGGGAAGACAGAAGCGGAGTGGTGATAAGGCAGCGCGAACATTGATAAAAATCGCTCCATCTCTAACCTCCTATTTTAAAATAATGGAGCAGGTTGCAGCCCCCAAAGGAGGGGGGAAAAAAGGTGCCCAGATGAACCCTGTCCAGACAAACCCTGTCCCTGTTCATCTGGAAAATCGCTTTACACTATTAGCGGATCGAAAGAAGGGGAAGGTGGGGAAGTCCAAGATAAAGTCCAGTCTGGGATGCAGGAAGCATATGGATATTCAAACTCCCTCCATACTACAGATATTTCCCTTGGTAACATTAATGGCACCAGTCTTAGGTGACAGTCAACCACAAGGTAGTGGCAGTACCTTGGAGGAGGAGGAAAATACAGATTCAACACAAGGAGCAGAGGGGGGTAAGAATCAGCTTGAAATAATGTTTCTGAGCCTATGAAAAGATATATTTTCTAAATTTGAAATCTCTGAGAGTAACCAGAAAGGTATACACGACAAATGTGACGTCCTTGAAGAGAAGCTGGACGATATCGCCTCGCGAACCGGGGCATTGGAGAGCGAGGTGAGGATCCTGGCCGAGACAGTATCAGGAAATACCAAGGACTTGGAAAATTTAAAAGCACAAAATAAAATCCTTCAGGAGGATATGGAGAGGCTAGAGATGCAAGCGATGCGGAACAACTTAAGAGTCCTTAAAGTTCCGGAGGGCGCAGAAGGGGGAGACATTAAGGCTTTTGTCTGCAAAATGCTGAAAGAAGGAATCCTGAAGGATAGACCAGACATAGAGCTGGAGAAAGAGATCCAGAGAGTCCACAGAGACCCCTTTAAGTTAAGTCCTGCAAGAAAGGCTCCTAGGAAAATATTAATTAATTTTCTTACGTACGCAGTTAAGGAGCTAGTATTGGGGAGAGCTTTGAAAGAATCATCATAACGCATGAGTCTTTTAGTTATCAAATTAGATCAGATCTCGGTAAAAGAATGGCTCAGAGGCAGTGGGAACTCGGGACGAGAATGGGGGAATTAAGAAGGCGGGGTGCCCAGGTCCAAATGAAATTTCCAGCTATGCTTAAAATTATGTGGCAAAATAAGATGCATAATATCAGTAGTCCAGATGAAGTTGACATACTTTTGGCACAGATGCAGACATAAGCATGACCTGAGCAAAAGAGACCAGAAAGCTAGATTTATGTCGGTAGGAATATAGGGTGGAAATATAATGGAAAAAAAAATAAAAAATGATATAATGGCTTTTTTTCTTCATCTTTTCTTTGGTGTTGATGCCCCCCATAGCAATGGGAGGAGCCTGAATGGCGGCTTTTAACCGCCAAAAGAGAAATGGGAGGGTTTCCTGGGGGGGGGGGTGGGGTGCACAGGGTGTGGGGAGCAAGGGGGAAAAAAGAAAAAAATAGCCCTCATACATTCTGTAGATTCTTATTGGAAGAAGTTAGGAGGTCATAGGGACAACAATTTTAAAAATGAACAAATCAAATAAACTTAAACTATTAACTTGGAACGTGAATGGGCTGAGGAGGAAGAGTAAGCTGTCTAGGGTTATAGAATTCTTAAGGAATATCGAAGCACACATTATCTTTTTACAAGAAACCCACTTAGAAGTACAAGAGTGCAAAGAGAGCTTTAGCAAAGTAAGATGGGTGCAGGAGGTCCTCTGTTCAGAGCAAAGAGGAAGTTCAAGGGGAGTAGCATTACTTATAAGATGCAATTCAGGTATAAAAATAGTCAAGCATGAGACAGACAAGTCAGGGATTTGGTTGGTGGCCACCATAACGATGCAGGACAGGCCCCTGGTCTGTGCAGTATATTATGGACCAAACGAAGATAACCCCGGTGCGCTCTCCAAACTTGAAGTTAGTATGCTAGATACGACAGCTCCAATCATAATGGGGGGTGATTTCAACCTGGTCTTAAATAAGGAAATAGATCGCACCTCTAAAGCAAAATATAATAGTCCCCAAAAACGTTTTCCAGTTTAAAAAATATGTTGAGAGAGTTTAATTTGGTGGATATCTGGCGAAGCTTGAACGGAGAAACTAGAGATTTTACTTTTACAGTAAGAAATACAGGCATCATTCTCGAATTGATTATTTTCTTATAGACCAAGAGCTGTTTGCGGAGGTCGAGATGATAAAACATATTCCTGCTATATTATCAGACCATTCAGCAGTTGTTATGAATTTGATACTGCAGCAAAAAGAGGTGCAGAGAAGGCAGACAGTAGACAGGACGATGTTATTAAACGAAGAAGTGATTAGAGATTTAGGGGAAAAGACGGATGAGTATTTCAAATTCAACATGGGAACAGTTAAGGTCCAGACAGTATGGGAGGCTTTTAAGGCGTACTTAAGAGGGATAATGAAGGCTATAACAGCGGGAAGAAGGAAAGCCTTGAAGCAAGAGGAGGCAAGGAAAATAGATGAGATTAAGGAAAAAGAAAGAGAATTACAGGCTGCATCAATGGAAGGCTTAAGTACAATCCCAATTTTAGTGAAAGAGCTGGAGAGACTGCAGGCCGAGTTCCAGGCAAAAATAGATAAGAAGCTCCTAGATAAGTGGAAGGCAAGCAAGCTCCAACATTTTGAATATGGGGAGAAGTGCAGCTCTTTGTTGGCGTGGAAGGCCAAATCAGATAGGGCAAGGAACACGATTAAGAACTTAGTAAAAAGAGGGTCAGGAGTAACTATACAAGCGGACCAAGAGATCCGCGATGAAGCTTCGAAGTTTTATGAGTGAATTATATAGAGAGGACATAAAGCCAGGACAAGGAAATATTCAGAAGTGGTTAAAACAGATAACACTTCCCCAATTGATAGAGGAACAAAAGGCAGTTTTGGTACAAAGCATCATTGAGGATGAAATACTGACACAATGCAAAAAAATGGCAAGAGGAAAAGCCGCAGGCCCAGATGGGCTGCCAGTAGAGTTATACTGAGTATCTTGGATAAAGTGGTGCCAATCTTAAAATCTTTGTTTAATAAAATCTATATTGATGGGGAAAATCCACCTAGTTCTGTGGGCAGAAGCCACAGTTACGTTAGATTTTAAAGCCAAACAAAGACCCCAGAAGATTGAGTCCTCATAGACCTATATCCTTATTAAACATGGATTATAAAGATCTTCTCTGGAATAGTTGCATCACGGATCTCAAAGATAATAAAGGGGTAGTCCATCCAGATCAAAGAGGCTTCATACCAGGGAGGCAGTTAAATGAACTAACCTTCCAGGTAATGGGGGCCATAGACTCGGCTGAAGAAAGAAATGTCCCTTTAACTGTAGTGGCAATAGATGCTGCTAAAGCATTTGACCAGGTAAATTGGGCATACTTGTAGGAGACACTGAAAAGGTTTGGTTTTCCAAATAATCTAGTTAGGACGGTGAAAAACCTATACCTTAGCCCTAAAGCAAAAGTGCTGGTGAATGGGGAATTGACAGATTGGTTTGGTATCACAAGGGGCACTAGGCAGGGGTGTCCCATGTCCCCACTCCTGTTCAACCTATATATTGAGCCGTTTGCCTGTTGGCTTAGAGCAGATACCTCAATTTTGCCTTTCAGGCTCGGTGGGTTAGAAATTAAAATTGCATTATATGCAGATGATTTGCTTCTGTATATGACAAATCCCCAAGAAGCAATTCCAAGGCTGATGGAGAAGGCGGAGAGATTTGGCGAGGTTTCGGGGTATAAAACTAACAGGGAAAAAACAGAAATGATGGAATGGAATGAGGAGGTGAGAAGTCCGGGGTCCAAAATCAAATGAGATATTTAGGGATACAGCTCACTAAGAAATTGGAGGAAATCCCTATAGTTAACTGGAAGAGAGTAAGCAAGGAGGTAATGGGTCTGCTATCACGATGGGCAAACCTCCCTTTAAATATCTATGGGAGGGTTAACCTCGTGAAAATGATTATCCTACCAAAATTCACCTTCCTATATAACTCTATTCCACTTTCTTTCAGAAAGGCAGACATAGCCAAGGTACAAGGCAAATAGGAAGCTTTGTTTGGGCGACGAAAGGTTCAAGGATAGCCTGGAAAAAACTTAGAAAAGGGCTTACCATGGGCGGGCTGGCACTACCTGACCTACTAACCTACTGTTATGCCTTCCACTTCAAAAATTTTCGAATGCTAGCTAGCAAGACAGATAGCTCATCATTAGGTCTACTATTTGAGGCCATGTTAAAAAATGTGGTGCAAGGTCAGAATCACTTTCTCTACAAGTATGGAGATCCGAAGTTCTACAAGAAAGTAAGGCTAAAGATTTTAAGAGCTGCCTTAGAGTCTTGGGTCTATATGAGGAAGAAAATGAAGATACCATACTACTTAGCACAAGCCCCAATTTGGGACTCCCCGGGTACTCCTGAATGTTTGAGGATCAGCTCAGTCAGCCGTTAAGAACAAGGGGTCTAAATAAATGGGGAGACTTAAAAAAGGAAGCTAATATAGTCAGCTGTGAAGTGATTAATAATCTCACAAGAGGAACTTTGACGAGGTTTAAATATTATCAGATATCCTCTTGGTGGGCATCACAGAGCTGGATCCCAGGAAGAGAGAAAATCCGAAATGGGATCAAGTAACTAGAACAGACAAGTGGAAAAGAAATCTCTTTTGGTATTGGGCCCTAGTGGATGCGGAGGACAATCCGGAAAGTGAAATTTTGAATCTTTGGGGAAAAGAATATAACAGTGAAGACATTAATAAATTCTGGTCTGATTCGTTTGTTATGTTACAGGCTGTGGTAAAACCAGCATCACTCAAGAGGAACCATCTATATACCGCCTATAGAGTATATTGGTCTCCACAAAAGTTATCGAAAGTTACAGGTAACGTGTTTAACTGTTTAAGATGTAAATACCCCGCAGCAGATGATATGCACATGTTTATGGAATGCCCGGAAATCAAACTCTACTGGCTGGGGGTGTGTAACTTTCTGGAAGAAGTACTGGGGATACCAATAGAAGTAAGTACCAATCTGAATTTTTTCGGCCTTATAAAAGACTACCACTTGAATGCTCTTAGCGCAAAGTTTACGTTTTATGTGGTTATCTTAGCAAGACGAGAGATATGTAGGAAATGGAAGTCAGAATTTCCGCCAATGTTTGCAGAATGCTTAAAGAACATCATTTGCACTAGTGAATCTGACATGGCGTGTGACCAAAGAAGCAAAGTCAGGATTTGGTCTGCATTCACAGACTGGAGGGAGAAGGCAAGAGAGTCTTATGATTAAGCCAAGCTTACTGTTGGTCCTGACCTCCTTAGTAACATTCCGGAGCCCCCAAAGTGAACAGGAGTTGGAAATGGAAACAGTAATATCTTTGCGGGAAAGCTCTGTTCTCTCTCTGTCTCCTCCAAGGGGTGGTACAGGTTGATGGGGAGAGACAGGAGGAATCCCAATAAGAGTGTCGGCAGTATGAGGACAAAAAAAAAAGAATGGCCATGTTGCTTGCTTGTGGCCAGAGATCGAGATCGACCAAGATATAATCTATTCTGCTTCTAGTATTCCCCCTCTTGAATGTGTAATCTGCACTAGGGTCTGAGAGAGTCCTCCCGTTACATGCCCGCACCCCCTGAGCAAGAGTAAACGATAAAACTTGCTGCGCTACACAGGTGCATCTTTTGAGTGTTGGAATCTGAAGCCTTTTGATGCCTCTGGCTTCTTCCTCCTCCAGGACTATTTCCTGCACATAATCCACAGGCTCATACGTTGTGTTAAAATCTCCAGCTATAATAAGGGGGCATTCATTATTGTCAGTTTCAAGGAAATTAATTAACGTTGACATGGTGTCTGAGGGTTTGTGGGGGCTTTTAAACCTATTATATATGTTAAAGACCCTAACATGGGTATCCCCTTTAAACAAAGCCAAGTCGATGGCCAGAATCTTCTGGGAGTCTATGTCGAGGCGCATTATTTTACAAGCAAGTGTTGTTTTAGCCCAGATCAACATTCCTCCCGCAGGTCTGCCAGATGATGATTGTTTTGCTTCTATGCTAAATGAGGTGAAACCCACCCTGTGGATCGGTTCGGTAGCCCAGGTTTCTTGAAAAAGACACATATGGCAGTTGTCCACAAGTGTACCCCACTCAGGGTCATTAAGTTTGGAACTTAACCCTGCAATGTTCCATGAAAGGATGTACAACTGCTGATCATTAGGGGATCCTCCCTTCAGTGTCTGTCTTATTTCGGGGCTAACACTTATTGTGGGTGTAGGGATTGCCCTATTGTCAGATGGGCTAACTAGAGTGTAGATCTCTGATTCATTAGGGTGGGAATATATCTGCTCCTCCGCTAGAGAGCCGGCCTGAGAGGTGCCCTGAGGTATCATGGGGACGTCTTTACGGGGCTCTAGTCAATCTAGTTTATCCATGACTGATAGTGCCTCGTATCTATTGCTAATTGCAAAGGGGGGGGATTGTACCTTTCTCGTTTGGACGTGTCGTATTGGTCGGGGAACTTGTAGGTAAGTTGGGCCGCTTGATTTATGATGCCTATAGAAAAATCCCAGCGGCATTATGCCTATCCCCTGAACTGCACCCCTTCTGGAAATGTTACTCCCACTCCTGATTATAGACCCCGCAAGATCCGGTCTTCGACAGTTTATCACAACACAATCTCCGTCGATGGACTTGCATAGGGGACCAACCCATCCTACTCTTCTTACCATCAGGATGTCATTGTAACTTGAGTTATCATACTCCGTGGAGTGAGATAGCCAGTGACAAACCTTATTTTTTAGCTGGCCTATAGATTCTTGAAGGTTGGCCTGAAGCGGAGGGACATTAGTGAGTATAATAACATAGAGACAACATTCGGGTGGTAGATCCAGGATAGCCTCATGTGGTTGATTATCAGAATGTGCTAAAGCATTTGTCTGGCGGGGTAGCTGCCTCAGTGGGCCGTTCCCCTTTTGGTAAGTATTAAGACTCTGAATTTCAGACCTAGGCCTACCACCAGCGACTTCGCTGTCATTTATGTGACTAGTATACTCTAGGACCCTGTTTTTGGTGTTAACTTCCCCCAAGGCAATCCCTGCCACCCCAGGCAGTACTAGTGGTGTGTGCAGGTTGTTGTAATTCCCGACCTATTGTGAGTACCTACTGGGCCGTGTGACCCCCCCATGCTTGAGCTGCCCGGATGTTGTACTATATCTTTTCCTACCCCTTCCGGAGCACATGTAACGGATTTTGTTAAAAGTTCCACGTTTTGCTCAAGCTTGTCAAGTCTAGACAAAATTGGTTTGAGGTTTTTAGTTAATAGATCTTCCAGACGATTTAGGAGAATATCTGTATCAGGTAATGGGCACGGTAAGGTGACTAGTTCTGGTTCTTGCACAGTAACTGGTGCTGGATTGGTACTGTTAGTCCCTTGCGATAGGTCCTGCAGCTTTTTCTTGGACTTTGTCTTAGCTCCAACTGAGGGTTACAAATGTTTTAGCTTCTTCATCCTTTTGGTGGGAGGACCAGGTATCAAGGAAACTGAATGAGGGGGGGTGGATTCTTGGGAGGTGGCAATGGCTCGGTTTGGGATATAGTTTGAGTTTGTAAACTTTCCGGAACTCCATATTCATTAGGGTCATGCACCCCCCTGTTCATTAGGTCTTGGTTCAAAGTGGCAAGGGAACTGCCCCCCAAGGATAACCATCGTTCGACTGCCAACATTTCTTTGTCAATAGCAGAGGCAGCCTTTGTTAGAATGCAGTTGAGTGTAGAATTTTGGAGAGTCTTTGGGGTCTTAGGAGTCCCCTCCCTGATCCCCTGTTGCTTCCCTTTAGCCATTTATAGACAGGAATTAGCTTTAGTTTTACAGAACAGAGGTCACCACCACAGATAGTACGGGGTAATACGTAGGAGAGACTCAAGCAACCTCAAATAAGTATTGTTAGTAGCAACTTACATCACCATGGAGCTCCCACAGGAACCAAAACAGGAACAGCAGAACCAAGAGAGTGGGCCCAGCCCAGTCTCATACGGGCTCTGATGGGCATGGATGGGCCTGCCCTTGCCCGGGCGCACCCACACACGTCCCGCGCTGCGGGGGCAGCGAGTTGACTTTATGCGCCTCCAGGCGCTTGTGGCGGGCATCGGTGCCTCCTGGCGCGAATCGCAAGGGTTCCGGGGGATTGGAGTCCCCACAAGAAGCAGGCAAGTGCGGTGCGATATATGTGGCTCCCACGCTGCGGGGGCCGCGAGTTGACTTTATGTGCCTCCAGGCGCTTGTGGCGGGCGTCGGCGCCTCCTGGCATGAAGCGCAAGGGTTCCTGTGGATTGGAGTCCCCACAAGAGGCAGGCAAGTGCGGTGCGGTGTATGCGGCTCCCACGCTGCAGGGGCCGTGAGTTGATTTTATGCACCTCCAGGCGCTTGTGGCGGGCGTCGGCGCCTCCTGGCGCGAAGCGCAAGGGTTCCTGGGGATTGGAGTCCCCACAAGAGGCAGGCAAGTGCGGTGCGGTGTATGTGGCTCCCACGCTGCGGGGGCCGCGAGTTGACTTTATGCACCTCCAGGCGCTTGTGGCGGGCGTCGGCGCCTCCTGTCGTGAAGCGCAAGGGTTCCTGTGGATTGGAGTCCCCAAGTGCGGTGCGGTGTATGCGGATAGATTGAAAGTATCCCTCTGGGGGTACCTTATCCTGGTCAACGTGGGAACCCGACGTCATGATAGAGCAAGCTCCACCGTCAGTGCTCAAGAGCGCCAACTTTTTGATGAACAATAGGAGCCGATACCAGTGAGGCTCTGACGGACACTGGGAACTTGTATAATTTTCTTGCTGGCATATTGGCCCCCTTGCTTTATCGTTTACTATGCATCCCTTTGGCAGGATAGTTGCTGACGAGGAGCAGCCAGTGATTCCCCCTGTTCATATACATATGTTTTGGTCTACACAGAAGAAGATATTGGGTATTGTTCTTGTGATATTACTGCTGTTGATTCTGGGTGGGGTGTCCTGGGTTTTGGAATGTGATCAGGATGCACAGTCATGTACTAAATTTAAGGTTGTTTATAAAATACGCACCGAAAGAACAACCCGAGTAATGTTTTTCTAGACACACATAAAAGATTTTTGGGAGAAGGTACAGCTTGTTATCCCACCGAATCTGTTACAAGTTTATGGACTGCTTACCCATTGTCACTAGTCAATTATACGTATACCCGCCCAGCCCAATTCATAGAGGTAAAGGGTGAGTTTGGAATGGGGTATCCTGGTCCTTGTCTATATTACAGGAAGCCACGAGGAAAGGGATATCCGGGTTGTGACAATAATACATATTGTGATAATCTGTATATGAGAGAGCAGAACAATACCTTAGTGGGCTGGCATTACCAAAATGTAACGGTTACCCGGAAAGCTGGATATTATCCTGCAAGTTGTCCGATAGTAAACAGTACTGATGCATTTTTGGATGTCAATTGTTCTGGAATAATATTGTTAAAAAATACGATGTCTTTAGTAGGCCTGGGTGGAAAACTATGCTACGCTTGCGTAGTTTGCGTAGTTTGCGCAACTACGCGCTACGCGAATTGCACGTAGCACAGTGCAAAAACACGTAGCGTAGCGGGCATTTTTTGCTTGCTCGCGGTCCTCAACGTCAAGTTGGCGACCGTGAGCGAGCAAAATGACATCCCGGCGAGACTTTTTCCTCGTTCGCGATCAGCAACATCAAGTTGCCGATCGCGAGCGTGGAAAATAAACCTCCCGGCGAGATTCTCAACGCGGGGAGGTCAGGTTTCTCATTGCGAGTGGTCGCGTATGCTCGCGATGAGAAACTACCAGTCCGCGTTGAGAAAACTGCCGCTCGAGTACAAATCTACTCGAGCGGCAGAAAACGTTACCGCTTGCAGTGTGCAAGATGCCGTTTGCAATGATTGCACAGTGCGGACAAGCATCCGGCACTGTGCAATCATTGCGAACAGCATTTCCACCTGCACTACGCAGTTCGCGTAGTGCTACGCTTAGCTCGCGTAGTGCGAAGTGCACTTCGCGTAGCTACGCATAGCGCTACTACGCGAACTACGCCCAGGGTTAGTCTTTAGTGAAAAAGAAGGATCCGAGTACTTTTGGAATTAAGACCAGATATGCTCCTGTAGATTATCAAGGTCCACTTTATGCACACCCAGGATTTTATTTTTTGTCTAATGGTACTTATTCAAATGTTCATAATGGTACAGATGATGTTGCTCTAGGGATGGTGCTCCTTTTAGGTGTGCCTTGTAAGTACAGTAAGCCAAATATACGGTGGGTAAAAAGGACGTTGACTGCAGAGTTCTGTGATTGAGCGACAGATTTGGAAGTCAATAATTATACTAATGGTATCACCTTTGGGTATATTCTCTCCTCCATTATTACCTTTGGTGGTACTGCTATGGCCAGAGGCGAAAAAGCTAGAGAATATTTTGGATGTAAGCTACAGATACTGTCTAACTCCACAGCAGCAGTTTTGCGTGACATCACCACCCAATTAGAAAGCATGCGAACATACTCCGAGCAGACTAGATAAGCTGTTGATTTCATCATAGCTAAAAGCGGTGGTGTGTGCGCAGTAGTAGGAGACCAGTGTGTAGTTGGGTTAACTAATATGGAAAAAATATTACCCAACACATTTTAGACATCCTAGAAAACGTGAAAGGGATGGAGAGTGGGAACTGGAGTTGGTCATTGTTTGGTGGATGGGGTTGGATCCTTGAAAAGGTGATCTATTTCATTGTGATTTTGGTTTCTTGCTGTGTTTTAGTCCAGTGTCTTCCCTTATGCTGCTCTTATTGCACCACCCTCCTCACCACTAAGAGAATATCGATTCATGATACTAATGCAACCATCATGATTCAAAAAGAAGCCGAAGACCTCATGCAAATATATGTAAAAAAAAAAATGTAAGTCCGTTTTTATATAGCGCAGCTACTCACCCTTACGGGTCTCAAGGCGCTGGGGGCCAGAGTGGAAATTAAGTGAGCTATTGCCCAGAGTCACATGGTGCTGAGCTGAGCTGCCGCCGGAGCCGGGGATCGAACTGTGAACCCTGTCCTCCAAAGTCAGCTGCCCTGGCCGCTGCACCACACCTCTCCACTAGATGAGGGTATTTTCGAGACTTCTTTCCTCCTTACTGTTTCCCTTCCTGAAGCTGACAATATGGAGTACTCCTAAGAATGTATTCATGATTTGTTGAATTATATGTCTTTCTCATTATTACACAAAATTACTTAGCTCATGCTAAAAGGAAGGTCTGTTGGAATAAAAATTATGTTTTCGCATGGTTTTATCTAAATTAGCATTCGCGGCGCCATTTTGTGTATAGGTGCCATTTTGTATCGTGATCGAAACTAATTCTTTGCCATTTCCGAGAAACAGCCTTCTCTAGGTTATGTTTCTTCAGAGCTGAGTTCTGCCACACTGACAAATGCACTGTTCTTATTAGGGAATACCTTTCTTTTAGATGTAAGCCTTCTCCCACTTGTCTAGTGGTGGGCACAGGCAGAGTGACCTTGAATATTAGATAGTGTGTGCCCGGTCTCAGAATCGAAACTTACTCCTTTGTAATTTACTGTCCAGCTGTATATCTCTGGAAAATTCCATAGTGGGTGTGTTTTCATTGGTTTCGAAGTGTATTTAATGTATTGTTATGCTTGTTGATGTCAGTCCCTCTGCAGCACTCCTTAGAGACTGGGCAGACAGGGCTCCGCTCTGAGCATACTCTGAATAAACAGATATTGGTTTGTATTCTCTACTGTCTGACCGACTCTTAATTTGGTATGGAAGGCTGAGATGTGGTCTTGTGTGACCCGGGTGACCCGAATCGGGTCATTTCCTTCACTTAACTGCAAAGTATTGTGTAATGGCCTTGTGTATTTCAGCCCGGAATACCTGATCGCGTAGCGCACCAGGGGGAAGGCGCCACATGAAAGCACGTGTAATTGTCAAGGGGCGGGTGAGCACCGGGGCGTGATCGGAGTGTGTCCGAATTTGGTGAGTCACAGCGGTTGTCCATGTGAACACGTCTCTGGTAGTCAGCCAGTAGTCTATGCGTGACCAGGCTTCATGTGCCAGTGTCACACAGGTTCCCTCCCTGCGGTTCCCGTTCTTATGTCTCCATACATCAGTTAGGTTAAAGTCTTTCATTAAAGCATGGAGTTGCGCCGCTGCTTTGGAGTGGTGCCGCTGGGCAGCTCCCGATCTATCTAGTTCAGGACCTAAAATCACATTGAAGTCTTTCCCCCAGATTATAGCTCCCTGGCCCATTTTCATTTTCTGGTGCCTTAACTCACTGTTAAAATCAGGGTCGTCTATGTTGGGGCCATATACACAGGCCAGTATGACAGATTGCTGTTAAAGTTGGCCTGCCGCTATAACAAATCTCCCCTCAGTATCCTTTTTTATCTGAGTGATTGCCCATGGAGTGCCCTTGCTTATGAGTATTGCAGTGCCCCTGGCGTAGTTGGAGTACAGGGAGTGATGCTCCTCCGCACACCAACGTGCCTGAAGGCAAGCAGAGGTGGGGGGTCAGGTGTACCTCCTGGAGGAAACAGATGTCTATGTGGTGCCTGTTGAAGTATGTGTGGACCAGGCCAGCTTTCCTGGGGTTGTTTAACCCTCAAAAGTTCCACATTAGGAACCTAAGGCCTGCAGATACCATAAGTGTATTGTGGAAATCTGGGTGCTGGAATATAGGGTCACCTTCTTTTTGTTCCGACCCATTGGTTGGGGATGTTGTGGTCTCAGTCTGGTGTCCTCAGTATTACAGTGGATCAGTAGTTTGGAATCTGTCCTATAGGCTGCATGCTTCGATGTTTTACTTATGTGTACTTGACAGGGACCTGCTCTAAAACTTAAACAGAAATTAATACTCTCTAAACCATGCAGAAATGAAACCCCCTCCTTCCCCTCCCACTCCAACCCCCAAACTTGGTTGAGTGATCTATCCCCTCCCCCCTCCCTCAATCTTTCCCCGGTTAAAATTGAAGAACATGGGACTCATCCCAGGAGGCGAAGGAGAGCCTCATGAACACCCCAGCCTTTTTTTTTTGGGCTGGGTGGCTCAAACAGTGGTTCATACCCTATGGATAACTCCATTGGCGGTCGGTCAAACAGGCGAGGGTTGTGAACATTGGAGCGAGCTCCACATTGGTTATCTCCTTCAGTTGTGCCTCCATTTTATACTTTGGTGGTTATTTGTTGTTTTGAGGAGTTTTGAGATTAGTCATTTTTGTCCAGGTTCCCATGGTCTTGGTTACTTGGAGAGTGTCCAGGTGATTTTGCAGTCAGTCCTCTGACAAACTTGAGTGCTGCTTTGGCGTCAGTGAAATGGTGAGCTCCGCCGTCATGCATGACTCGCAGTTTGGCAGGGTAAAGGAGGGCATATTTTATCTCAGCTTTTTGAAGGAGTCTCTTGGTTGGCAGAAATTTCCTGCAAGCAGTCTGGACCTTGGTGGTAAAGTCCGGGTAAAAGGAGATCGCATTTCCTTGATATTGCAGATTTCCATGTTCACAGGAGAGCCGGAGCACCATGTGCATGAAATTAAGGATTCGCGCAAAAATGGGGCGGCCTGGTGTGTACTGTGGCGGTCTGGGGGCCAGTGTTCTGTGGGCCCGTTTGATTATGAATACAGGAGATAAGGCATCACCGAACAGGTCCTGGATCATATTTGTTACTTAGTTTTCCATTTTGTCTATGGCTGTGTACTCTGGCACCCCAATGATTCTCAAGTTATTGTGCCTAGAGCGTGCTTCCAAGTCTTCATTTTTAGCTCTTATTACTTCGCGTACTTTCTCCATCTTGAGTAGCTGCTCATTTCCTTTTGTGTGGTTATCCTCTACATCAGATACTCTAGCCTCAAGGTGATCTAGTCTGTTAACATGCTTATCCACTTTCTCCTTCATTCTGTCTTGGCGGCTAGCCATAAGGTCTTGTTTGGTGTCTATGTTGCGGAGGCTGGAATTAACCTCCACCAGGATTTCTTTGATGTCTGCATCTTGAGGGGCTAATTTACAAGCCCCTTGTGCTGCCAGTGCATTACGTTGTGTGATGCACTGGCGGCGCAACCTGCTGCATGATATTTACAAGCACACGTAAAGCCACCCTGCGTGGCTTTACATGTACTTGTAAATATCGCCCCTTTTCACGCAACACTTTGTGCATTAGGGGCGTAGCATGGGTGTTGCTGTGGGTGTTCCCACGCAACACCCATGTCCACTGATGCATTTCCAGATTTACGAGCAATTCTAAACCTGGAAATGCATCAGAATGCTACGCCACCCCAGGGGTGCAACAAGTAGAAATGTTTTCATTTCTCCTAGTTTTTTTCCTCTTTCAATGCATGCTGCATTCTACAACACGTTTTGGAAGAGGAAATCACCTCAATTTATTGTTTTTGTGCAGGAAGGTGCCCCTTCCTGCACAAAAACAATCTCCCCACGACTCAGGCATCCTTGCACCATGGTGCAAGTGTGCCGGCGCCGGCGCATGGCAGCAGTTTGTGCGCCAGCGCAGGGAAAAGCATAGAGATGAGACATGTTGTAATTATATAACATCCCTGTGCTTCAAAACTAACAGAGCACGGCACAGCAGAATGACCTGCAGCACAGCGCTGCGTTAGTTTCTCGCAAATAGGGCCCTGGATATCTTCCTCTGAGGGGTGACTTGGCTGGTCGCTTGTTGTGATGTTTCCGCTTGCCCAGTCTTTTTTTTCTGGCTTTCAAAAGGGAGTTTGGCCTGTCTAGTATCAGGTTTGCCCCTGATGCTGAGGTTTCTTGCTGTTGCTTTCACTGTTTAACAGTGGCAGGCTCTGCTTTCTCTGTAGGGGTATCAATAGGGGGCAAGGAGTCCCCAGTGGTTACCCACAATGCAATTTTATAAGCCTGGGTTCGGTGCACCTTCGCCATTGTACTGGGCCGTCTTTGTCTCTGCAAGGGATTGTCTTGGTGTCCTGCAGGGCTGGTGTGTCGGGAGAGGGAGTCCCAGGAAGGCGCCCTCATTCTATCCCAGGCTCCCGGTGTGGTAGTGCATTGGCCTTTTCTGAGTTCAACCCCACCAGGGGTCACCACCCAGCTGCAGCCCCCGGTCCAGTGCCTCCAATAAGGGATTATCATGTTGAAGAGGAGATACAGGGAGGGCTTGTCCGTTTTGCCTCAGGCTCCAGTCACAGCAAGGCACTGATCTTCTTACGGCCCGGTCTCGTCAGATCTTGCTGTTCAGCCACAGTCTCCCTGTCCACAGTTAGTACTCTCTGTAGCGGGCCGACCCCCGCCTCCTCTGGCAGCAGTGTCGTAATGTCCGGTGAGGCCTCTGTAGAGGTCCCAATAGGGGGGCGGGTAACCTCAGCATTTGTCTAACATGCAGAATTGTTAGCCTGGGTGCTGTGCGCCCTCAGTGCTGTTCTGAGCAGTCTCTGCCTCTGCCAGAAGTTATCTCGTAGTTCTGCGGAGCTGTTATGTCGGGGAGAAGGGGTCCCGGGGGGCACGCCCGTCTTACCCCAGTACCCCAATGTGGTTGTGTACTGGTCTCTCCACGCTCATCCCTCCCGAAGGTCGCCGCCCAACTGCAGTCTTCTGGTCCACTGCTCCCTCTGAGTAACTGCTGTGTCAGAGGGCGAGTCCCCGGGGGTTTCATCCATCACACACCAGGCCCCCAGTCACGGTGAGGCGCTGATCTTCTCCTGGCCCAGTCCCATCAGGTCTTGTTGTGCAGCCACAGTCTCCCTGTCCACCACCAATGCTCTCCGTAGCTGGCCGATTTTCCCGCTGACACCTAAGGTTTCCCTCACCTCCGGCAGCAATGGCATCTGTGGTTGATAAGGCCGCGCAGGCTTGTGCAGCTCACATGCGAAGAGGATGGGGAATCCCAGGCAATACACCTGTCCCACCCCGGGATTCAACCACAGCAGTCAGCCACCCCCCACTGTCAGGCCTGTTAGGGGCAGCAGGCCAGCCGCGACTCCCCCGGGCCTACAGCTTGCTCTGCGGCCGCACCCTACCTTCAGGCCAGGCAGGTGCCACGGCCGGCCAGCCCCCAAGGTCTACAGATGTATACGGCCGTCACTTCACCGTCTGCTCCGAGGCGAGGCTCCCTAGTCATCTGGCGGGTGGGTCTACTCGACCCCCGACTTCTCGTCTTGGTGTCGGGACTTCTTCTCAGTGAAATGCAATTACTTCTGGCCCGCAGTCCTTGCTTTAGTGGACTCATCTCACTCGTAGGCCTCTCAGGCCGTTGGTCTTTGTTTATGCCATGATGGTACAGCAGGTCGTGGAGATGCCCATCGGGTGAGTCACAGAGACAGCTGAAGTCAGTTAAGGCTTCTCTGCAGTCATTCCATCCACCGATGGATACGGATTTTGGTGGATTTTTAGTTTCAGCTGGCAGAGCCCCTCAGAGAGTGGCCATCTTGCTGCATGGCTAGGCTCCACCCCATCTTCTGGAGTCTTATGGGTTCCTCATCAACTACAGGAAATCCTCCCTTCAGCCCTCCCAGACTCTGAAGTTCCTCTGGGCTCTCTTCTGGATGGATCTGGGGATGGTGTTCCTGTCCCAGGAAAGACAATTGACTGTTCTGACATCTTTCATGGGTGCCGTCTGTCTCAGATGTCTGCCCAGCTCTGGTTGTGGAGTCAAGAGGAGATGGCCTTCACCCTGCATCTCCTCCCTTGAGCCCATCTGCATTTGTGTCCCCTCCTACATCACATTCTGTGCCACTGGGATCCTTCCTCTCAGGCCTATGACACCATTATTCTTGTCTCCCGGGATTCGGGCTTCCCTTCAGTGGTGGGTGTCCACTTTCCAGGGGTTTCAATCTTTTTCCTCCTCCTGCCATGGTGGTGTTGTCGACCGATGCAAGTTCCACGTGGTGGGGTGCTGTTCTGGGGATTTCCAAAGCCCCGGGCAGATGGTCCTGTTTCAAGGCTCTCCAGTCATCAAACTGGCTGGCGTTGAAGGCTGTTTGGTTACCCCTTCTTTGGTTTGCTCCCCTCCTTCTGGGCTGTGCTGTTTGTGTTCAGATCAACAACCAGATTGTTCGTGCTTATGTCAACCAGCAAGGGGGAATACGCTGGTCTCTGTTTCTCCTTTCCAGGAGGATTGGTCTATGGGCCAAGAGGAATCTCCATTCTCTGTCAGCAGTCTATCTTACAAGGAGGGAGAATGTGCCTGCGGACTCTTTGAGCCGGGTGTTTCTGTCCTCTGTGACCATGTGTCTGTCCCCCCTTCTGTTCCAGCAGATTCTCTCCAGGTTCGGCCTTCCTTGGCTGGATCTCTTTCCTTCAGAAGACACAGCCATTCTTCCCCGTTTTTGCAACCTGGTTCCATCTCAGCGGGCCTGGGTTATCGATGCTTTCTCTGTTCCATAGTCCCAGGGGCTCCTGTTTGCCTTCCTGCCCTTTTCCTTGATTCCTAGGGTCCTCAGGATAGGGCAGAGGTTCTTCTGGTTATGTCGGACTGGTCCCGGCCGCCTTGTGCTCCCCTTCGCCTGGATTTGTCAGTGTTCCCCCATTGGTGGTTTCCCCTGTATCCCTCTTCGCTGTGTGCTCCTCTTCTCATCGCTTCCTCTTTGCTTCACCTCCGACTGGGTGCTTGGCACTTGAGAGGTTAGGTTTGTTGGATCAGGAATGTTCTCTTGAAGTGGCTCAGAGCATCAAATTGTCTTGCAGACTGTTGAACTTCGACTCCTGTTGTCTTGGGAAGGGTTTGTCTTCCTCCTCGTGTGATCCTGTCCGGGCATTGGATTTTTTGTGTGATGGGTTTGTTATGGGTCAGGATGTCTCCACTTTCCAAGCTCAGTTGGCTGCCATTCTTGCCTTCCGGGGTTCTGCTGTGACTTCTATCTCTCCCTTAGTGACTCGCCTTTTGAGGAGTTTTTTGCTTCAGCATTCTGTTTCGGCCTTTACTGTTCCAGCCTGGGATCTTCTCTTGTTCCTTCAGGCATTGACCGGTCCCCCTTTAGAATCCTTGCTTTCTGTTGACCTTAAGTTTCTTTTGGCTAAGGTTCTTTTTTTGGTGGCCATTTCCTCTGGATGGCAGGTTGGTGAGCTTGGGGCTTTGCTGGCTTCTCCCCCTTTCCTGCGGTTTTGCTCTGACAAGGTGATTTTGCATCCTAGTCAGTTTTTCCTGCCCAAGGTTTTGTCTTCCTTCCACAGTCAGGAGGGACATTGTCCTTCCTGTTTTTTTTACTGACCCATCTTCTCTCTCGAGGAGGAAATTCTGCATTCTTTGAATGTGTTTAGTCCTCTCCGCATGTATCTAGATAGGACCCGTGCTTTTCGGAAGGTGGATTCCTGATTTGTTAAGTCTTGTCTCTCGGGGAAGGGTCTCCGCCCTTCCTTGTCCACTTTGACTCGATGGGTGAACAGTGCTGTTCTTTTGTCCTATGAGACTGCTCACTGTCCTCCTTCTTCTTCTGTCCAGGGCAGACCTGGGGTGTTTCCTCTTCCTGGGCAATGTGTAAGAGTGCCTCCGTATGTGATATTTGTGATGCTGATGCATGGGCCTCTCCCCATACTTTTGTTTCCCATTACCATCTTCAGTTGGGGATGAAAGCCTCAGCTGCTTTTGGCACTCATGTTTTGTTTGCTGTACATGATTTGTGATTTGTCCTGCTTTCTTTGTTATTAAATGGACCTGTTGTTTGCTGCTTCCTTCTGGTCTTTGTGTTTCAATCACCATGCGCTTGGGTATGGGCTCATTGTTAAGGAATGGGACAGGAAGACGGACGAGGGGGTAATGCCCGGTTACTCACCAGTAATCTTCATTACTCTGAGTCCTGGTCTTTCCGTTCTATTCCTGAGCCCTTCCGTCCCTCCCTGTTGTTGCTTCTGGTGATTGCTTTGTGTTTTTAATTCTCTGGGTTCCTTTGGTATTCTCAGGTTATTTTGGCGACACACTTCCCCCTATATGCATACTTTATAGGTAGCACCATATTGGGGTACGTTTTTAAACTCTGCTAGGTATAATGTTTCTGTGGAGCAGAGGAGCTGCTCATTGTTAAGGAATGGACCGGGAAGACCAGGGCTCGGAGTAATGAAGATTACTGGTAAGTAACCTGGTAAATGCCGCAATTCAAACATGTATCTCCCAATCCAAAGACGGCTGCTACGGCCTTTGCCTACATCCTCTCCCAATGGAACACAAAAGCCAAGATAAGAAATATATCGGAATCAGGAAGAGGGGGGAAGTTCATAGGTTGGGTAATGAAGTATAGTGAATATCAACTTCGTGATTAGGAAAGTAGGAAAAAGAAGTAGAAGAGAGGCAGGATAGCTAATTTAACTTACATAGTCTTTTTCATCATATTTGGCTAAACATTACGCACATGTGTATGGTTCCTTCAAAACTGGAAGTATCTGCGCAGAACGTAAAAGGCTTTCTACCTGCAATCAGCGTGCTTTTAGACCTTATTATCTAGCTCTCTTACAGAAGGTGTTCAGAATCTTATGCTCGGTGAACGTTTCACTAATTGTTTTCGGCGTATGTCGTAAGTAAGCAGTCTGTCCTTCATTTTTATTGAGGCCTAAAAGCAGCAGACTGAGAAATCTCCTTTCTTACCGTGACTTGACTATATCAACAATGACGTTACATATGAAGGGAACAAGCAATACTTTCCAGAAAAACCTTTAGAGAACGTAAGCGGAGCATAATACTAATCTCAGTGTTCTTTTGGCATTCTGGAAATTGCAACATGGATGCTGTGTTATGCAAATTGTAAATACAGCACAATGAACCGAATGGGAAAGCACTATGGTATCAACCGCATCGACATAAATCCTGTAGTTGATTCTCAAATAATGATCCACTGGAGGAATCTAGCATTAGAATGTGTGCCCTGTTCATGAAGTACCATATCGATATAATCAGATCAGCGATGAAGCAATGGGGTCATGGGCCCTAAAGCAAGCGAGACAATGCCCCCGGGCAGCCTAGTTTTAAAATACAGCCAGAGCTGGGCTACAGCTGGCCCCTGGACACGGTGCCACTGCACACGCTTCCCTACTAGTAACTACGCACTTGAATACTAAACACCGGAAATCCTGTATTTGTTGATAGTAAACGTGTATTAATCAAATGATACTCCGATTCGGCACATCGAATTTCATATTCAGTATATATTTCCATAATCACATACTTCAGGATATAAATTAATTGGTGCATATTCTTTACATGATGAATGAGTGATTGAATTGAAGCTTAAAGATAACGAACCACATCAAAACCTGCAACTGCATGCTGTTGTGAAGCTTCGTAATGACAGCACAAACAGGCCCCAGGAAGCAAAATGTACTTTTGTAACAGTGCCGTGCCACGCAGAAGCATTTTCTTATAATATGTAGCACTTCTAAGAAATACATTTAATGAGGTTTAATAAATATTTTTTTTCGGAGCTTCCTCACAGTGAACACTAATGAGGTTTTCCAAAGAGATGGAACATAATCTATTTAATAATGACCTCAGAGCAACATGGCGAGGGGTTGTCCTTTCATTTTGTACAGAATAGTGCCATTGGTTGCCTCTCTTTTCATTAA
Source organism: Calotriton arnoldi (assembly GCA_963921515.1). Lineage (NCBI taxonomy): Eukaryota > Metazoa > Chordata > Amphibia > Caudata > Salamandridae > Calotriton > Calotriton arnoldi. The sequence goes on along the minus strand of CAWUFW010015353.1, from coordinate 307,751 downwards.
AATCACAACGTGTTACAGATGGATATATCAAGTCTCAGGGGCATATTCTCAAGGACTTATCGCCGAGTTAGCGGCACTTTATCGCAGCCAAAGTGGCGATAGATTTATCGCCCTATTCACAAGCTGGTGCTAACAGCCGATATCGCCAGTTTTCCTGCGATAGCAGCCGCAAAAAACATTGCCACGGATGACACCGGCAACTAACGCTAATGAGATGCAGAGTAGGCGTTCCTGTGCAAAAAGCCTCGATAACACCACTTCGCAATATTCTCAACGACCAGCCATATCGGCGATAAGATCCCAAAACAGGCGATAAGGCGCGTTAGCAAGCAGGGATTTAACACCTCCTCTTACCTGGTGTTAAGTCGGACAACAACCTGCACCACAAAAGGGAGCCCAGCCCAGAGCCACACCTGAAGAACAACAGATGCCATGGAGCTACTGATCATGCAGCTCGGAGCCCCAAGAGGGCCACAACACCCACCGCCACCACACCCAGGCCCGCCACCCACCCCCGGACTACCACAGAGGCAGCGCAGACAAAGACAGCGGACCTTCAGAAAACGCACCAGCCTCACAGACTCAACACCAGAGGATGTCATTGCCCACTACAGGCTCAAAAGGACAACCATCCTCCGCATCCTGACCATCATTGCCCACAGGCTGACGGTACCAACACAGCGGACAACCAACATCCCTCCGCAGACAAAGCTGCTGGCTGTGCTGCACCTGTTGGCCTCTGGTACCTTCCAACCAACAACTGCCAGAGTGGGAGGAGTCTCACAGCCAGCCATATCCAAGTTCGTCACACCTGTCTTGGATGCCATCATCAGCTTGGTACCCCAGTACCTTCACTTCCCCCACACTGTGCAGGAACAGCTGGAGACCAAGCAAGGCTTCTACGCCATAGCTGGCTTCCCGCACGTGTTGGGGCAATCGACTGCACACATGTACTCCTCGTGCCCCCTGCCGCCACTGCACACAATTACCGCAACAGGAAGCACACGCATTCTATCAATGTGCAGGCAATAGTGGACCACCTGGGACTCTTCACCAATGTCGTTGTCAACTACCCAGGCAGTGTGCATGATTCATTCATCTTCCGACAGTCCATCATCAACCAGCACTTTGAGGCTGGCACCTATGGGAATGCATTGCTCGTTGGTAAGTACCAAATGAACACACCACACACCTCAACTCCACAGTCATGCAACTCACGACTCTGGGAATGCACATGTTACAAACTCACATACAACATGCCAAACAACATGCCCACCTACCAGACATGACAGCACAACTTACTGTGGTAACCTGGGCTAGCCATGTACACAAGCCATCAACGGCATGGCACCTCAGCCACACAATAGCAGAATGTGGGAGAGGTGGGAACCAGGCATGTGCGAAGGAGGCAAGCGACCCATGAATGAGAATGTACACAATGCCAAGTGTGGCGTGGATGTGCTGGCCAGACTGCAGTATGCAGACCACAGACATGTCCATGTCGACATATACTGCTGGTGTTTGGAGTGTAGTGGACAGTGGATGCAACCATGTCACCCCAGGCAGTGTGGAAGATTCCGGAAATGTAGCTTGTTACGTCCCCCCCTGTAAGCGTGAGCGGAGTGGGCTGTCCCGGCGTATGCCAGGCCAGCGTAGGGGTGTGAATAAAAAGCCTGTTGGCCTGGGCGTGGTTCTCTTCTGGAATGGCCAACGTGTCTGCCAGGGTGGCGCCTCTCAGCCCACCACGAGGCTGACGCCATGAGCGGCGGTGCCTGCGATCCTGTGCGCCTGCTGCACCCTAGGCCGCTGGTCCCTAGACCCGTCTTGGCCGCCCATGCGCAACCAGGCCTCACAGCTCACCTTCTGACACCGGTGTGTGTCAAAGAGGGCCCACCACGTGCCGGTGCAAGCTCCAAGCCTGAGGCCCGCGACCTTGGCAGCCTCCTCAGACCATCACGGCCTCCGCGACACAGGCCCCCAGCACTCCTTTCTCGTTGACGTACTCCACCGCTGCCTCCGGCCTACACTGCGGCCAGTAGGTCACACATTTGGAACTGAGTCTTGATTATTCAATGGCCAAGTTCATGTCATTGTACGCAAGGAGAGGGAGTAAGAGAGGACAGACGGTTCAGTCCAGGAGGAAAAAGGATCATCGTTATGGAGGTGATCGAACACTACCAACAACTGCTCTGGTGCCACTAACTCTGTGCATCGCAAGCCAACGACACGTGGCTGTGGGCCCCTGCTGACTGCTGCCTCCGGCCTACACTGCGGTCAAGTAGGTCACACATTTGGAACTGAGTCTTGATTTTATTATGGCAGAGTTTATACCATTGTACAGGCCTCATCGCAGACTGCATCCCCTTTCAGCTCTGGTGCCACTAACTCTGTGCCCCGAAATTCATGGACACTCTCTGGTTGAACTTTGGTGGCGTCTGAGTCTATGGCCTGGGGTTGTCTTCATCATCATGTAGCTGATACTGACTTGGTGTTAAAAATGAGTCTGTAGCATTCATCTCCTCCATATTGCCTGTTTCTGCTTGGTTCTGCCCTCTGCATCATGCCCTGGAAGAACACCTTCCACTGTCCCCCGAAACACTCCGCGACATTCACCTTCGACATCGACGAGGACCCGCTCAGCTCTCGTGGCCCTACCTCAGTGCACCGCAAGTCACCGTCCCGTGGCGGTGTGCCTGTGCCGGCCGCAGTGCATCCGGGGCCACTAACTCTGTGCAGCTCAAGTCATGGACCCTGTCTGATTGAATATTGGATGGCCTCTGAGTCGATGGCCTGGGGGTCATCAACACCATGTGTCTGTGGCCCTGCGCTGACCGCTGCCTCCGGCCTCAACTGCGGTCCACCAGGGCTCACACATCAAATCGAGTCCTGACCTGCCCGGACGACGCATCACCGCTGGCTGCACAGCCACCACCGCCAGGACCACCTCCAACCAACAACTGCCAGAGTCGAAAGAGTCTTACAGCCAGACTATCAGAGTTGCTCACACCTGTCTTGGATGCCATCATCAGTATGATACTCTGCTCAGCTCTTCAGGTGCCAATAACTCAGTGCACCACAACTCATGGACCCTTTCTGATTGAGTTTCGTGCTGTGGACAGCTCACGCAACAATGTCACCTCAGGCAGTGGGGAAGACCTGGGACGATGATGAGGAAGATGAGGCAGGTGTAACACATCCCACTGCAGCTGCAGCAGGATATCCCGAAGGGACACAATCCTAGACAATTTCTTCACATGTGCACGCTCAGCTCTGGTGCCCCTACCTCAGTGCACTGCAACTCACGGACCCTTCTGATTGAATATTGGGTGACCTCTGTACTTGCTCCGGCTACCACCATGATGCTTCGCAGTTGTTTGTGTCATGTTGGTGTTTTCTGTTTCTGCTTTAATAGTGATCACTGTTCAAGTTGTTGCCAGCACCAACCACTCCCTGAGGGCTGGCTTACACCCACCCCACACCCATCCAGCACAGGCGTCACTGGACATGTGACTCTGCTAATAAAAGGTGGCTGGGCACACGTGCCCGTAGCCAGTTCAACTATCTAACTAAGTGTGTCCGTGTGGTCATTATGTATGCATGATGGGCCAGGGCCCTACCACATTACATTGTGCTGTGGACAGCGGACGCAACAATGTCACCTCAGGCAGTGGGTAAGACCTTGGACATGTAGCTTTGTCGTCCCCCCCTTTATACGTAAGAGGAGTGGACTGGGCCAGCGTACGCAAGTACAGCGTAGGGGTGTGAATGATTATCCCGGGGCTCTGGGCGTGGTTCAGTACTGGAAATGTGCAAATGCGTGTGTCTCTGTCGCAGTGTGGGTGTCCGTTGGGGAGTGTAAGTGGTCCCTGATGGGAATTAGACACCCACGTATGTAATCTAGTTCGGCTGCCATGAGGTCGAATCCCACCCGCACCTGTTCAGCCACCTCCTTCTGGCAGTCTAACACCTGGCCTTGGAATGCGATGTGTGCTTCGGTGAGGTGCTGGGAGCCAGCCGTGGTGGTGGGTGCTTCCTGCTGTGTGGTCTGTGCAGGGGTGGGGTCTCCTCGATGCAGCTGGGCTGCCCTGCTCCTGGAGGTGGGTTGCCTAAGATGTCCATGAGCTGTTGTAGGGCGTCGGTGTCGAAGGTGTGGAGGTCCTCTTCATCATCACTGATGTGTTGTCTGGTCTGCTCTGCAGGAGGTGTTGATTGTCCCTCTGCAATGTGAAGGGGAGATGCATGTTAACATTGTGTTGACATGTATGTTGACGCATTGTTCTAGTTTACATACAGACTGCATGACAATGTACATTGGGACTATTTGGGAGGAACTGACTATTTGATGCGGGACAGTGGACATTTGAACTACATCACGGATGTGAGGTTGTACACGTACATTTTCACCTCACAGTTTCCTGCTATGCCAGATGTGATTGGCCAGTTTCTACGCACAAGCAGAACCAGTTGTGTCCTCTGTTCTGTAGTGAAAGTGTTGCACTTTGTACTACATTGTCGTCAATGTTGATGTGCTGTTATTGCTATGTGTGTGTGCTGCATTGTGGGAGAGTCGCCCCTGCAGCTGTGATTTTGCTGCCCCTTATCCCTTTGAGGCGGTGTGCCTTGGACTTCTGTGCTTCTACAGTGCTGAGATGTTGAAGACTTGGCTAATTTTGGCTCTTGTTCGTATTTTGGACTCTTGTGCATGGTTTATCCGCAGATGTGTTGTTGACGTCAGGGGTTGTTTGTGCACGTGGATGTGTCAGAGTGTGACCTGCTCCTTTCCGGATGTGTTCCACACTCAGCCACCCCAGTGTTGTGACGTGCACCATGTCATGATAATTGGACTGCAGCCATACTATTCGTCATGCAGTGTCACTTGCATTGTCATGGTGGCTCACAGACACGCAGCTTTGCTGGTTTTGACACGTGTGCATGGGTTGGTTGTGAGATTGGTGCTGTGTGGGGAGGGACCACTTTGTGCCCATAGTGGACGGGGGCCTACTTGCTGTTTGTATGTGTGCTGCAGTGTGCCAAGGGGATCAGGGACATGATCCAGAGTCATTGTGGGTGTGCAGTGTGCTCTACTTAATTGTGCATGTGTGCCATTGTGCCCATCTCCCCCGTCCCCCAGTCCCTGTTCGGTACTCACCCTGGTGCTGTTGTGTCAGGTCATGTCGAGCAGTGTCCGGACCCCCAACTCCTGCCACCATCTCCCCACTGATGACTGTGGCCACCATTTCCTCCATCTCATCCAGCTCCTGGTGTTCAGCTGGACTGCCACCTCCAGTCTGCATTGCTGCCTGATGGTTGTGAGCGAGTTTCTTCTTGGTTTTGTGCTTCGCATCATTCCAGCGCCTCTTGACCTATCCAATTGTCCTCCTCCTCACTCCGACTGCATTCACCTTGTCCAGGATAGACTGCCATATTGCATTTTCATTTGCCAATGACACGTTGGAGGTGACGAACAGTTGTTGTTGGTGTTCTATCACCTCCGTGATGATGATCCTGTTTTTCTGTGGACTGAGCCTCGTCTTCCTCGTCTTCTTCTCCTTGCCCTTCCGTGACCCCGAGGTCCCAGGCTGGTCCTCCTGGGGGCTTGTGGGGTTCTGGTCGTCCTCTGTACTTGCTCCGGCTTCCTCCATGGTGCTACGCAGTTTGAATTATTTTGTTTGTGTTTTTTGGTGCATTTATGGTGCATTTTCCCGCATGACGCGTGGGAATTGCAGGCCTGTCGCTGGTTAACGCTGATTTTTTTTATCGCAGTTGGTCACATCTCAACTTTTTTTGCCGTCACGGTAATTTTATCACGGTCATTTGGCGTGTTAGCGTGAGACTATCGCATGGTACCGCCGTGTTGAGAATACAACGTTAACACAGCGTTATTTTCACGCGATAGACTGCGATGTGCAAAGTTGCGTTAAGCTAATTTTGCGATAATTATCACACGTTCTTGAGAATATCCCCCTCAGTGCACTGTTTAACGCGAAGTGGCCGAATGCTTTTCTGTTGAGAAATATTTGAAACCCTGTCACATACACGACTATTGAACTGCACAATGGACACGTGCACCCACTACGGTATCCTGCGAAAGAATCGTCAAAATACAATACCTAGTGGGCGTTTGAATTTCAGCCCATGCAAAACCGTCTTTGTGATTGAACACCCCAGACTCCGGGCTACAAAACTGTCAGAATGGCATTTGGTGGTCCTTCTAAAAGAAAGGCAGTCTAGGTGTATAAATAGAAAAAACAATGGAATCACGTTGGATTGGCTCGTAGAGGTTTATAACAAATTCAGAGAACGTCATAATTTGCCGTATCTTAGCACGAAATGGAAAATGTAGCGGTGCTGTTCAGATATTAATTGCATTATATTGTGCTTATTAACATCCATCAGACAAAGTAAATATAACGTATTTGTATCCGTTGATTAAATGGCCCCCTTTTACGCAACACAGCCTACCTGCGTGTATACACTTTGTAAAAACCGTGGCATCACATGTACATTAATTCTGAGGCTGTGCACGTGGACGCTCCGATTGCTTTGCTCTAACCAGTTTTAGGATGAAGACCCCGTATTACACACACTTAGCGCATGTGAGCGCTGACTCCCGGATTTCCGATGTTCCGAGTCTCATATTGTCAAAAGCCTATCACTGGCCGACTAATTGAGCCTGCCGCTCAGAACCCCTGTCCTTTCTTTATTAAATGCACCGCCCCGTGGTCTGCCGGGCCTTGACAGATTGAATACTCCTGTAACCCGTTTTGTCATTCCCTTCAGCTTCCAGAAGCCTGGCAGTAAATCATTTCTCCGAGCTTTCATCAAGCAAGCATCCTTGCCTCCGTGTCACCCCGCGCGCGTCCTTTCAATCTCTCTGAAAGCTTTGTGTGCCGAGGAGACGAAGAAGGACCACAGGCGACTGTTCCGCTGAGAAATATTCACGTTGCTTCTGTTGTGTTTTTACTGTGCCGGAGATCTGTGCGGTTCTCATGTTGAGAAATATGTGGCTTCTGACTATTGTCTTACAATGATGTAAAATAAATCACTTCGCGTGCTGGCTGATAGAAACGTGCTGCATAATTCAGCGAGAATCCCACACCCGCAGGAGCAAAGGTCCATTGCTTATGCAAACAACATTAACTTCCCCAGGCTGGGCCGGGCACAAAGACACATTAATATGTCACTGTACACCAATATACAAGAGGAAAAAAAACCAAGCATTTGCAATGCAATAGGTCTCGCAGTTGCAAGTGTTTAAGCTATTGGCATTGTTAATGACGATGCCTTTTATTTATGTTACAAAAAAACAATACATAAATAAAAGGCATTGTCATTTTACAATACTAATAGCTCAAACATGTGAGACCTAGTGCATTGCAAATGCTTGTTACTAATTAGGATGATTAGTCATACTCTAACACGTATATCACAGTGTCGTGCGTGTTTTTTAGAAGGGCTCCCTAAACGTGCTGTGGGAACTTAAGGCTGCGTTTAAGCATGAGGAGATGTGGGGTGGTCTTGCTTAGATATGTTCCGTGTTGGGCGGTTGGGTGACGTCCCTGCTTGGTGGGAACAGTGTGGGCGTGTTGGCTGGGTGTAAGTGGGAAGTGTTGGACGGCATGCATGGCTGTAGTGGGTGCTCGGCGGCGCCACCTGTTTTTGTGTTTGAATTCTTTGCACAATGCCCTGTTGTAAACGTTCTCCGCCCCTGGTAAATGCGAGGTCTGTTCCACCGGTGGTGTGTTTATTTACCCAGCCCGTGGCGCTGCTAGCAACTCATGGCCGCCCGCGTGCCGATGGAGGAGAGGTCTGTTTACCTGTTTTCTGCAGGGGGCGGCTCTGAGGCGAGGAGGGGAGCCTGCTGCGCAGTGTGCAGCATGGGGAGGCGTGAGTGGCACGCGCCTGGCACCCTCCGCTTATTTACCAACCCCTTTGACATCCTCAGCTGCCCTGTAGACCCTTAATCAGTGCTTTAAATGACCAGGAGTTCCGTGAGTGTTGGGGAAGTAACGGGAGATTTGGGGTGGCGGAGAAGGTTGCCTGGAGTACCTGAAAGGCTGTGAAGCAGGGCAGCACGCGCTTCCATGCCTGGGCAGAGGCAGAGCTGAAGGGTGAGGACATTGCCAGCTGAACGCATGCCATAAGTCCTGTCCTGCGTGCGCGCAGAGAGGAGGGAGCGGCGAGCCGTACGCACGTGCACATCTCCTGTCCTCGCACGCCTGCTGTCTTTTATGCTAACGTCTTCAGCCGTACACGTGCACATGTCCTGTCTTCTGGCTGAGAGGCAGCATGGAGGAAGCAAGTATGGACGACGAGACCATGGAGGACCCGAACCACAACAGCTGGGAGCGGCAGGGGCAGTCTTGCAGAAGCAGACACCACCGACCAAGGGGCACCAGGCCCGTGCCCGCCAACGGTGAGCCCCCGGGGAGCAGGGCAGCTAAAAGCGGAACTGCCCTGAACATCAGCACCACCGCCAGCAAGTTCGTGGAGTGTTGGGGAAGTGACGGGAGATTTGGGGTGGGGGAGAAGGTTGCCTGGAGAGTACCTAAAAGGCTGTGAAGCAGGGCAGCACGCGCTTCCATGCCTGGGCAGAGGCAGAGCTGAGGCATCGCTAGGCGAGATCTAACGAGGACGGAAGGGGGACAGGAGATGTGCACATCGCGTGTCTGTACGTGCGTGTTCCACGTTCACGGGCGCGTCTGACCAGTGCAGTCCGTCCTGCGCGTGCACATCTCCTGTCTCCCTTCCGAAGCAAGTCGACGACAATAAGTCTCGTCTAGGCGACAGCGCTTCGCGCTGCGTCGCTAGGCGAGACCTAATAAGGCCAGAGGCGGGAATGAAACAAATGCAGGAATAAAGGAATCTTTAAAAGTGTCCCAACAATCAAGTACTAACTGCAGCTATCCCTTTAAACTGAAAAGCCTCTATTTTATTATATTTTTTACAATTTGTTATCTCTGTTATTATTATTATTTTTTTACTGAAAAAAAAACATGTCGTAGTTTACTCAAAGGTAAATGTGGTCATAAACATGCGTTTACATTGCCAGGAATTCACAAAGGGATTTCTGACAGACTTGAGTACATTTACATATGGTGAAATCTCTCCTAGGAGTGTGGAGTTCTCTGCACCCCTAAATCCCAATCAAGGAGTTGGAATTTCCAAGGCGGGATTTGCCTTGGAAATTTGTGGATGGCTATCAACATGGCTGGTTGGATATTTTCTCGAGCCAAGGCTGGTGTAGCTCCCCTTCCAGGGTGAAAAACATTTTCCAAGTGCAAAAAAATAATAATTTAAAAAAGCGTGTTTGTGCAGCAAATCCCATTTCCCTTGCAACAAAATCCCCCTGGGTATGTCACCTGGAGAGCTTTTAATGCATGTTCCTGGGCAGGGCTGGACTGGCTACCGGGCGTTTTGGCATGCTGCCGAGCTGGGGGCTGATGTCACTGCGGTGGGGGCTAATTTCGTTGATGGAGACCTGCGTGTGCTACGAAATAAACAAAGCAAAACGATTTTCGTTCAGCACACGCAGGTCCCCATCAACGAAATCAGCCCCCAGCTCGGCAGCATGCCAAAACGCCCGGTAGCCAGTCCGGCCCTGTTCCTGGGAGTATTTGTGGATTCCAGAATGTCATAAATCTATACATGCACATAGGTAACTTTCTTTGAGAATCTGACCCAACACATTACATATTAATTTTTGAAGATCTGTTTTCTGAAAACAAACTGATAATGATAATATTGACTTTCTTAAATCCTCTGCATAAATAACGAAAAAATCAACTATAAAAATGCTGCCATTAAAATATGAGAACACCCACAATATTGAAAATAAAAATATAGGGGGGCTTATTTACAAGGCCCTTGCGCCACTTTTGCGTCATTTTTAACATTGGAAAAGTGACGCAAAATTGGCGCAAGGGGCTTGTAAATCTGCCCCAGGGTATTTAACTATTGCTAGCTCTCTAAAATTAATTTAAAACGGTAGAAATTTCAGTAACCAATATATTGTCTACTATGATATTGTCTTAAATTTAAAACCATTTAATTTAAAGATATACTTTAAAACAAAAAAGTTATATAACTGCAGCACTAAATAAAAAGTGAATGTATTACAAATATATTATAAATCAAAGCATTTAAAAAAGAACTTTAAGTAGCATACTCTAGATATGCTAATACCTAAAAAAAACACTTACCTAGAATTTAACTATTCATATTCAAAAGCAAAATAGTCAACAAATAGATAAGCAGAGCTAATTTAAAAAGAGTAGAAATGCAGAACAGTAGAAACACACAAACTGCTGCACAGCCTGCCAAAAGTAAGGGAGACCATGACCGTGCGAGTAAAGAAGCCCTCCAGGATCTAAACCAACAATCAACAGGCAGAAACCAAGAGCTTCTCATAAAAAGTAAAATTGATAAATCTCGATATTTTAAAGTCTGGCAATGTTTTTTATAGGTTTATTATTTGTACTTACAATATTCCTTTCTTAAATAGTTACTTTAAATATAATTAATGTTTATTTGATTGTTTAATTATTATTTGCCTATATCATGGATTAAATTTATTTCAAATATATTGTTATATTAGTTTATATTATTTAAACAAAAGAAAAATAATTTAAAACCGTAATATTATCATTTAATCAAATAAATACATGTAATATATATTAAATGATTTAAAATAAATACATTTTTAACATAAATGTTTAATACAAAAAAATACTAAGGATTATAAATGTAAATATGGTCAGACATCAAAAAGTATAAGCACTAACTTTAAACAAACCAAATATTTGAACCTAAACACAGAACTATCAGCAGATCCTTTAAATTTAAATTCTGTAGATAACTATTGGAACTCCAAATAAGGAACCATTAAGGGATTCATTTGATTTTTAGGAGCTTGGAACTATTTTTGGATTTTGGGGTTTCAGATTTATTACTCTAACTCTAACCCAAATACCATTGGAGAAAGTGTTTAATTTTGGAGAGTGCAAATGTACTATTCTTTGTCCAACCCAGCCACCCATAGGGAAAGTGCTTATTTTTGGGGAGTCCATTCACACTATACTAACTCCTGCCCAAGCAATCATTGGAAAAAGTGTTTGATTTCAGTATGTTCAGATTTGCTATTGCAACACCAAGCCAACTTCCATGGGGGACAATTAAAATTTTGGGAAATATTGATTTACTAATCTCATCCCAACCCAACTAACATTGGGGAAAGTGTTTATTTTTTAAGATTGCAGATTTGTCATTCTCACCACAACCCAAATATATTTTAGGGAAAGTCTTTCATTTTGGAGAGTGCAGGTTTACTATTCTCACTTCAGTCCAGCTGCCATTGGGGACGTGTTTAATTTTGGGAAGTTCATAAATAGTAGTTTAACCCTCAACTAACGTAGGGGAATATTCACAAGAACGTGTGATAATTATCGCAAAATTAGCTTATCGCAACTTTGCACATCGCAGTCAATCGCGGCAAAATAACGCCGTGCTAACGTTTTATTCTCAACACGGCGGTACCATGCGATAGTCATACGCTAACGCGTCAAATGACAGCGATAAAATTACCGTGACGGCAAAAAAACGCGAAACACGAACACGAAAAAACGTGTGATGTGGCCAACCGCGATAAACAAATCTGCGATAACCAGCGACAGGCCTGCAATTCCCACGCGTCATGCGGGAAAATGCACCATAAAAGCAGGAAAAAAAAAAGAAGAAAAAAAAAAACTGCGTAGCACCATGGATGCACCCGGATCGACTGCAGAGGACAACGCGAACACCACAAGCCCCACAGACGACCAGCAAGAAACCTCGGGGTCGGGGAAGGGCAAGGAGAAGAGGAAGAGGAAGACGCGGTTCAGTCCGCAGGAAAACAGGATCATCGTCACGGAGGTGATAGAACACTACATACAACTGTTTGTCACCTCCACTGTGTCATTGGCAACACAAACGGAAAAATGGCAGTCGATCGTGAACAACGTGAATGCAGTCGGAGTGTCGAGGAGGTCAATGGAGGAGGTCAAGAGGCGCTGGCATGATGTCAATAGCCAAACCGAGCAGAAACTCGCTGCCAACCGGAAGGCAGCAACGGCGACTGGAGGTGGGAGTCCTGCGCCACAGGAGGAGCTGGATGAGCTGGAGGAAATGGTGGCCACAGTCATCAGTGTGGAGACAGTGCAAGGAGTTGGGTGTCCGGACACAGCCCGACATGACCTGACCCAACAGCAACAGGGTGAGTAACGACCAGGCAACGGGGGGACGGTTGGAGATGGGCACAATGGCACAGATGCACAATTATGTATAGCACACTGCACACCCACAATGATTGTGGAACATGTCCCTCATACCCTTGGCACACTGCAGCACACATAGAAACACCAAGTAGGCCCCCGTCCACTATGTGCACAAAGGGGCCCCCCTCCCTATCATCAATATCACAACCTACCCATGCATATGTGCTGAATCCAGCAAAGCAGCGGCTCTGTGAGCCACACTGACACTGCAAGTGACACTGCATGACCAATAGCATGGCTGCAGTCAAAATACATGACATGGTGCACAACACAACACTGAGGTGGCCCAGTGTGGATCACATCCTCAAAGTGGCAGGTCACACTCTGACACATCCACGTGCACATACAACCCCTGATGTCAACAACACATCTGCAGACAAACAATGCACAAGAGTACAAAAAATGTCCAAGAGCACAAATGACCCAAGTCACCAACATCTCAGCCCCTCAAAAGCACACATGTCAAAGGCACATCGCCCCAAAGGGATAAGGGGCCGCTAAATCAGAGCTGCAGGGGCGACTCTCCCACAATGCAGCACACACACATAGCAATCACAGCACATCAACATTGACGACAATGTGGTACAGAGTGCAACACCTACACTACAGACCAGAGGACACAACTGGTGCCGCTTGTGCATAGAAACTGGCCAATCACATCTGGCATAGCAGGAAACTGTGAGATGATAATGTATGAGTACAACCTCACATCCGTCATGTAGTTGAAATGTCCACTGCCCTCTGCATCATGCCCGGGAACAACACCTTCCAATGTCCCCCGAAACACTCTGCAACATTCACCTGGACCCCGACATGGACTGCCACATCCGCACTGGTTACCAATGACACAGCAATCAGGCTGCGGACTGAACTCTTCCTGTCCCGATTAAATTGTCATTCCCCAAAGGACTCTGGTTGGCCCTCCACTGGGCAACCATGTTATGTGGGGTTTGCATGGCCATGTACTGCTCCAGCTCCGACACTCCACAGAATGTGAATAAAACATTCCAAATCACACAGATGTGTCATGTCTATGTTCAATCAAGTATAAGAGTATGGATGAATGTAGGGACATTGATTGCATAAAAAGGTACACCCGGGGAAATGACATCAATGCGCAGGTTTGACCCTGACCCACATGGCCAATTAGATGACTGTGTACGTGTGAACTAGCTGTGAGCCTCATTGCCCATGAACAACAATCTCGCAACCCCCCAACGTACCCCCACGTCCATGTATTGAATGGGGCTGTGTGTAAGAATGTCTAAATCGGTAGCAGGCCTAAAGTAGTGTCCCCCATCACATGTGACAACAGAACATCTCTTCGCATACCTACTCACACTCAACTGTGTGGACACAGCCAGTTTTGATGGATCACATTGATCCACATGACAAGAATTTGGACACCATACTCACATTGCTGAAGACACGTAAGAGCACCGGTCCACCAGCAACTATCCCAACCACAATGTCTGGCTTACAGAGGTGGAGCTGGCACTAGGGACTCACCCCTAAGTGAAATGCGTCAGTCAGTCCCTCCCTGTGTACGGACAATGCTCATTGAGGCACACGATTTGTCATTCTAATCAAAACCCATCACAGTTGAACACTAGTGAAGTGGCGTAGACTTTATTCGCATGTGCGTGTCAGTACGGGCAAGACAAGGGCCACAACATGCAGACCAATGCTTCAGACACTAACAGGCAGCATGGGAACATGTAGATGTGCAAGAACTGGGGAGGCAAAAATGAACACCAATCATTACGGATGGCAACTGTCTCAGCCCACCTTGCCTTGCTGGACGAGTCATGTGATATTTGGCGTATGCTCATTGACCCGTGTCAGGGGACACGACTCACTGCCCATGGGATATGCATTGTGCTGTACCACCGGACTGCGCAGACTGTCTGCTCTGCTGACAGTGAGCAGGTGAAAGGGTCCAACAAGGTCACATGTAGTACTACATTGCCATGTGTGTACACTCCCTCCAGCAGTATGTCAGAGTAAGGAACCTTGCCAAGCGACGCTGTGCAGCTCCGCCCATGGGACTGCCTCACCTTGCACAGGTGTGTGTCAACACGCGTAGGTGCACGCACATGCATTCTGAGTCCAGGCGAATGCAGCCATGTCCACTGTTGTGGTGGGATATGTGACCATTTCTCCTAGATGCAAGAAGGTGTTGGGACCTGTGCTCTGGGTTACAAGCAGTTGTGGCTGCAGGAACGTAGTTACTCGTCCATGAATGCGAGTGCAGCTTCCTGGGCAATCAGTTCCAAGAGTACGTCGTTGTTGGCCTCAACAAACACGGGGGCGAGCCAATCCATTAACTGGTCCGGACAGATGTGCTCAGTCCACGCCGTTTCACCAATCCGCAACACAGCCCAATGGGGGAGCGCTTCGATGTGGTCACTGCACACGAGGACTTGTGCAATTTCCCATGCCCAACTGCCAGCACATACGCCAGATATCAAGGCATCCCATGAACGGGTATCACGGTTACACTCCTGGTCGTGGGCCAACAGGGGGCGCACACATAAGTCATAACCCAGTTCAGCTACTGTTGTGTTGGATAGGCAGACATCCATGGGCCACTCGAATATGCATGATCGACAGTGGACCCAGGGCTGGATGCAGGTGACGTACGCTAGACGGAAGCGCAGACGGTAACTGATGCGCAACACTGCCAGTGGCAGTGCCCCCAACAAATGCAGCATATGTGCACGGTACAGTTCCACGTGACAGGGG
This sequence comes from Calotriton arnoldi, assembly GCA_963921515.1. NCBI lineage: Eukaryota > Metazoa > Chordata > Amphibia > Caudata > Salamandridae > Calotriton > Calotriton arnoldi. The sequence continues at coordinate 292,695 of CAWUFW010015353.1, read as the reverse complement.
TTGTGCATGTGCCCGGGATGTTCGGCCATTGCGTTCGTGGATCTGGTTGAAGCGGCACTGTTCTGACCTGCGCCAGTTCTGTGGATGAAATGCCGCAGCTCGGACCAATGAGTTGTTTTAGTGTGCAACGGTTGTACGCCTGGGTTAATGTGGGAGTAAGTGTGAAGGACATTCCATGCAAGATAACTTGGGGAAAGGAATTCTGTGTGTGGGGTGTGTATACGTTGGTCTTTCGTCGGGCTGTGCGTAGTGTGGGAGTCGTCATCATCTGCTATGGTATCTCTCTCAGGGGGTGCCTGCCGCATGCAAGACCAAGGTCGGAGGTGCAGATGTCCTTCCGCCTTATGTATTGCGACAAAGGAGCTTTCATCCCTAATGTTTGTCTGACTACTGCTTGCATCCTGGAAATGTGATGTGGCTTTCGCGCTGCAATTGGGGCTAGGCCTTAGGCTTATGGTGCACCAATAGCGATGCACACACAACAGTTGGCATGCATGAGCCATGAGCCGGAGTGGCCTTGCGCTCCCTGTACAATACCTTCGTGCGTGGCCGACCTCCGGGTGCATGCAACATTGCATCGTTGTCGATTGCGGGCCGTGTGGCACAGACACTGCAACAGAGACACACGCATCAGTTGCTTTCCTGTCCAGCCCAGAAATGAACCACGCCCAGAGCCCAGGGATAATTATTCACACCCCTACACTGGCCTGGCGTACGCCAACCCAGCCCACTTGGCGTACGTATAAAGGGGGAGACGACGACGCTATGTGTCCCAGTTCTTCCCCACTGCCGGAGGTGACATGACTGCATCCGCCTGGTATTTCACTGGACTCAATCAGAAAGGGTCCATGACTTGTGTTGCACAGAGTTGGTGGCACCGCAAACACTGCGGCCGGCACGGGCCTACCGCCACGGGACGGTGACTTTCGGTGCACTGAGGTAGGGGCACCTTAGGTGCTGAGCGGGTGTGCAGCCTGCGATGATGCGCCGTCCTGGCGGTCCGGACTGGCAATGGTTTGTGTGAGCTCTGCTGGACCGCAGTGTAGGCCTGAGCCAGTGGAAAGCGCAGGCCTACCGCCACATGGCGTTGCCTCGCGGTTCACAGAGTTAGTGGCACCTACAGCGCTGAGCGGGTGTGCAGCCTGCGATGATGCCGTGTGCACTGATATGATCTCTGCCATTGCGAAATCAAGACCCAGAATCATGTGTGTGACCTGTTGGCCCACGGGGCGGGGCTGCATGATGTGGAGGCTGCCAAAGTCGTGGGCCCCGGGCTTGGAGCTTGCACCTGCACGTGGTGGGCCCTCTTGAAGACACGCTGGTGGCGGAAGGTGAGCAGTGAGGCCTGGGTGCGCAGGGACGGGCAAACACTGCTGGGTGGCGTGAGGGGCTGGGGTGCAGCAGCCTGTGTGCACAGGGGCGGGCAAACACCGCTGGGTGACGGGTGGGCTGGGGTGCAGCAGCCTGTGTGCGCAGGGGCAGGCAAACACTGCTGGGTGGCGGGAGGGGCTGGGGTGCAGCAGCCTGTGTGTGCAGGGGCGGCCAAGCGATGATGGCGTGTGCACTGATATGAACTCTGCCATTCATAAATCTGGACTCGGTTTCAGATAGGGGAGCTGGTGGACTGCAGTGTATACCGGCACGTGGTTGGAGACACACTGGTGGCAGCAGGTGAGCAGTGAGGCCTGGGTCCGCAGTGTCGGCACTCTCTCTCCTTCTCCCTCTCTTCCTTTCACTGTCTCTCTCTCTTCCTCTTTTTCTCTCTCTCTCCTTCTCCCTCTCTTCCTTTCACTGTCTCTCTCTCTCTCTCTCTCTTCCTCTGTTTCTCTCTCTCTCCTTCTCCCTCTCTTTCTTTCACTGTCTCTCTCTCTCTTCCTCTGTTTCTCTCTCTCTCTCCTTCTCCCTCTCAACCCCTTTCTCTCTCTCTCTCACCCTCTCTTTCACTCTCTCTCTCTCTCCCTTTCTTCCTCTCTCTCTTTCTCTCTCTCTCTCTGTCCTTTAATGAGCGCATGACACAACTTCTTATCTTGAATTTTGTCTTGCAGGCTGTGTCTTACAGATTGTCCAGAGAAGACCCGCCATGGCTCTTCCGAATAGTTGTTTTGGTTTGAATTTGAATAAAATCATTTGTTTTGAAATTCAAAGAGGAATGGATGATTCTCCTTTTTCTGACCACACATGAATGTTAATTGTTGTACTTGTGCGACATCAGGCGAATTGTTTTGTTCATGATTTTGTAGAGTTGATGTTAAATATCTTTGTCCGTGGTAGGGCCCGGGGGGGTTGGGGGGCTGGGTGTGGTGGCGGTGGGTGTTGTGGCCCTTTTGGGGCTCCGAGCTGCATGATCAGTGGCTCCATGGCATCTTTTATTCTTCAGGTGTGGCTCTGGTCTGGGCTCCCTTTTGTGGTGAAGGTTGTCGTCCGACTTAACACCAGGTAAGAGCAGGTGTTAAATCCCTGCTGCTAACGCGCCTTATCGCCTGTTTTGTGATCTTATCGCTGATCTGGCTGGTCGTAGAGAATATTGCGAAGTGGTGTTGTCGCGGCTTTTTGCACGGGAACGCCTACTCTCCATCTCATTAGCGTTAGTTGCCGGTGTCATCCATGGCAATGTTTTTTGCGGCTGCTATCGCAGGTAAACTGGCAATGTCGGCTGTTAGCACCAGCTTGTGAATGGTGCGATATATCTATCGCCACTTTGGCTGCGATAAAGTGCCGCTAACTCGGCGATAAGTCCTTGAGAATATGCCCCTAAGAGTTTAATTTTAACAAATGCAGATTTACTATCCTAACTTCAGCCCAACTACTATTTAGAATTTGTTTAGAAGTCACTATTTAAATGAAAATCGGCACTCATAGCTAAAATGATTTGACTTAACATACAGCATTTAGTAATCATTAAAATTACTAATTTCTGTAATTGTATTACTACTTTACTAGTAAATTAATTTTGCATTAATAATATATCAAATGTTCTATCTATGCATCTCTAAAACGATCAAACATTAATTTTTAATTATTTTTATTGTGTGCCAAGTTACAAATAATGACTCCAATTTCTATAGACACATAACTAATTATGCTGATATTAAATATATAAAAAATTAGTACTTAATTCAATATAACATATTCAAACTTGAATTATAGTGAAATAAATTAATACTCAGTCAGTAACAACTTTATTCGGTCTAAATAAATTAGACCATAAAAGTACAGTACAAAAATAGGTTTAAATCTAGGCTAATATTACGCCTTGATTTTGACAGTACATTTTAAAATCAATTAGTTTGAATAATCGTCAAACCCTGACGCTCCCCAGTTATGGCCAAAACAATTTCGGGAATACATTTTAAAATCAATTCATTTGCATGGTCTTCAGGCTCTGACACCCACCATTTATAACATTCGCACAACAGAATTACACATTCAGAGAATTAAAACAGAAGAAAGCTATAGGGGAAGGGATGCAAAAACCTCAACTCAGGGTCCGTAATGCAATCCTACCCAAATACTTGATAGCTTAATACATTCCACTATTTTGTTTCATAATAACAATTCCTTGAATTACACTTTTTGGGGTATATTTTATAGCAATTATTGTAAAAACAAATTAATGGTGCATCATAAATCAATTAATAAATTATGCGCTATTAATCCTAATTAATCATAACAACAGTAACATTTTCTTTCTATCGTAAAAACAACCCACAAGAAGCTTGACATTCTACAGCAAATCTCAGCGGTAGGCAGTGTTTGTAAAAAGAGATAGGTGGGGTGACATTGTGTAAACTGTAATGCCTTTAAAATGATAAAATGTAACGTTTCCTTTACTTGTTATAAAATTTGCTAAAAAGTACAACATGCGTGGTGTTCTGTGCCATCATACTATTACAAGGGCAGTTACTTAGATTTGAGGACTGTTGGAAATGGGGGTCTCTAGTTGGCAATGGCTGGTGCCACTGTCCAAATAGGGACCCTTCTCCCCAAATCAGGGCAAGTGGGCTACCCCCTTTGATAACCCCTGCTCAACCCTGTGGTAACGTAGCACGAGCAGCTAGGCCTATCTCAGAGGCAGTGTGTGAAGCATTTATGACCATGCACAATAAGGCAGTAACGACACCACAAAAGGACACAACTCAAGTAGGTATAGAAAAAATAGTATCTTTATCTAAGGTTTGGTACAAGACTCTCAGAAGCGTTTTAACCAGTCATCAGGCATGTAAATCATTAGGGACTTAAAAAAAAGGCAATACGTGTTCACCAGAACGTGGCACTGACTGAGTTCAAGGCCTGGGTGTACGCGACCCGTTGCGCACCAGATACCTGCCGTTGGACGGGGACCCAGCACGTAGCTTCTCAAAGAAGCGGAGACGGTGACAGGCGGACTCCCAGCGACCACAGTTCTCGCTGGCAGTGGTCCGCAAAGTGCACTCGCAGCGATTCGGGCACTCCGGGACAGGCGGGCCCTCAGCGGCAGCAGCACGCGGCTGCGGCGGCCCGGGCTGATGGTGGCGATGACTCTCGTCGTGCAGCTCCGTGGTGGGCTCGCGGCGGCAGCAGCGCTCTCCTAGCTGCGGCGGCCCACAGGACGATTCACGATGGTGCAAGGTTGACAAAGACGTGGGCACTCAGCGGCAGCAGCTCTCTCTTAGCTGCGGCGGCCCACAGGACAAATCCCAATGATGCAAAGTTAGCAAGGGTGTGAGCACGCCGCAGCGTGCAGCTCTCTCTTAGCTGCGGTGGCTCACAGGACAAATTACGAGGATGCAAAGTTAACCAGGGTGCGAGCACTCAGCGGCGGCAGCTCTCTCTTAGCTGCGGCGGCTCACAGGCCAAATCACGACGATGCACAGTTAGCAAGGGTGCGAGCACTCAGCGGTGGCAGCTCTCTCTTAGCTGCGGTGGCTCACAGGTCAAATCACGATGATGCACAGTTAGCACGGGTGCGAGCACTCCGCAGCAGCAACTCTCTCTTAGCTGCGGCGGCTCACAGGACAATTCACGAGGATGCAAAGTTAGCAGGGGTGCGAGCACTCAGCGGCGGCAGCTCTCTCGTAGCTGCGGCGGCTCACAGGTCAAATCATGATGATGCACAGTTAGCAAGGGTGCGAGCACTCCACGCCAGCAACTCTCTCTGAGCTGCGGCAGCTCACAGGACAAATCACGGTGATGCCAAGTTAGCAACGGTGCGAGCACTCAGCGGCGACAGCTCTCTCTTAGCTGCGCCGGCTCAAAGGACAATCCACGATGTGGCACAATTAACACGAGTGTGGGCATCCAGCGGCGGCAGCTCTCTTAGCTGCGGCGGCTAACACAGTTTCAGCGCAGGTTCTGCAGATTCAAATTAAGGTGGGCACTCAGCGGCGGCAGCTCTCTCTTAGCTGCGGAGGCCCACACACAGAGTTCACAAAGGTTACCAGTCCGCGTTCCTCACAGTAGAACTAGAGGTTCCGGATTACTCGACGGAGGACTCACCTGCAAGTAGAATTCCTAGCGAAGGAATTTGGGCGGCTGATGGGGTGAAGTCTAATGTCCCTGAGACTTCAGCAGGAGCGCTCTCAATTCAGGCCCTTGGGTAGTTTCTTCAGCAAGCTTGGTGAAAGTTTCAAAGTCCTTTCCTCTATCCGCTCGGACAGAGTTTCGTCTTGACATCCAGAAGGAACACCCTTGAAACAGGATTCAGCGCATCGCTTTATACCTAGAAAGTCTTTGTTCTCTGCAGTCACAAATCTCTGCATCCAGTCAGAACCAGTTCGGTGGGGTCGGGGAGCACTTGGTTTACGAGGCAACATCCTGCCCTTTGGGAATCTGGGGGTCTGCTATCAGACGCCCAGTGGGAGAGTGGAGCCATCATTCACCTTGCCAGGCACGGCCCTGCTCGGATCAAAGAGTCACCCCTCCCCATACTCTAAATGCCAATCTCTCTCTCCGGCCAGGTCTGACCCAGCTGGCCCTGCTGCTCCAAAACCAGACGGCCAATACACACGCTAGCAAAAGCCTACAGGAAAGCTTCAGACCAGAAAATACCTCGTTTCTAGTAGAAGCATTTTCGAACACGGGCTACGCTAATAATCCTTACTAAAAGATGCATCTCCATGTTCTGAGCTTACACATATCAAATTCGATGTTCCTATTAGGTTCCTGGGGGCAGGGAGGATTAAGGCATGCAATACTCAGCCTGCACATTCTGGCCTATGAGAACGGGTGGCCTCGCAATAGTGAACAGTGAAATGGAGGGTAACTCGCTATTAGAACATGCTACACAGACATACTTTCAAAGCTGCTTCGGTGGGTAGCGCAAATCAGCGCTGCCGGCCCACCAGCAGTATTTGGTCTATCAGCCCTGGGCACACGCAGTGCACTGATACTAGGGACTGACAGGTAAACCAATCGAGCCAATTATGATTATTCCAATTCATACAGTTATCTTTACACAGGGAGCATTCGCGCTGTGTCACTGATTGGCAGTGGCACAGCGCCCAGAGCATCTAAATCCAGCCAACATAAAAGGTCAGAAGAGAAAAGAGGAAGGGAGACCCGCGCCAATGATGCCAGGTCTAACACACGTCCCCTCCAGCTGAAATGTGGGGAGAACTAACCATTCCCTTGGGAGTTCTCATCACTAAGGCGGAAGAACCTGGACAGACCGTCAGCATTGGCGTGCTCTGTACCAGGGCGGTGTTCCACCGTGAAATCCATACCCTGTAGGGAAATGGACCACCTCAACAACTTGGGATTCTTACCCCTGATATGCATCAACCATCTAAGGGGCCTGTGGTCTGTCTGAACCCAGAAGTGAGTCCCAAACAAATATGGCCTCAGCTTCTTCAGCGCCCAGACCACAGCAAATGCCTCACGCTCAATTGCACTCCACCTCTGTTCCCGGGGAAGTAACCTCCTGCTTAGGAAGGCTACCGGTTGGTCTAGTCCCTCCTCATTGATCTGTGACAGAACAGCCCCTATACCATGCTCTGAGGCGTCTGTCTGGACAACGAATTCCTTTGAAAAGTCGGGCACCTGAAGCACGGGTGCAGTGCACATGGCAGTCTTCAGGGCGTCAAAAGCGTTCTGACAGGTGTCAGTCCAGTTTACCTTCTTTGGCTGCTTTTTAGAAGTTAGCTCAGTCAAGGGTGCAACAATGTTACCATATCCTTTGACAAACCTCCTGTAGTACCCCGTGAGTCCTAAGAAGGCTCTCACCTGCGTCTGAGTCTTGGGGGGTTCCCATGCCAGGATAGTTTCAATCTTGGTCTGAAGGGGCGCTACCTGGCCGCTCCCTACCTGGTGCCCCAAATACACTACAGAACCCTGCCCAATCTGGCACTTACTGGCTTTGATTGTGAGGCCTGCCTTCCGCAGTGCCATCGATACCTCCCAGAGGTGGCGCAGGTGGTCCTCCCAAGAGGAGCTAAACACCGCAATGTCATCCAGGTAGGCGGCACTGAAGTCTTCCAGCCCGACCAACACCCTGTTGACTAACCTCTGAAAGGTGGCAGGGGAATTCTTCATTCCAAGGGGCATCACCCGGAACTGGTAGTGCCCATCGGGTGTCGAGAAGGCTGACCTCTCCTTTGCCCCCTCCATCAAGGCGATCTGCCAATACCCAGATGTCAAATCAAATGTGCTGAGGTATTTGGCAGCCCCTAACCGATCTATGAGCTCATCAGCTCTGGGGATGGGGTGCGCGTCAGTCTTCGTGACTGAATTGAGGCCCCGATAGTCCACGCAGAACCGAAGTTCGGGGGTGGTACCAGGCGCTGCAGCTTTTGGTACCAGGACCACTGGGCTGGACCAAGGACTGCTAGAGGACTCCAATCACCCCAAGGGCAAACATTTTGGTAACCTCATCCTTAATGTAGGCCCTTACCCGGTCAGTCACTCGGTAAGCCTTGTGCTTAATGGGAGGACTGTCCCCAGTGTCCACATCATGGACACACCAATCAGTGACACTGGGTACCAGGGAGAACAGATCACTGAATTGCCCCACCAGGTGGCGACAATCACCCTGCTGCTCAGGGGTCAGTGTGGTGGAGAGGACCACACCCTCCACTGACCCATCTCGCTCCCCTGCACACAGGAGGTCAGGAAGGGGCTCGCTCTCCTCCTCCATCCCAGCATCTGTGGCCAGAAGCATGCCCACTTCAGACCTCTCAAAGTGGGGCTTCAGGCGGTTAACATGCAGGACCCGCAAGGGGTTCCTGGGAGACTGCAAGTCCACCACATAGGTAACAGGACTCTTGCGCTCCACCACCTCAAAGGCGCTGGTCCACTTATCCTGGAGCGCACAGGGCTCCACCGGGGCCATGACCCAAACCTTCTGTCCAGGCTGAAACTCGATCAGAGTGGCATTCTGATCGTGCCAGCGTTTTATCTCTTCCTGGCTGGTTTCCAGGTTTGCCTCAGCAAGTTTCCTGAAATGCCGAGTCTGGTTCCTGAAGGCCAGCATGTAACTAAACACATCCTGGGGAGGTTTCCTGGGAGATTGCTCCCAGACCAGGATGAACCTGTTGCCCATGGCTGTCTTGGGATCCAGAGGCCCCACAATATCAATGCCCACTCTTTCGAATGGGGTGCTCACCATGGGAAAGGGCTGTAGTAGTGGGGCCTTAATCTTCCCCACTCTTCCCACTTGCCTGGCAAGTCTCACACGTTCTGCAGTGAGCATCGGAGCTCCTGTGCATCTGGGGCCAATAGAAGTGGGTGACCAGCCTCTCAAAGGTCTTGGTCTGCCCCAAATGTCCGGCCAGTGGCACATCATGAGCCAACCCCAGTAGGAAGGTCCTGAAGCGCTGGGGTACCACCAGCACACGGGCTGACCCAGGCTCAGCAACCTTAGGCTCGCTGTAAAGGAGGTCGTTCTCCCAATAGATCCAATGTGACCCTGTCTGGTCACCTACTGCCTGGGCGGCGGCCTGTCGCCGCACCCCCTCAAGAGAAGGGCAGGTTCTCTGCTGCTCGCAAAATTCCTCCCTGGAGGGCCCCCTTCCTGCTGCCAATGGGTCAGCTCCGGTAGGTCCCCAGTTCGGCCACTTGTTCCCCTGTAAGTCCCAGGGCATCCCCCTCAAGGTCTGCTCCCTCCGGGACCATGGGAACCGTGGGGGCCATTTTCCCGCGCCCCCTACCCCTTCTCTGTGAGGCAGGGGCCTGGCGCATACTTTCAGACTCCAGACCCTCCTGAACATCCTTCTGAGCTGTCATGGACCGAGTGGTCACACACGCCCACTGAGGCAACCCCAGCATTTCCAAATGAGACTTTCTCTCCACTGTAGCCCACGGGGAGTTCTCCAGATCGTTGCCCAACAGACAGTCTACAGGTATGGCGGCCCTCACAGCCACTTGAAGAGTTCCTGTGCCCCCACTCGAAGGGAACCTGAACCACTTCACACTGGCTCTCTGAGTTGTCTGCTGATACTACGGGGCAGAATGCATGGGGGACAACTTGCTCTTTGGACACCAACCGGGAGCTGACAGCAGTCACACTAGCTCCGGTGTCCCTGAGAGCCTCCACCCTATGGCCATTGATGGTCACCCACTGCCGGTACTTCTGAGTGTTGGTCGGCAGTGTGGGGTTAGGGACCTTCTCGAAGTCCCCTAGTGAGACAAGGGTTAACTCTACGGGATCCCATCCACCTTGGACCGCCATTTCCTCCCCCAGGGCTACACTGGCAATCTGGCGGGATGGTGCACGGGGTGGTGCACGAGGGGATGCATTGGGGTCCCTCTGGGGACACTGGGGATAATAATACCGGTGGCCCACTTGACCACACTTGAAACAAGTAAGGGGCCCCCTATGAACAGGCCTACCTGTCGGGGACACTGGCTTCTTCTCAGGGGAGGCTGGGACACCACTGCTTGGTTCCCTTGGGACTTACTTTGGGGCCCTCTCTGGAACTCCCTCTGTTTACCCTTGTCCCCCCACTTTTCTGCTGGGAACCCTGCCCACCTCAGGCAAAGTCTCCCACAAAACCTTTGCGGACCCTGGTGCTCACCCAGCGGTCTGCCTCTTCAGCAAGCTTCCTAGGGTTAGTCAGCTTGCTATCAATCAGGTGCTGGCGTAGCTCTGGAAAACAGTTACTGGACAAATGCTCCCACGCAAACAAATCATACAGTTGCTCGAAAGTTTCCACTTTGCTACCTTTTACCCAGCGATCCATTGCTCTGCAGAAAAAAGACACATATTCAACCCATGTGGTACCCTCTAACTTCTTACAGGTCCTAAACCTCTGCCTGTACATTTCTGGGGTCAAACCATAATGGGTCATCAAAGCTTCTTTCATATGGGCATACACCATCCTGCTCTCATCAGGCAGGTCCAACAGGGTATCCCTACCATCACTCACAAAGCGCCCCCACAATCCCGCTCCCCAATCCTGCTCAGGGACCCAGTGGGACACCATTGCTATCTCATATGCGGCAAACCATTGCCCAATATCCTCACTCTTGTGAAAATCCTTAATGACATCCTTAGGAATATAAACTCTATTCTCAGGAGTTACTAACGGTATGCTGCCACCAGAGGGGAGACCGGGACACTCCTCGCCCTGATCTCTATCTCCCTCAACATTCTCTCATGTTCCATTCTCATTTTCTCAAGTTCAAATGACAATCGATTTTTCTCAATGTCTAACTTCTTACTCTCAAGGTCCTTCTGACCTTCCAATTTAGCCATCTCCAAACTATGCCTCCTATCTCTCTCCCTGTCCTCCAGCTCTTCTGGGGTCAGGCTCCTTTGGGATACACTAGTACCTGGATTGAAGGGTGTTCTATCTCCCCCCTCTACTGCGTCATCCGGCTGCCCTCCAGCATTCTCTTCCTCATCCACAGCGGACTCTCTCGCTTCCCACCAGGCCTTCAGCGCCTTGTGGTACTCCTCCTTCCTAGAGAGACCTATCACGGGGACTGCGAAGTGCTTACAAAATGACTTCAGCTGTTTGGCAGTATAGGTATCTAATCTTCCCTCCTCAAAGGCGAGATCCTCAGAAGCATTGGAGGTTGGCTTTCCCATGTTAGCAGTACTCATGGCTGCGATCAACAATTCAATACTAAACAACCAACTAAAAAAAAAAATTCGGAGAGAGAAAAAAAAATCAGCGCGTGTCTGCGCTTTGGTCTGTACTCACTAGTGGTGTCTACCAGTTATAGTACGTGGATCATAAATGCAAGTTCTGATCCTCACCGCTTACCGCCAATGTTCGAAATGGGGGTCTCTAGTTGGCAATGGCTGGCACCACTGTCCAAATAGGGACCCTTCTCCCCAAGTCAGGGCAAGTGGGCTACCCCCTTTGATAACCCCTGCTCAACCCTGTGGTAACGTAGCATGAGCAGCTAGGCCTATCTCAGAGGCAGTGTGTGAAGCATTTATGACCATGCACAATAAGGCAGTAACGACACCACAAAAGGACACAACTCAAGTAGGTATAGAAAAAATAGTATCTTTATCTAAGGTTTGGTACGAGACTCTCAGAAGCGTTTTAACCAGTCATCAGGCATGTAAATCATTAGGGACTTAAAAAAAAGGCAATATGTGTTCACCAGAACGTGGCACTGACTGAGTTCAAGGCCTGGGTCTACGCGACCCGTTGCGCACCAGATACCTGCCGTTGGACGGGGACCCAGCACGTAGCTTCTCGAAGAAGCGGAGACGGTGACAGGTGGACTCCCAGCGACCACAGTTCTCGATGGCAGTGGTCCGCAAAGTGCACTCGCAGCGATTCGGGCACTCCGGGACAGGCGGGCCCTCAGCGGCAGCAGCACGCGGCTGCGGCGGCCCGGGCTGATGGTGGCGATGACTCTCGTCGTGCAGCTCCGTGGTGGGCTCGCGGCGGCAGCAGCGCTCTCCTAGCTGCGGCGGCCCACAGGACGATTCACGATGGTGCAAGGTTGACAAAGACGTGGGCACTCAGCGGCAGCAGCTCTCTCTTAGCTGCGGCGGCCCACAGGACAAATCCCAATGATGCAAAGTTAGCAAGGGTGTGAGCACGCCGCAGCGGCAGCTCTCTCTTAGCTGCGGTGGCTCACAGGACAAATTACGAGGATGCAAAGTTAACCAGGGTGCGAGCACTCAGCGGCGGCAGCTCTCTCTTAGCTGCGGCGGCTCACAGGCCAAATCACGATGATGCACAGTTAGCAAGGGTGCAAGCACTCAGCGGTGGCAGCTCTCTCTTAGCTGCGGTGGCTCACAGGTCAAATCACGATGATGCACAGTTAGCACGGGTGCGAGCACTCCGCAGCAGCAACTCTCTCTTAGCTGCGGCGGCTCACAGGACAATTCACGAGGATGCAAAGTTAGCAGGGGTGCGAGCACTCAGCGGCGGCAGCTCTCTCGTAGCTGCGGCAGCTCACAGGTCAAATCATGATGATGCACAGTTAGCAAGGGTGCGAGCACTCCACGCCAGCAACTCTCTCTGAGCTGCGGCAGCTCACAGGACAAATCACGGTGATGCCAAGTTAGCAACGGTGCGAGCACTCAGCGGCGACAGCTCTCTCTTAGCTGCGCCGGCTCAAAGGACAATCCACGATGTGGCACAATTAACACGAGTGTGGGCATCCAGCGGCGGCAGCTCTCTTAGCTGCGGCGGCTAACACAGTTTCAGCGCAGGTTCTGCAGATTCAAATTAAGGTGGGCACTCAGCGGCGGCAGCTCTCTCTTAGCTGCGGAGGCCCACACACAGAGTTCACAAAGGTTACCAGTCCACGTTCCTCACAGTAGAACTAGAGGTTCCGGATTACTCGACGGAGGACTCACCTGCAAGTAGAATTCCTAGCGAAGGAATTTGGGCAGCTGATGGGGTGAAGTCTAATGTCCCTGAGACTTCAGCAGGAGGCGCTCTCAATTCAGGCCCTTGGGTAGTTTCTTCAGCAAGCTTGGTGAAAGTTTCAAAGTCCTTTCCTCTATCCGCTCGGACAGAGTTTCGTCTTGACATCCAGAAGGAACACCCTTGAAACAGGATTCAGCGCATCGCTTTATACCTAGAAAGTCTTTGTTCTCTGCAGTCACAAATCTCTGCATCCAGTCAGAACCAGTTCGGTGGGGTCGGGGAGCACTTGGTTTACGAGGCAACATCCTGCCCTTTGGGAATCTGGGGGTCTGCTATCAGACGCCCAGTGGGAGATGGAGCCATCATTCACCTTGCCAGGCACGGCCCTGCTCGGATCAAAGAGTCACCCCTCCCCATACTCTAAATGCCAATCTCTCTCTCCGGCCAGGTCTGACCCAGCTGGCCCTGCTGCTCCAAAACCAGACGGCCAATACACACGCTAGCAAAAGCCTACAGGAAAGCTTCAGACCAGAAAATACCTCGTTTCTAGTAGAAGCATTTTCGAACACGGGCTACGCTAATAATCCTTACTAAAAGATGCATCTCCATGTTCTGAGCTTACACATATCAAATTCGATGTTCCTATTAGGTTCCTGGGGGCAGGGAGGATTAAGGCATGCAATACTCAGCCTGCACATTCTGGCCTATGAGAACGGGTGGCCTCGCAATAGTGAACAGTGAAATGGAGGGTAACTCGCTATTAGAACATGCTACACAGACATACTTTCAAAGCTGCTTCGGTGGGTAGCGCAAATCAGCGCTGCCGGCCCACCAGCAGTATTTGGTCTATCAGCCCTGGGCACACGCAGTCACTGATACTAGGGACTGACAGGTAAACCAATCGAGCCAATTATGATTATTCCAATTCATACAGTTATCTTTACACAGGGAGCATTCGCGCTGTGTCACTGATTGGCAGTGGCACAGCGCCCAGAGCTATCTAAATCCAGCCAACATAAAAGGTCAGAAGAGAAAAGAGGAAGGGAGACCCGCGCCAATGATGCCAGGTCTAACACACGTCCCCTCCAGCTGAAATGTGGGGAGAACTAACCATTCCCTTGGGAGTTCTCATCACTAAGGCGGAAGAACCTGGACAGACCGTCAGCATTGGCGTGCTCTGTACCAGGGCGGTGTTCCACCGTGAAATCCATACCCTGTAGGGAAATGGACCACCTCAACAACTTGGGATTCTTACCCCTGATATGCATCAACCATCTAAGGGACCTGTGGTCTGTCTGAACCCAGAAGTGAGTCCCAAACAAATATGGCCTCAGCTTCTTCAGCGCCCAGACCACAGCAAATGCCTCACGCTCAATTGCACTCCACCTCTGTTCCCGGGGAAGTAACCTCCTGCTTAGGAAGGCTACCGGTTGGTCTAGTCCCTCCTCATTGATCTGTGACAGAACAGCCCCTATACCATGCTCTGAGGCGTCTGTCTGGACAACGAATTCCTTTGAAAAGTCGGGCACCTGAAGCACGGGTGCAGTGCACATGGCAGTCTTCAGGGCGTCAAAAGCGTTCTGACAGGTGTCAGTCCAGTTTACCTTCTTTGGCTGCTTTTTAGAAGTTAGCTCAGTCAAGGGTGCAACAATGTTACCATATCCTTTGACAAACCTCCTGTAGTACCCCGTGAGTCCTAAGAAGGCTCTCACCTGCGTCTGAGTCTTGGGGGTTCCCATGCCAGGATAGTTTCAATCTTGGTCTGAAGGGGCGCCACCTGGCCGCTCCCTACCTGGTGCCCCAAATACACTACAGAACCCTGCCCAATCTGGCACTTACTGGCTTTGATTGTGAGGCCTGCCTTCCGCAGTGCCATCGATACCTCCCAGAGGTGGCGCAGGTGGTCCTCCCAAGAGGAGCTAAACACCGCAATGTCATCCAGGTAGGCGGCACTGAAGTCTTCCAGCCCGACCAACACCCTGTTGACTAGCCTCTGAAAGGTGGCAGGGGAATTCTTCATTCCAAGGGGCATCACCCGGAACTGGTAGTGCCCATCGGGTGTCGAGAAGGCTGACCTCTCCTTTGCCCCCTCCATCAAGGCGATCTGCCAATACCCAGATGTCAAATCAAATGTGCTGAGGTATTTGGCAGCCCCTAACCGATCTATGAGCTCATCAGCTCTGGGGATGGGGTGCGCGTCAGTCTTCGTGACTGAATTGAGGCCCCGATAGTCCACGCAGAACCGAAGTTCGGGGGTGGTACCAGGCGCTGCAGCTTTTGGTACCAGGACCACTGGGCTGGACCAAGGACTGCTAGAGGACTCAATCACCCCAAGGGCAAACATTTTGGTAACCTCATCCTTAATGTAGGCCCTTACCCGGTCAGTCACTCGGTAAGCCTTGTGCTTAATGGGAGGACTGTCCCCAGTGTCCACATCATGGACACACCAATCAGTGACACTGGGTACCAGGGAGAACAGATCACTGAATTGCCCCACCAGGTGGCGACAATCACCCTGCTGCTCAGGGGTCAGTGTGGTGGAGAGGACCACACCCTCCACTGACCCATCTCGCTCCCCTGCACACAGGAGGTCAGGAAGGGGCTCGCTCTCCTCCTCCATCCCAGCATCTGTGGCCAGAAGCATGCCCACTTCAGACCTCTCAAAGTGGGGCTTCAGGCGGTTAACATGCAGGACCCGCAAGGGGTTCCTGGGAGACTGCAAGTCCACCACATAGGTAACAGGACTCTTGCGCTCCACCACCTCAAAGGCGCCGGTCCACTTATCCTGGAGCGCACAGGGCTCCACCGGGGCCATGACCCAAACCTTCTGTCCAGGCTGAAACTCGATCAGAGTGGCATTCTGATCGTGCCAGCGTTTTATCTCTTCCTGGCTGGTTTCCAGGTTTGCCTCAGCAAGTTTCCTGAAATGCCGAGTCTGGTTCCTGAAGGCCAGCATGTAACTAAACACATCCTGGGGAGGTTTCCTGGGAGATTGCTCCCAGACCAGGATGAACCTGTTGCCCATGGCTGTCTTGGGATCCAGAGGCCCCACAATATCAATGCCCACTCTTTCGAATGGGGTGCTCACCATGGGAAAGGGCTGTAGTAGTGGGGCCTTAATCTTCCCCCACTCTTCCCACTTGCCTGGCAAGTCTCACACGTTCTGCAGTGAGCATCGGAGCTCCTGTGCATCTGGGGCCAATAGAAGTGGGTGACCAGCCTCTCAAAGGTCTTGGTCTGCCCCAAATGTCCGGCCAGTGGCACATCATGAGCCAACCCCAGTAGGAAGGTCCTGAAGCGCTGGGGTACCACCAGCACACGGGCTGACCCAGGCTCAGCAACCTTAGGCTCGCTGTAAAGGAGGTCGTTCTCCCAATAGATCCAATGTGACCCTGTCTGGTCACCTACTGCCTGGGCGGCGGCCTGTCGCCGCACCCCCTCAAGAGAAGGGCAGGTTCTCTGCTGCTCGCAAAATTCCTCCCTGGAGGGCCCCCTTCCTGCTGCCAATGGGTCAGCTCCGGTAGGTCCCCCAGTTCGGCCACTTGTTCCCCTGTAGGTCCCAGGGCATCCCCTCAAGGTCTGCTCCCTCCGGGACCGTGGGAACCGTGGGGGCCATTTTCCCGCGCCCCTACCCCTTCTCTGTGAGGCACGGGCCTGGCGCATACTTTCAGACTCCAGACCCTCCTGAACATCCTTCTGAGCTGTCATGGACCGAGTGGTCACACACGCCCACTGAGGCAACCCCAGCATTTCCAAATGAGACTTTCTCTCCACTGTAGCCCACGGGGAGTTCTCCAGATCGTTGCCCAACAGACAGTCTACAGGTATGGCGGCCCTCACAGCCACTTGAAGAGTTCCTGTGCCCCCACTCGAAGGGAACCTGAACCACTTCACACTGGCTCTCTGAGTTGTCTGCTGATACTACGGGGCAGAATGCATGGGGGACAACTTGCTCTTTGGACACCAACCGGGAGCTGACAGCAGTCACACTAGCTCCGGTGTCCCTGAGAGCCTCCACCCTATGGCCATTGATGGTCACCCACTGCCGGTACTTCTGAGTGTTGGTCGGCAGTGTGGGGTTAGGGACCTTCTCGAAGTCCCCTAGTGAGACAAGGGTTAACTCTACGGGATCCCATCCACCTTGGACCGCCATTTCCTCCCCCAGGGCTACACTGGCAATCTGGCGGGATGGTGCACGGGGTGGTGCACGAGGGGATGCATTGGGGTCCCTCTGGGGACACTGGGGATAATAATACCGGTGGCCCACTTGACCACACTTGAAACAAGTAAGGGGCCCCCTATGAACAGGCCTACCTGTCGGGGACACTGGCTTCTTCTCAGGGGAGGCTGGGACACCACTGCTTGGTTCCCTTGGGACTTACTTTGGGGCCCTCTCTGGAACTCCCTCTGTTTACCCTTGTCCCCCCACTTTTCTGCTGGGAACCCTGCCCACCTCAGGCAAAGTCTCCCACAAAACCTTTGCGGACCCTGGTGCTCACCCAGCGGTCTGCCTCTTCAGCAAGCTTCCTAGGGTTAGTCAGCTTGCTATCAATCAGGTGCTGGCGTAGCTCTGGAAAACAGTTACTGGACAAATGCTCCCACGCAAACAAATCATACAGTTGCTCGAAAGTTTCCACTTTGCTACCTTTTACCCAGCGATCCATTGCTCTGCAGAAAAAAGACACATATTCAACCCATGTGGTACCCTCTAACTTCTTACAGGTCCTAAACCTCTGCCTGTACATTTCTGGGGTCAAACCATAATGGGTCATCAAAGCTTCTTTCATATGGGCATACACCATCCTGCTCTCATCAGGCAGGTCCAACAGGGTATCCCTACCATCACTCACAAAGCGCCCCCACAATCCCGCTCCCCAATCCTGCTCAGGGACCCAGTGGGACACCATTGCTATCTCATATGCGGCAAACCATTGCCCAATATCCTCACTCTTGTGAAAATCCTTAATGACATCCTTAGGAATATAAACTCTATTCTCAGGAGTTACTAACGGTATGCTGCCACCAGAGGGGAGACCGGGACACTCCTCGCCCTGATCTCTATCTCCCTCAACATTCTCTCATGTTCCATTCTCATTTTCTCAAGTTCAAATGACAATCGATTTTTCTCAATGTCTAACTTCTTACTCTCAAGGTCCTTCTGACCTTCCAATTTAGCCATCTCCAAACTATGCCTCCTATCTCTCTCCCTGTCCTCCAGCTCTTCTGGGGTCAGGCTCCTTTGGGATACACTAGTACCTGGATTGAAGGGTGTTCTATCTCCCCCCTCTACTGCGTCATCCGGCTGCCCTCCAGCATTCTCTTCCTCATCCACAGCGGACTCTCTCGCTTCCCACCAGGCCTTCAGCGCCTTGTGGTACTCCTCCTTCCTAGAGAGACCTATCACGGGGACTGCGAAGTGCTTACAAAATGACTTCAGCTGTTTGGCAGTATAGGTATCTAATCTTCCCTCCTCAAAGGCGAGATCCTCAGAAGCATTGGAGGTTGGCTTTCCCATGTTAGCAGTACTCATGGCTGCGATCAACAATTCAATACTAAACAACCAACTAAAAAAAAAAATTCGGAGAGAGAAAAAAAATCAGCGCGTGTCTGCGCTTTGGTCTGTACTCACTAGTGGTGTCTACCAGTTATTGTACGTGGATCATAAATGCAAGTTCTGATCCTCACCGCTTACCGCCAATGTTGGAAATGGGGGTCTCTAGTTGGCAATGGCTGGCACCACTGTCCAAATAGGGACCCTTCTCCCCAAGTCAGGGCAAGTGGGCTACCCCCTTTGATAACCCCTGCTCAACCCTGTGGTAACGTAGCATGAGCAGCTAGGCCTATCTCAGAGGCAGTGTGTGAAGCATTTATGACCATGCACAATAAGGCAGTAACGACACCACAAAAGGACACAACTCAAGTAGGTATAGAAAAAATAGTATCTTTATCTAAGGTTTGGTACGAGACTCTCAGAAGCGTTTTAACCAGTCATCAGGCATGTAAATCATTAGGGACTTAAAAAAAAGGCAATATGTGTTCACCAGAACGTGGCACTGACTGAGTTCAAGGCCTGGGTCTACGCGACCCGTTGCGCACCAGATACCTGCCGTTGGACGGGGACCCAGCACGTAGCTTCTCGAAGAAGCGGAGACGGTGACAGGTGGACTCCCAGCGACCACAGTTCTCGATGGCAGTGGTCCGCAAAGTGCACTCGCAGCGATTCGGGCACTCCGGGACAGGCGGGCCCTCAGCGGCAGCAGCACGCGGCTGCGGCGGCCCGGGCTGATGGTGGCGATGACTCTCGTCGTGCAGCTCCGTGGTGGGCTCGCGGCGGCAGCAGCGCTCTCCTAGCTGCGGCGGCCCACAGGACGATTCACGATGGTGCAAGGTTGACAAAGACGTGGGCACTCAGCGGCAGCAGCTCTCTCTTAGCTGCGGCGGCCCACAGGACAAATCCCAATGATGCAAAGTTAGCAAGGGTGTGAGCACGCCGCAGCGGCAGCTCTCTCTTAGCTGCGGTGGCTCACAGGACAAATTACGAGGATGCAAAGTTAACCAGGGTGCGAGCACTCAGCGGCGGCAGCTCTCTCTTAGCTGCGGCGGCTCACAGGCCAAATCACGACGATGCACAGTTAGCAAGGGTGCGAGCACTCAGCGGTGGCAGCTCTCTCTTAGCTGCGGTGGCTCACAGGTCAAATCACGATGATGCACAGTTAGCACGGGTGCGAGCACTCCGCAGCAGCAACTCTCTCTTAGCTGCGGCGGCTCACAGGACAATTCACGAGGATGCAAAGTTAGCAGGGGTGCGAGCACTCAGCGGCGGCAGCTCTCTCGTAGCTGCGGCAGCTCACAGGTCAAATCATGATGATGCACAGTTAGCAAGGGTGCGAGCACTCCACGCCAGCAACTCTCTCTGAGCTGCGGCAGCTCACAGGACAAATCACGGTGATGCCAAGTTAGCAACGGTGCGAGCACTCAGCGGCGACAGCTCTCTCTTAGCTGCGCCGGCTCAAAGGACAATCCACGATGTGGCACAATTAACACGAGTGTGGGCATCCAGCGGCGGCAGCTCTCTTAGCTGCGGCGGCCAACACAGTTTCAGCGCAGGTTCTGCAGATTCAAATTAAGGTGGGCACTCAGCGGCGGCAGCTCTCTCTTAGCTGCGGAGGCCCACACACAGAGTTCACAAAGGTTACCAGTCCGCGTTCCTCACAGTAGAACTAGAGGTTCCGGATTACTCGACGGAGGACTCACCTGCAAGTAGAATTCCTAGCGAAGGAATTTGGGCAGCTGATGGGGTGAAGTCTAATGTCCCTGAGACTTCAGCAGGAGGCGCTCTCAATTCAGGCCCTTGGGTAGTTTCTTCAGCAAGCTTGGTGAAAGTTTCAAAGTCCTTTCCTCTATCCGCTCGGACAGAGTTTCGTCTTGACATCCAGAAGGAACACCCTTGAAACAGGATTCAGCGCATCGCTTTATACCTAGAAAGTCTTTGTTCTCTGCAGTCACAAATCTCTGCATCCAGTCAGAACCAGTTCGGTGGGGTCGGGGAGCACTTGGTTTACGAGGCAACATCCTGCCCTTTGGGAATCTGGGGGTCTGCTATCAGACGCCCAGTGGGAGATGGAGCCATCATTCACCTTGCCAGGCACGGCCCTGCTCGGATCAAAGAGTCACCCCTCCCCATACTCTAAATGCCAATCTCTCTCTCCGGCCAGGTCTGACCCAGCTGGCCCTGCTGCTCCAAAACCAGACGGCCAATACACACGCTAGCAAAAGCCTACAGGAAAGCTTCAGACCAGAAAATACCTCGTTTCTAGTAGAAGCATTTTCGAACACGGGCTACGCTAATAATCCTTACTAAAAGATGCATCTCCATGTTCTGAGCTTACACATATCAAATTCGATGTTCCTATTAGGTTCCTGGGGGCAGGGAGGATTAAGGCATGCAATACTCAGCCTGCACATTCTGGCCTATGAGAACGGGTGGCCTCGCAATAGTGAACAGTGAAATGGAGGGTAACTCGCTATTAGAACATGCTACACAGACATACTTTCAAAGCTGCTTCGGTGGGTAGCGCAAATCAGCGCTGCCGGCCCACCAGCAGTATTTGGTCTATCAGCCCTGGGCACACGCAGTGCACTGATACTAGGGACTGACAGGTAAACCAATCGAGCCAATTATGATTATTCCAATTCATACAGTTATCTTTACACAGGGAGCATTCGCGCTGTGTCACTGATTGGCAGTGGCACAGCGCCCAGAGCTATCTAAATCCAGCCAACATAAAAGGTCAGAAGAGAAAAGAGGAAGGGAGACCCGCGCCAATGATGCCAGGTCTAACACACGTCCCCTCCAGCTGAAATGTGGGGAGAACTAACCATTCCCTTGGGAGTTCTCATCACTAAGGCGGAAGAACCTGGACAGACCGTCAGCATTGGCGTGCTCTGTACCAGGGCGGTGTTCCACCGTGAAATCCATACCCTGTAGGGAAATGGACCACCTCAACAACTTGGGATTCTTACCCCTGATATGCATCAACCATCTAAGGGGCCTGTGGTCTGTCTGAACCCAGAAGTGAGTCCCAAACAAATATGGCCTCAGCTTCTTCAGCGCCCAGACCACAGCAAATGCCTCACGCTCAATTGCACTCCACCTCTGTTCCCGGGGAAGTAACCTCCTGCTTAGGAAGGCTACCGGTTGGTCTAGTCCCTCCTCATTGATCTGTGACAGAACAGCCCCTATACCATGCTCTGAGGCGTCTGTCTGGACAACGAATTCCTTTGAAAAGTCGGGCACCTGAAGCACGGGTGCAGTGCACATGGCAGTCTTCAGGGCGTCAAAAGCGTTCTGACAGGTGTCAGTCCAGTTTACCTTCTTTGGCTGCTTTTTAGAAGTTAGCTCAGTCAAGGGTGCAACAATGTTACCATATCCTTTGACAAACCTCCTGTAGTACCCCGTGAGTCCTAAGAAGGCTCTCACCTGCGTCTGAGTCTTGGGGGTTCCCATGCCAGGATAGTTTCAATCTTGGTCTGAAGGGGCGCCACCTGGCCGCTCCCTACCTGGTGCCCCAAATACACTACAGAACCCTGCCCAATCTGGCACTTACTGGCTTTGATTGTGAGGCCTGCCTTCCGCAGTGCCATCGATACCTCCCAGAGGTGGCGCAGGTGGTCCTCCCAAGAGGAGCTAAACACCGCAATGTCATCCAGGTAGGCGGCACTGAAGTCTTCCAGCCCGACCAACACCCTGTTGACTAGCCTCTGAAAGGTGGCAGGGGAATTCTTCATTCCAAGGGGCATCACCCGGAACTGGTAGTGCCCATCGGGTGTCGAGAAGGCTGACCTCTCCTTTGCCCCCTCCATCAAGGCGATCTGCCAATACCCAGATGTCAAATCAAATGTGCTGAGGTATTTGGCAGCCCCTAACCGATCTATGAGCTCATCAGCTCTGGGGATGGGGTGCGCGTCAGTCTTCGTGACTGAATTGAGGCCCCGATAGTCCACGCAGAACCGAAGTTCGGGGGTGGTACCAGGCGCTGCAGCTTTTGGTACCAGGACCACTGGGCTGGACCAAGGACTGCTAGAGGACTCAATCACCCCAAGGGCAAACATTTTGGTAACCTCATCCTTAATGTAGGCCCTTACCCGGTCAGTCACTCGGTAAGCCTTGTGCTTAATGGGAGGACTGTCCCCAGTGTCCACATCATGGACACACCAATCAGTGACACTGGGTACCAGGGAGAACAGATCACTGAATTGCCCCACCAGGTGGCGACAATCACCCTGCTGCTCAGGGGTCAGTGTGGTGGAGAGGACCACACCCTCCACTGACCCATCTCGCTCCCCTGCACACAGGAGGTCAGGAAGGGGCTCGCTCTCCTCCTCCATCCCAGCATCTGTGGCCAGAAGCATGCCCACTTCAGACCTCTCAAAGTGGGGCTTCAGGCGGTTAACATGCAGGACCCGCAAGGGGTTCCTGGGAGACTGCAAGTCCACCACATAGGTAACAGGACTCTTGCGCTCCACCACCTCAAAGGCGCCGGTCCACTTATCCTGGAGCGCACAGGGCTCCACCGGGGCCATGACCCAAACCTTCTGTCCAGGCTGAAACTCGATCAGAGTGGCATTCTGATCGTGCCAGCGTTTTATCTCTTCCTGGCTGGTTTCCAGGTTTGCCTCAGCAAGTTTCCTGAAATGCCGAGTCTGGTTCCTGAAGGCCAGCATGTAACTAAACACATCCTGGGGAGGTTTCCTGGGAGATTGCTCCCAGACCAGGATGAACCTGTTGCCCATGGCTGTCTTGGGATCCAGAGGCCCCACAATATCAATGCCCACTCTTTCGAATGGGGTGCTCACCATGGGAAAGGGCTGTAGTAGTGGGGCCTTAATCTTCCCCCACTCTTCCCACTTGCCTGGCAAGTCTCACACGTTCTGCAGTGAGCATCGGAGCTCCTGTGCATCTGGGGCCAATAGAAGTGGGTGACCAGCCTCTCAAAGGTCTTGGTCTGCCCCAAATGTCCGGCCAGTGGCACATCATGAGCCAACCCCAGTAGGAAGGTCCTGAAGCGCTGGGGTACCACCAGCACACGGGCTGACCCAGGCTCAGCAACCTTAGGCTCGCTGTAAAGGAGGTCGTTCTCCCAATAGATCCAATGTGACCCTGTCTGGTCACCTACTGCCTGGGCGGCGGCCTGTCGCCGCACCCCTCAAGAGAAGGGCAGGTTCTCTGCTGCTCGCAAAATTCCTCCCTGGAGGGCCCCCTTCCTGCTGCCAATGGGTCAGCTCCGGTAGGTCCCCCAGTTCGGCCACTTGTTCCCCTGTAGGTCCCAGGGCATCCCCCTCAAGGTCTGCTCCCTCCGGGACCGTGGGAACCGTGGGGGCCATTTTCCCGCGCCCCCTACCCCTTCTCTGTGAGGCACGGGCCTGGCGCATACTTTCAGACTCCAGACCCTCCTGAACATCCTTCTGAGCTGTCATGGACCGAGTGGTCACACACGCCCACTGAGGCAACCCCAGCATTTCCAAATGAGACTTTCTCTCCACTGTAGCCCACGGGGAGTTCTCCAGATCGTTGCCCAACAGACAGTCTACAGGTATGGCGGCCCTCACAGCCACTTGAAGAGTTCCTGTGCCCCCCCCCACTCGAAGGGAACCTGAACCACTTCACACTGGCTCTCTGAGTTGTCTGCTGATACTACGGGGCAGAATGCATGGGGGACAACTTGCTCTTTGGACACCAACCGGGAGCTGACAGCAGTCACACTAGCTCCGGTGTCCCTGAGAGCCTCCACCCTATGGCCATTGATGGTCACCCACTGCCGGTACTTCTGAGTGTTGGTCGGCAGTGTGGGGTTAGGGACCTTCTCGAAGTCCCCTAGTGAGACAAGGGTTAACTCTACGGGATCCCATCCACCTTGGACCGCCATTTCCTCCCCCAGGGCTACACTGGCAATCTGGCGGGATGGTGCACGGGGTGGTGCACGAGGGGATGCATTGGGGTCCCTCTGGGGACACTGGGGATAATAATACCGGTGGCCCACTTGACCACACTTGAAACAAGTAAGGGGCCCCCTATGAACAGGCCTACCTGTCGGGGACACTGGCTTCTTCTCAGGGGAGGCTGGGACACCACTGCTTGGTTCCCTTGGGACTTACTTTGGGGCCCTCTCTGGAACTCCCTCTGTTTACCCTTGTCCCCCCACTTTTCTGCTGGGAACCCTGCCCACCTCAGGCAAAGTCTCCCACAAAACCTTTGCGGACCCTGGTGCTCACCCAGCGGTCTGCCTCTTCAGCAAGCTTCCTAGGGTTAGTCAGCTTGCTATCAATCAGGTGCTGGCGTAGCTCTGGAAAACAGTTACTGGACAAATGCTCCCACGCAAACAAATCATACAGTTGCTCGAAAGTTTCCACTTTGCAACCTTTTACCCAGCGATCCATTGCTCTGCAGAAAAAAGACACATATTCAACCCATGTGGTACCCTCTAACTTCTTACAGGTCCTAAACCTCTGCCTGTACATTTCTGGGGTCAAACCATAATGGGTCATCAAAGCTTCTTTCATATGGGCATACACCATCCTGCTCTCATCAGGCAGGTCCAACAGGGTATCCCTACCATCACTCACAAAGCGCCCCCACAATCCCGCTCCCCAATCCTGCTCAGGGACCCAGTGGGACACCATTGCTATCTCATATGCGGCAAACCATTGCCCAATATCCTCACTCTTGTGAAAATCCTTAATGACATCCTTAGGAATATAAACTCTATTCTCAGGAGTTACTAACGGTATGCTGCCACCAGAGGGGAGACCGGGACACTCCTCGCCCTGATCTCTATCTCCCTCAACATTCTCTCATGTTCCATTCTCATTTTCTCAAGTTCAAATGACAATCGATTTTTCTCAATGTCTAACTTCTTACTCTCAAGGTCCTTCTGACCTTCCAATTTAGCCATCTCCAAACTATGCCTCCTATCTCTCTCCCTGTCCTCCAGCTCTTCTGGGGTCAGGCTCCTTTGGGATACACTAGTACCTGGATTGAAGGGTGTTCTATCTCCCCCTCTACTGCGTCATCCGGCTGCCCTCCAGCATTCTCTTCCTCATCCACAGCGGACTCTCTCGCTTCCCACCAGGCCTTCAGCGCCTTGTGGTACTCCTCCTTCCTAGAGAGACCTATCACGGGGACTGCGAAGTGCTTACAAAATGACTTCAGCTGTTTGGCAGTATAGGTATCTAATCTTCCCTCCTCAAAGGCGAGATCCTCCGAAGCATTGGAGGTTGGCCTTCCCATGTTAGCAGTACTCATGGCTGCGATCAACAATTCAATACTAAACAACCAACTAAAAAAAAAAAATTAGGAGAGAGAAAACAAATCAGCGCGTGTCTGCGCTTTGGTCTGTACTCACTAGTGGTGTCTACCAGTTATTGTACGTGGATCATAAATGCAAGTTCTGATCCTCACCGCTTACCGCCAATGTTGGAAATGGGGGTCTCTAGTTGGCAATGGCTGGCACCACTGTCCAAATAGGGACCCTTCTCCCCAAGTCAGGGCAAGTGGGCTACCCCCTTTGATAACCCCTGCTCAACCCTGTGGTAACGTAGCATGAGCAGCTAGGCCTATCTCAGAGGCAGTGTGTGAAGCATTTATGACCATGCACAATAAGGCAGTAACGACACCACAAAAGGACACAACTCAAGTAGGTATAGAAAAAATAGTATCTTTATCTAAGGTTTGGTACGAGACTCTCAGAAGCGTTTTAACCAGTCATCAGGCATGTAAATCATTAGGGACTTAAAAAAAGGCAATATGTGTTCACCAGAACGTGGCACTGACTGAGTTCAAGGCCTGGGTCTACGCGACCCGTTGCGCACCAGATACCTGCCGTTGGACGGGGACCCAGCACGTAGCTTCTCGAAGAAGCGGAGACGGTGACAGGTGGACTCCCAGCGACCACAGTTCTCGATGGCAGTGGTCCGCAAAGTGCACTCGCAGCGATTCGGGCACTCCGGGACAGGCGGGCCCTCAGCGGCAGCAGCACGCGGCTGCGGCGGCCCGGGCTGATGGTGGCGATGACTCTCGTCGTGCAGCTCCGTGGTGGGCTCGCGGCGGCAGCAGCGCTCTCCTAGCTGCGGCGGCCCACAGGACGATTCACGATGGTGCAAGGTTGACAAAGACGTGGGCACTCAGCGGCAGCAGCTCTCTCTTAGCTGCGGCGGCCCACAGGACAAATCCCAATGATGCAAAGTTAGCAAGGGTGTGAGCACGCCGCAGCGGCAGCTCTCTCTTAGCTGCGGTGGCTCACAGGACAAATTACGAGGATGCAAAGTTAACCAGGGTGCGAGCACTCAGCGGCGGCAGCTCTCTCTTAGCTGCGGCGGCTCACAGGCCAAATCACGACGATGCACAGTTAGCAAGGGTGCGAGCACTCAGCGGTGGCAGCTCTCTCTTAGCTGCGGTGGCTCACAGGTCAAATCACGATGATGCACAGTTAGCACGGGTGCGAGCACTCCGCAGCAGCAACTCTCTCTTAGCTGCGGCGGCTCACAGGACAATTCACGAGGATGCAAAGTTAGCAGGGGTGCGAGCACTCAGCGGCGGCAGCTCTCTCGTAGCTGCGGCAGCTCACAGGTCAAATCATGATGATGCACAGTTAGCAAGGGTGCGAGCACTCCACGCCAGCAACTCTCTCTGAGCTGCGGCAGCTCACAGGACAAATCACGGTGATGCCAAGTTAGCAACGGTGCGAGCACTCAGCGGCGACAGCTCTCTCTTAGCTGCGCCGGCTCAAAGGACAATCCACGATGTGGCACAATTAACACGAGTGTGGGCATCCAGCGGCGGCAGCTCTCTTAGCTGCGGCGGCCAACACAGTTTCAGCGCAGGTTCTGCAGATTCAAATTAAGGTGGGCACTCAGCGGCGGCAGCTCTCTCTTAGCTGCGGAGGCCCACACACAGAGTTCACAAAGGTTACCAGTCCGCGTTCCTCACAGTAGAACTAGAGGTTCCGGATTACTCGACGGAGGACTCACCTGCAAGTAGAATTCCTAGCGAAGGAATTTGGGCAGCTGATGGGGTGAAGTCTAATGTCCCTGAGACTTCAGCAGGAGGCGCTCTCAATTCAGGCCCTTGGGTAGTTTCTTCAGCAAGCTTGGTGAAAGTTTCAAAGTCCTTTCCTCTATCCGCTCGGACAGAGTTTCGTCTTGACATCCAGAAGGAACACCCTTGAAACAGGATTCAGCGCATCGCTTTATACCTAGAAAGTCTTTGTTCTCTGCAGTCACAAATCTCTGCATCCAGTCAGAACCAGTTCGGTGGGGTCGGGGAGCACTTGGTTTACGAGGCAACATCCTGCCCTTTGGGAATCTGGGGGTCTGCTATCAGACGCCCAGTGGGAGATGGAGCCATCATTCACCTTGCCAGGCACGGCCCTGCTCGGATCAAAGAGTCACCCCTCCCCATACTCTAAATGCCAATCTCTCTCTCCGGCCAGGTCTGACCCAGCTGGCCCTGCTGCTCCAAAACCAGACGGCCAATACACACGCTAGCAAAAGCCTACAGGAAAGCTTCAGACCAGAAAATACCTCGTTTCTAGTAGAAGCATTTTCGAACACGGGCTACGCTAATAATCCTTACTAAAAGATGCATCTCCATGTTCTGAGCTTACACATATCAAATTCGATGTTCCTATTAGGTTCCTGGGGGCAGGGAGGATTAAGGCATGCAATACTCAGCCTGCACATTCTGGCCTATGAGAACGGGTGGCCTCGCAATAGTGAACAGTGAAATGGAGGGTAACTCGCTATTAGAACATGCTACACAGACATACTTTCAAAGCTGCTTCGGTGGGTAGCGCAAATCAGCGCTGCCGGCCCACCAGCAGTATTTGGTCTATCAGCCCTGGGCACACGCAGTGCACTGATACTAGGGACTGACAGGTAAACCAATCGAGCCAATTATGATTATTCCAATTCATACAGTTATCTTTACACAGGGAGCATTCGCGCTGTGTCACTGATTGGCAGTGGCACAGCGCCCAGAGCATCTAAATCCAGCCAACATAAAAGGTCAGAAGAGAAAAGAGGAAGGGAGACCCGCGCCAATGATGCCAGGTCTAACACACGTCCCCTCCAGCTGAAATGTGGGGAGAACTAACCATTCCCTTGGGAGTTCTCATCACTAAGGCGGAAGAACCTGGACAGACCGTCAGCATTGGCGTGCTCTGTACCAGGGCGGTGTTCCACCGTGAAATCCATACCCTGTAGGGAAATGGACCACCTCAACAACTTGGGATTCTTACCCCTGATATGCATCAACCATCTAAGGGGCCTGTGGTCTGTCTGAACCCAGAAGTGAGTCCCAAACAAATATGGCCTCAGCTTCTTCAGCGCCCAGACCACAGCAAATGCCTCACGCTCAATTGCACTCCACCTCTGTTCCCGGGGAAGTAACCTCCTGCTTAGGAAGGCTACCGGTTGGTCTAGTCCCTCCTCATTGATCTGTGACAGAACAGCCCCTATACCATGCTCTGAGGCGTCTGTCTGGACAACGAATTCCTTTGAAAAGTCGGGCACCTGAAGCACGGGTGCAGTGCACATGGCAGTCTTCAGGGCGTCAAAGCGTTCTGACAGGTGTCAGTCCAGTTTACCTTCTTTGGCTGCTTTTTAGAAGTTAGCTCAGTCAAGGGTGCAACAATGTTACCATATCCTTTGACAAACCTCCTGTAGTACCCCGTGAGTCCTAAGAAGGCTCTCACCTGCGTCTGAGTCTTGGGGGTTCCCATGCCAGGATAGTTTCAATCTTGGTCTGAAGGGGCGCCACCTGGCCGCTCCCTACCTGGTGCCCCAAATACACTACAGAACCCTGCCCAATCTGGCACTTACTGGCTTTGATTGTGAGGCCTGCCTTCCGCAGTGCCATCGATACCTCCCAGAGGTGGCGCAGGTGGTCCTCCCAAGAGGAGCTAAACACCGCAATGTCATCCAGGTAGGCGGCACTGAAGTCTTCCAGCCCGACCAACACCCTGTTGACTAGCCTCTGAAAGGTGGCAGGGGAATTCTTCATTCCAAGGGGCATCACCCGGAACTGGTAGTGCCCATCGGGTGTCGAGAAGGCTGACCTCTCCTTTGCCCCCTCCATCAAGGCGATCTGCCAATACCCAGATGTCAAATCAAATGTGCTGAGGTATTTGGCAGCCCCTAACCGATCTATGAGCTCATCAGCTCTGGGGATGGGGTGCGCGTCAGTCTTCGTGACTGAATTGAGGCCCCGATAGTCCACGCAGAACCGAAGTTCGGGGGTGGTACCAGGCGCTGCAGCTTTTGGTACCAGGACCACTGGGCTGGACCAAGGACTGCTAGAGGACTCAATCACCCCAAGGGCAAACATTTTGGTAACCTCATCCTTAATGTAGGCCCTTACCCGGTCAGTCACTCGGTAAGCCTTGTGCTTAATGGGAGGACTGTCCCCAGTGTCCACATCATGGACACACCAATCAGTGACACTGGGTACCAGGGAGAACAGATCACTGAATTGCCCCACCAGGTGGCGACAATCACCCTGCTGCTCAGGGGTCAGTGTGGTGGAGAGGACCACACCCTCCACTGACCCATCTCGCTCCCCTGCACACAGGAGGTCAGGAAGGGGCTCGCTCTCCTCCTCCATCCCAGCATCTGTGGCCAGAAGCATGCCCACTTCAGACCTCTCAAAGTGGGGCTTCAGGCGGTTAACATGCAGGACCCGCAAGGGGTTCCTGGGAGACTGCAAGTCCACCACATAGGTAACAGGACTCTTGCGCTCCACCACCTCAAAGGCGCCGGTCCACTTATCCTGGAGCGCACAGGGCTCCACCGGGGCCATGACCCAAACCTTCTGTCCAGGCTGAAACTCGATCAGAGTGGCATTCTGATCGTGCCAGCGTTTTATCTCTTCCTGGCTGGTTTCCAGGTTTGCCTCAGCAAGTTTCCTGAAATGCCGAGTCTGGTTCCTGAAGGCCAGCATGTAACTAAACACATCCTGGGGAGGTTTCCTGGGAGATTGCTCCCAGACCAGGATGAACCTGTTGCCCATGGCTGTCTTGGGATCCAGAGGCCCCACAATATCAATGCCCACTCTTTCGAATGGGGTGCTCACCATGGGAAAGGGCTGTAGTAGTGGGGCCTTAATCTTCCCCCACTCTTCCCACTTGCCTGGCAAGTCTCACACGTTCTGCAGTGAGCATCGGAGCTCCTGTGCATCTGGGGCCAATAGAAGTGGGTGACCAGCCTCTCAAAGGTCTTGGTCTGCCCCAAATGTCCGGCCAGTGGCACATCATGAGCCAACCCCAGTAGGAAGGTCCTGAAGCGCTGGGGTACCACCAGCACACGGGCTGACCCAGGCTCAGCAACCTTAGGCTCGCTGTAAAGGAGGTCGTTCTCCCAATAGATCCAATGTGACCCTGTCTGGTCACCTACTGCCTGTGCGGCGGCCTGTCGCCGCACCCCCTCAAGAGAAGGGCAGGTTCTCTGCTGCTCGCAAAATTCCTCCCTGGAGGGCCCCCCTTCCTGCTGCCAATGGGTCAGCTCCGGTAGGTCCCCCAGTTCGGCCACTTGTTCCCCTGTAGGTCCCAGGGCATCCCCCTCAAGGTCTGCTCCCTCCGGGACCGTGGGAACCGTGGGGGCCATTTTCCCGCGCCCCCTACCCCTTCTCTGTGAGGCAGAGGCCTGGCGCATACTTTCAGACTCCAGACCCTCCTGAACATCCTTCTGAGCTGTCATGGACCGAGTGGTCACACACGCCCACTGAGGCAACCCCAGCATTTCCAAATGAGACTTTCTCTCCACTGTAGCCCACGGGGAGTTCTCCAGATCGTTGCCCAACAGACAGTCTACAGGTATGGCGGCCCTCACAGCCACTTGAAGAGTTCCTGTGCCCCCCCCCACTCGAAGGGAACCTGAACCACTTCACACTGGCTCTCTGAGTTGTCTGCTGATACTACGGGCAGAATGCATGGGGGACAACTTGCTCTTTGGACACCAACCGGGAGCTGACAGCAGTCACACTAGCTCCGGTGTCCCTGAGAGCCTCCACCCTATGGCCATTGATGGTCACCCACTGCCGGTACTTCTGAGTGTTGGTCGGCAGTGTGGGGTTAGGGACCTTCTCGAAGTCCCCTAGTGAGACAAGGGTTAACTCTACGGGATCCCATCCACCTTGGACCGCCATTTCCTCCCCCAGGGCTACACTGGCAATCTGGCGGGATGGTGCACGGGGTGGTGCACGAGGGGATGCATTGGGGTCCCTCTGGGGACACTGGGGATAATAATACCGGTGGCCCACTTGACCACACTTGAAACAAGTAAGGGGCCCCCTATGAACAGGCCTACCTGTCGGGGACACTGGCTTCTTCTCAGGGGAGGCTGGGACACCACTGCTTGGTTCCCTTGGGACTTACTTTGGGGCCCTCTCTGGAACTCCCTCTGTTTACCCTTGTCCCCCCACTTTTCTGCTGGGAACCCTGCCCACCTCAGGCAAAGTCTCCCACAAAACCTTTGCGGACCCTGGTGCTCACCCAGCGGTCTGCCTCTTCAGCAAGCTTCCTAGGGTTAGTCAGCTTGCTATCAATCAGGTGCTGGCGTAGCTCTGGAAAACAGTTACTGGACAAATGCTCCCACGCAAACAAATCATACAGTTGCTCGAAAGTTTCCACTTTGCTACCTTTTACCCAGCGATCCATTGCTCTGCAGAAAAAAGACACATATTCAACCCATGTGGTACCCTCTAACTTCTTACAGGTCCTAAACCTCTGCCTGTACATTTCTGGGTTCAAACCATAATGGGTCATCAAAGCTTCTTTCATATGGGCATACACCATCCTGCTCTCATCAGGCAGGTCCAACAGGGTATCCCTACCATCACTCACAAGCGCCCCCACAATCCCGCTCCCCAATCCTGCTCAGGGACCCAGTGGGACACCATTGCTATCTCATATGCGGCAAACCATTGCCCAATATCCTCACTCTTGTGAAAATCCTTAATGACATCCTTAGGAATATAAACTCTATTCTCAGGAGTTACTAACGGTATGCTGCCACCAGAGGGGAGACCGGGACACTCCTCGCCCTGATCTCTATCTCCCTCAACATTCTCTCATGTTCCATTCTCATTTTCTCAAGTTCAAATGACAATCGATTTTTCTCAATGTCTAACTTCTTACTCTCAAGGTCCTTCTGACCTTCCAATTTAGCCATCTCCAAACTATGCCTCCTATCTCTCTCCCTGTCCTCCAGCTCTTCTGGGGTCAGGCTCCTTTGGGATACACTAGTACCTGGATTGAAGGGTGTTCTATCTCCCCCCTCTACTGCGTCATCCGGCTGCCCTCCAGCATTCTCTTCCTCATCCACAGCGGACTCTCTCGCTTCCCACCAGGCCTTCAGCGCCTTGTGGTACTCCTCCTTCCTAGAGAGCCTATCACGGGGACTGCGAAGTGCTTACAAAATGACTTCAGCTGTTTGGCAGTATAGGTATCTAATCTTCCCTCCTCAAAGGCGAGATCCTCCGAAGCATTGGAGGTTGGCTTTCCCATGTTAGCAGTACTCATGGCTGCGATCAACAATTCAATACTAAACAACCAACTAAAAAAAAAAATTCGGAGAGAGAAAAAAAATCAGCGCGTGTCTGCGCTTTGGTCTGTACTCACTAGTGGTGTCTACCAGTTATTGTACGTGGATCATAAATGCAAGTTCTGATCCTCACCGCTTACCGCCAATGTTGGAAATGGGGGTCTCTAGTTGGCAATGGCTGGCACCACTGTCCAAATAGGGACCCTTCTCCCCAAGTCAGGGCAAGTGGGCTACCCCCTTTGATAACCCCTGCTCAACCCTGTGGTAACGTAGCACGAGCAGCTAGGCCTATCTCAGAGGCAGTGTGTGAAGCATTTATGACCATGCACAATAAGGCAGTAACGACACCACAAAAGGACACAACTCAAGTAGGTATAGAAAAAATAGTATCTTTATCTAAGGTTTGGTACGAGACTCTCAGAAGCGTTTTAACCAGTCATCAGGCATGTAAATCATTAGGGACTTAAAAAAAAGGCAATATGTGTTCA
Organism: Calotriton arnoldi; assembly: GCA_963921515.1. Lineage (NCBI taxonomy): Eukaryota > Metazoa > Chordata > Amphibia > Caudata > Salamandridae > Calotriton > Calotriton arnoldi. The sequence continues at coordinate 259,355 of CAWUFW010015353.1, read as the reverse complement.
CCAGAACGTGGCACTGACTGAGTTCAAGGCCTGAGTCTACGCGACCCGTTGCGCACCAGATACCTGCCGTTGGACGGGGACCCAGCACGTAGCTTCTCGAAGAAGCGGAGACGGTGACAGGTGGACTCCCAGCGACCACAGTTCTCGATGGCAGTGGTCCGCAAAGTGCACTCGCAGCGATTCGGGCACTCCGGGACAGGCGGGCCCTCAGCGGCAGCAGCACGCGGCTGCGGCGGCCCGGGCTGATGGTGGCGATGACTCTCGTCGTGCAGCTCCGTGGTGGGCTCGCGGCGGCAGCAGCGCTCTCCTAGCTGCTGCGGCCCACAGGACGATTCACGATGGTGCAAGGTTGACAAAGACGTGGGCACTCAGCGGCAGCAGCTCTCTCTTAGCTGCGGCGGCCCACAGGACAAATCCCAATGATGCAAAGTTAGCAAGGGTGTGAGCACGCCGCAGCGGAGCTCTCTCTTAGCTGCGGTGGCTCACAGGACAAATTACGAGGATGCAAAGTTAACCAGGGTGCGAGCACTCAGCGGCGGCAGCTCTCTCTTAGCTGCGGCGGCTCACAGGCCAAATCACGACGATGCACAGTTAGCAAGGGTGCGAGCACTCAGCGGTGGCAGCTCTCTCTTAGCTGCGGTGGCTCACAGGTCAAATCACGATGATGCACAGTTAGCACGGGTGCGAGCACTCCGCAGCAGCAACTCTCTCTTAGCTGCGGCGGCTCACAGGACAATTCACGAGGATGCAAAGTTAGCAGGGGTGCGAGCACTCAGCGGCGGCAGCTCTCTCGTAGCTGCGGCAGCTCACAGGTCAAATCATGATGATGCACAGTTAGCAAGGGTGCGAGCACTCCACGCCAGCAACTCTCTCTGAGCTGCGGCAGCTCACAGGACAAATCACGGTGATGCCAAGTTAGCAACGGTGCGAGCACTCAGCGGCGACAGCTCTCTCTTAGCTGCGCCGGCTCAAAGGACAATCCACGATGTGGCACAATTAACACGAGTGTGGGCATCCAGCGGCGGCAGCTCTCTTAGCTGCGGCGGCTAACACAGTTTCAGCGCAGGTTCTGCAGATTCAAATTAAGGTGGGCACTCAGCGGCGGCAGCTCTCTCTTAGCTGCGGAGGCCCACACACAGAGTTCACAAAGGTTACCAGTCCGCGTTCCTCACAGTAGAACTAGAGGTTCCGGATTACTCGACGGAGGACTCACCTGCAAGTAGAATTCCTAGCGAAGGAATTTGGGCAGCTGATGGGGTGAAGTCTAATGTCCCTGAGACTTCAGCAGGAGGCGCTCTCAATTCAGGCCCTTGGGTAGTTTCTTCAGCAAGCTTGGTGAAAGTTTCAGTCCTTTCCTCTATCCGCTCGGACAGAGTTTCGTCTTGACATCCAGAAGGAACACCCTTGAAACAGGATTCAGCGCATCGCTTTATACCTAGAAAGTCTTTGTTCTCTGCAGTCACAAATCTCTGCATCCAGTCAGAACCAGTTCGGTGGGGTCGGGGAGCACTTGGTTTACGAGGCAACATCCTGCCCTTTGGGAATCTGGGGGTCTGCTATCAGACGCCCAGTGGGAGATGGAGCCATCAATTACCTTGCCAGGCACGGCCCTGCTCGGATCAAAGAGTCACCCCTCCCCATACTCTAAATGCCAATCTCTCTCTCCGGCCAGGTCTGACCCAGCTGGCCCTGCTGCTCCAAAACCAGACGGCCAATACACATGCTAGCAAAAGCCTACAGGAAAGCTTCAGACCAGAAAATACCTCGTTTCTAGTAGAAGCATTTTCGAACACGGGCTACGCTAATAATCCTTACTAAAGATGCATCTCCATGTTCTGAGCTTACACATATCAAATTCGATGTTCCTATTAGGTTCCTGGGGGCAGGGAGGATTAAGGCATGCAATACTCAGCCTGCACATTCTGGCCTATGAGAACGGGTGGCCTCGCAATAGTGAACAGTGAAATGGAGGGTAACTCGCTATTAGAACATGCTACACAGACATACTTTCAAAGCTGCTTCGGTGGGTAGCGCAAATCAGCGCTGCCGGCCCACCAGCAGTATTTGGTCTATCAGCCCTGGGCACACGCAGTGCACTGATACTAGGGACTGACAGGTAAACCAATCGAGCCAATTATGATTATTCCAATTCATACAGTTATCTTTACACAGGTAGCATTCGCGCTGTGTCACTGATTGGCAGTGGCACAGCGCCCAGAGCCATCTAAATCCAGCCAACATAAAAGGTCAGAAGAGAAAAGAGGAAGGGAGACCCGCGCCAATGATGCCAGGTCTAACACACGTCCCCTCCAGCTGAAATGTGGGGAGAACTAACCATTCCCTTGGGAGTTCTCATCACTAAGGCGGAAGAACCTGGACAGACCGTCAGCATTGGCGTGCTCTGTACCAGGGCGGTGTTCCACCGTGAAATCCATACCCTGTAGGGAAATGGACCACCTCAACAACTTGGGATTCTTACCCCTGATATGCATCAACCATCTAAGGGGCCTGTGGTCTGTCTGAACCCAGAAGTGAGTCCCAAACAAATATGGCCTCAGCTTCTTCAGCGCCCAGACCACAGCAAATGCCTCACGCTCAATTGCACTCCACCTCTGTTCCCGGGGAAGTAACCTCCTGCTTAGGAAGGCTACCGGTTGGTCTAGTCCCTCCTCATTGATCTGTGACAGAACAGCCCCTATACCATGCTCTGAGGCGTCTGTCTGGACAACGAATTCCTTTGAAAAGTCGGGCACCTGAAGCACGGGTGCAGTGCACATGGCAGTCTTCAGGGCGTCAAAGCGTTCTGACAGGTGTCAGTCCAGTTTACCTTCTTTGGCTGCTTTTTAGAAGTTAGCTCAGTCAAGGGTGCAACAATGTTACCATATCCTTTGACAAACCTCCTGTAGTACCCCGTGAGTCCTAAGAAGGCTCTCACCTGCGTCTGAGTCTTGGGGGTTCCCATGCCAGGATAGTTTCAATCTTGGTCTGAAGGGGCGCCACCTGGCCGCTCCCTACCTGGTGCCCCAAATACACTACAGAACCCTGCCCAATCTGGCACTTACTGGCTTTGATTGTGAGGCCTGCCTTCCGCAGTGCCATCGATACCTCCCAGAGGTGGCGCAGGTGGTCCTCCCAAGAGGAGCTAAACACCGCAATGTCATCCAGGTAGGCGGCACTGAAGTCTTCCAGCCCGACCAACACCCTGTTGACTAGCCTCTGAAAGGTGGCAGGGGAATTCTTCATTCCAAGGGGCATCACCCGGAACTGGTAGTGCCCATCGGGTGTCGAGAAGGCTGACCTCTCCTTTGCCCCCTCCATCAAGGCGATCTGCCAATACCCAGATGTCAAATCAAATGTGCTGAGGTATTTGGCAGCCCCTAACCGATCTATGAGCTCATCAGCTCTGGGGATGGGGTGCGCGTCAGTCTTCGTGACTGAATTGAGGCCCCGATAGTCCACGCAGAACCGAAGTTCGGGGGTGGTACCAGGCGCTGCAGCTTTTGGTACCAGGACCACTGGGCTGGACCAAGGACTGCTAGAGGACTCAATCACCCCAAGGGCAAACATTTTGGTAACCTCATCCTTAATGTAGGCCCTTACCCGGTCAGTCACTCGGTAAGCCTTGTGCTTAATGGGAGGACTGTCCCCAGTGTCCACATCATGGACACACCAATCAGTGACACTGGGTACCAGGGAGAACAGATCACTGAATTGCCCCACCAGGTGGCGACAATCACCCTGCTGCTCAGGGGTCAGTGTGGTGGAGAGGACCACACCCTCCACTGACCCATCTCGCTCCCCTGCACACAGGAGGTCAGGAAGGGGCTCGCTCTCCTCCTCCATCCCAGCATCTGTGGCCAGAAGCATGCCCACTTCAGACCTCTCAAAGTGGGGCTTCAGGCGGTTAACATGCAGGACCCGCAAGGGGTTCCTGGGAGACTGCAAGTCCACCACATAGGTAACAGGACTCTTGCGCTCCACCACCTCAAAGGCGCCGGTCCACTTATCCTGGAGCGCACAGGGCTCCACCGGGGCCATGACCCAAACCTTCTGTCCAGGCTGAAACTCGATCAGAGTGGCATTCTGATCGTGCCAGCGTTTTATCTCTTCCTGGCTGGTTTCCAGGTTTGCCTCAGCAAGTTTCCTGAAATGCCGAGTCTGGTTCCTGAAGGCCAGCATGTAACTAAACACATCCTGGGGAGGTTTCCTGGGAGATTGCTCCCAGACCAGGATGAACCTGTTGCCCATGGCTGTCTTGGGATCCAGAGGCCCCACAATATCAATGCCCACTCTTTCGAATGGGGTGCTCACCATGGGAAAGGGCTGTAGTAGTGGGGCCTTAATCTTCCCCCACTCTTCCCACTTGCCTGGCAAGTCTCACACGTTCTGCAGTGAGCATCGGAGCTCCTGTGCATCTGGGGCCAATAGAAGTGGGTGACCAGCCTCTCAAAGGTCTTGGTCTGCCCCAAATGTCCGGCCAGTGGCACATCATGAGCCAACCCCAGTAGGAAGGTCCTGAAGCGCTGGGGTACCACCAGCACACGGGCTGACCCAGGCTCAGCAACCTTAGGCTCGCTGTAAAGGAGGTCGTTCTCCCAATAGATCCAATGTGACCCTGTCTGGTCACCTACTGCCTGGGCGGCGGCCTGTCGCCGCACCCCCTCAAGAGAAGGGCAGGTTCTCTGCTGCTCGCAAAATTCCTCCCTGGAGGGCCCCCTTCCTGCTGCCAATGGGTCAGCTCCGGTAGGTCCCCCAGTTCGGCCACTTGTTCCCCTGTAGGTCCCAGGGCATCCCCCTCAAGGTCTGCTCCCTCCGGGACCGTGGGAACCGTGGGGGCCATTTTCCCGCGCCCCCTACCCCTTCTCTGTGAGGCAGGGGCCTGGCGCATACTTTCAGACTCCAGACCCTCCTGAACATCCTTCTGAGCTGTCATGGACCGAGTGGTCACACACGCCCACTGAGGCAACCCCAGCATTTCCAAATGAGACTTTCTCTCCACTGTAGCCCACGGGGAGTTCTCCAGATCGTTGCCCAACAGACAGTCTACAGGTATGGCGGCCCTCACAGCCACTTGAAGAGTTCCTGTGCCCCCCCCCACTCGAAGGGAACCTGAACCACTTCACACTGGCTCTCTGAGTTGTCTGCTGATACTACGGGGCAGAATGCATGGGGGACAACTTGCTCTTTGGACACCAACCGGGAGCTGACAGCAGTCACACTAGCTCCGGTGTCCCTGAGAGCCTCCACCCTATGGCCATTGATGGTCACCCACTTCCGGTACTTCTGAGTGTTGGTCGGCAGTGTGGGGTTAGGGACCTTCTCGAAGTCCCCTAGTGAGACAAGGGTTAACTCTACGGGATCCCATCCACCTTGGACCGCCATTTCCTCCCCCCCAGGGCTACACTGGCAATCTGGCGGGATGGTGCACGGGGTGGTGCACGAGGGGATGCATTGGGGTCCCTCTGGGGACACTGGGGATAATAATACCGGTGGCCCACTTGACCACACTTGAAACAAGTAAGGGGCCCCCTATGAACAGGCCTACCTGTCGGGGACACTGGCTTCTTCTCAGGGGGAGGCTGGGACACCACTGCTTGGTTCCCTTGGGACTTACTTTGGGCCCTCTCTGGAACTCCCTCTGTTTACCCTTGTCCCCCCCACTTTTCTGCTGGGAACCCTGCCCACCTCAGGCAAAGTCTCCCACAAAACCTTTGCGGACCCTGGTGCTCACCCAGCGGTCTGCCTCTTCAGCAAGCTTCCTAGGGTTAGTCAGCTTGCTATCAATCAGTTGCTGGCGTAGCTCTGGAAAACAGTTACTGGACAAATGCTCCCACGCAAACAAATCATACAGTTGCTCGAAAGTTTCCACTTTGCTACCTTTTACCCAGCGATCCATTGCTCTGCAGAAAAAAGACACATATTCAACCCATGTGGTACCCTCTAACTTCTTACAGGTCCTAAACCTCTGCCTGTACATTTCTGGGGTCAAACCATAATGGGTCATCAAAGCTTCTTTCATATGGGCATACACCATCCTGCTCTCATCAGGCAGGTCCAACAGGGTATCCCTACCATCACTCACAAAGCGCCCCCACAATCCCGCTCCCCAATCCTGCTCAGGGACCCAGTGGGACACCATTGCTATCTCATATGCGGCAAACCATTGCCCAATATCCTCACTCTTGTGAAAATCCTTAATGACATCCTTAGGAATATAAACTCTATTCTCAGGAGTTACTAACGGTATGCTGCCACCAGAGGGGAGACCGGGACACTCCTCGCCCTGATCTCTATCTCCCTCAACATTCTCTCATGTTCCATTCTCATTTTCTCAAGTTCAAATGACAATCGATTTTTCTCAATGTCTAACTTCTTACTCTCAAGGTCCTTCTGACCTTCCAATTTAGCCATCTCCAAACTATGCCTCCTATCTCTCTCCCTGTCCTCCAGCTCTTCTGGGGTCAGGCTCCTTTGGGATACACTAGTACCTGGATTGAAGGGTGTTCTATCTCCCCCCTCTACTGCGTCATCCGGCTGCCCTCCAGCATTCTCTTCCTCATCCACAGCGGACTCTCTCGCTTCCCACCAGGCCTTCAGCGCCTTGTGGTACTCCTCCTTCCTAGAGAGACCTATCACGGGGACTGCGAAGTGCTTACAAAATGACTTCAGCTGTTTGGCAGTATAGGTATCTAATCTTCCCTCCTCAAAGGCGAGATCCTCCGAAGCATTGGAGGTTGGCTTTCCCATGTTAGCAGTACTCATGGCTGCGATCAACAATTCAATACTAAACAACCAACTAAAAAAAAAAATTCGGAGAGAGAAAAAAAAATCAGCGCGTGTCTGCGCTTTGGTCTGTACTCACTAGTGGTGTCTACCAGTTATTGTACGTGGATCATAAATGCAAGTTCTGATCCTCACCGCTTACCGCAAATGTTGGAAATGGGGGTCTCTAGTTGGCAATGGCTGGCGCCACTGTCCAAATAGGGACCCTTCTCCCCAAGTCAGGGCAAGTGGGCTACCCCCTTTGATAACCCCTGCTCAACCCTGTGGTAACGTAGCATGAGCAGCTAGGCCTATCTCAGAGGCAGTGTGTGAAGCATTTATGACCATGCACAATAAGGCAGTAACGACACCACAAAAGGACACAACTCAAGTAGGTATAGAAAAAATAGTATCTTTATCTAAGGTTTGGTACGAGACTCTCAGAAGCGTTTTAACCAGTCATCAGGCATGTAAATCATTAGGGACTTAAAAAAAAGGCAATATGTGTTCACCAGAACGTGGCACTGACTGAGTTCAAGGCCTGGGTCTACGCGACCCGTTGCGCACCAGATACCTGCCGTTGGACGGGGACCCAGCACGTAGCTTCTCGAAGAAGCGGAGACGGTGACAGGTGGACTCCCAGCGACCACAGTTCTCGATGGCAGTGGTCCGCAAAGTGCACTCGCAGCGATTCGGGCACTCCGGGACAGGCGGGCCCTCAGCGGCAGCAGCACGCGGCTGCGGCAGCCCGGGCTGGTGGTGGCGATGACTCTCGTCGTGCAGCTCCGTGGTGGGCTCGCGGCGGCAGCAGCGCTCTCCTAGCTGCGGCGGCCCACAGGACGATTCACGATGGTGCAAAGTTAGCAAGGGTGCGAGCACGCCGCGGCGGCAGCTCTCTCTTAGCTGCGGCGGCTCACAGGACAAATTACGAGGATGCAAAGTTAACCAGGGTGCGAGCACTCAGCGGCGGCAGCTCTCTCTAGCTGCGGCGGCTCACAGGCCAAATCACGACGATGCACAGTTTGCAAGAGTGCGAGCACTTAGCGGCGGCAGCTCTCTCTTAGCTGCGGCGGCTCACAGGTCAAATCACGATGATGCACAGTTAGCACGGGTGCGAGCACTCCGCGGCAGCAACTCTCTCTTAGCTGCGGCGGCTCACAGGACAATTCACGAGGATGCAAAGTTAGCAGGGGTGCGAGCACTCAGCGGTGGCAGCTCTCTCTTAGCTGCGGCGGCTCACAGGTCAAATCACGATGATGCACAGTTAGCAAGGGTGCGAGCACTCCGCGACAGCAACTCTCTCTGAGCTGCGGCGGCTCACAGGACAAATCACGGTGATGCCAAGTTAGCAACGGTGCGAGCACTCAGTGGCGGCAGCTCTCTCTTAGCTGCGGTGGCTCAAAGGACAATCCACGATGTTGCACAATTAACACGAGTGCGGGCATCCAGCGGCGGCAGCTCTCTTAGCTGCGGCGGCCCACACAGCCCCAGCGCAGGTTCTGCAGGTTCAAATTTAAGGCGGGCACTCAGCGGCAGCAGATCTCTCTTAGCTGCGGCAGCCCACACAGTTTCAGCACAGGTTCTGCAGATTCAAATTAAGGCGGGCACTCAGCGGCGGCAGCTCTCTCTTAGCTGCGGCGGCCCACACAGTTTCAGCGCAGGTCCTGCAGATTCAAATTAAGGCGGGCACTCAGCGGCGGCAGCTCTCTCTTAGCTGCGGCGGCCCACACAGTTTTAGCACAGGTTCTGCAGATTCAAATTGAGGCGGGCACTCAGCGGTGGCAGCTCTCTCTTAGCTGCGGCGGCCCACACAGTTTCAGCGCAGGTTCTGCATATTCAAATTAAGGCGGGCACTCAGCGGCGGCAGCTCTCTCTTAGCTGCGGCGGCCCACACAGGTTCAGCGCAGGTCCTGCAGATTCAAATTAAGGCAGGCACTCAGCGGCGGCAGCTCTCTCTTAGCTTCGGCGGCCCACACACAGAGTTCACAAGGTTACCAGTCCGTGTTCCTCACAGTAGAACTAGAGGTTCCGGATTACTCGACGGAGGCCTCACCTGCAAGTAGAATTCCTAACAAAGGAATTCGGGCGGCTGATTGGGTGAAGTCTAATGTCCCTGAGACTTCAGCAGGAGGCGCTCTCAATTCAGGCCCTTGGGTAGTTTCTTCAGCAAGCTTGGTGAAAGTTTCAAAGTCCTTTCCTCTGTCCGCTCGGACAGAGTTTCGTCTTGACATCCAGAAGGAACACCCTTGAAACAGGATTCAGCGCAGCGCTTTATACCTAGAAAGTCTTTGTTCTCTGCAGTCACAAATCTCTGCATCCAGTCAGAACCAGTTCGGTGAGCACTTGGTTTACAAGGCGACATCCTGCCCTTTGGGAATCTGGGGGTCTGCTATCAGACGCCCAGTGGGAGATGGAGCCATCATTCACCTTGCCAGGCACGGCCCTGCTCGGATCAAAGAGTCACCCCTCCCCATACTCTAAATGCTGATCTCTCTCTCTGGCCAGGTCTGACCCAGCTGGCCCTGCTGCTCCAAAACCAGACGGCCAATACACACGCTAGCAAAAGCCTACAGGAAAGCTTCAGACCAGAAAATACCTCGTTTCTAGTAGAGGCATTTTCGAACACGCTAATAATCCTTACTAAAAGATGCATCTCCATGTTCTGAGCTTACACATATCAAATTCGATGTTCCTATTAGGTTCCTGGGGCAGGGAGGATTAAGGCATGCAATACTCAGCCTGCACATTCTGGCCTATGAGAACGGGTGGCCTCGCAATAGTGAACAGTGAAATGGAGGGTAACTCGCTATTAGAACATGCTACACAGACATACTTTCAAAGCTGCTTCGGTGGGTAGCGCAAATCAGCGCTGCCGGCCCACCAGCAGTATTTGGTCTATCAGCCCTGGGCACACGCAGTGCACTGATACTAGGGACTGACAGGTAAACCAAACGAGCCAATTATGATTATTCCAATTCATACAGTTATCTTTACACAGGGAGCATTCGCGCTGTGTCACTGATTGGCAGTGGCACAGCACCCAGAGCATCTAAATCCAGCCAACATAAAAGGTCAGAAGAGAAAAGAGGAAGGGAGACCCGCGCCAATGATGCCAGGTCTAACAAGGACCAATCATTTTTTATAGGAAAACTAACCAAGTGATGTAAAATGTCCATTCTGAAACGAGTCTGGACAAATCTGTGCCTAAGGCTAGATACAATTTTCAAATATGGTTGCATATCATAGGTAGTTAATGTAAATTGGTTTTTCAAACAGAGGGCTTTGGTAATTCAATAGTCAGCCTAAGATTAGCTATATGCATAGTGCATTCATTTTGTAATGTTGTTCTGCTGATAACTACTAGGGATTCAGGATTCTCAAACTAGTCTGTGTGCCCCAGATCGCGACAGAAGCGCTGGATGAATGTCAGACATGGAATGCATGCTGAAAAAGTTGATTTAAGGTAATCCCCAGTAATGGCACGGTTTAAAGCAGTATATTCAGATGTCCAAACTTTGCCCCAGAGTAAAAAGGTTGCATCCTAATTTGGTCTGTAAGAAACGAGGCCCCCAATTCAGCGAGACGCACATATGTAGAAGCACTTTTGGGGGTGGCAAGCAGATATCTCAGAAACTCGTTCTCCACCAATTGTAACGCTCTACATTTTATGTGCCCCCAGATCCCTGCCCCGTATAAAGTTATGCTGATAAATTGGCTTTGTATATCATTAGCATCTCTGCAGGAGGATTCATGCCCAATCGTCTAGCAAAATTTTGTAGGGCCATACAAGCATTTCTATATAATAGAGCCCTAATAGAGATTGCATGATTCCATGTACCATCTTTGTCAAACAAGACGCCTAGATATGAGAAGCTATTTGTGAAACCAATGTTAGTGTCTAGGATTTTTATATCTCGACAGGAAACTGTTTTCTTGCCAGACTTCATTATGAATGCTTTAGATTGGTTAACTAACAGACCCAAGTCCTTCAAAAATTCAACAAAACTATTGAGTAGGGACTGTAGAGCGAGGGGAGTGAGGGCAATTAGAACGCCATCATCCGCATAGAGAACAGCCGGTATTGGGCGTTGTCCCACCTGAGGAAGGTCTTTAGATTGTGAGGTCAACACCGCCTCTACATTGTTTATGTATAGTGAGAAAAGAAATGGGGATAGGACACAGCCCTGTCTTACCCCTCTTGCCACACTGAAGGGCTGTGTAAATTCTCCCGTAATACCATATCTAACCCTGGCTTTAGATCCTGTATACAGATCTCTCAAAAAGCAAATGATCGTTGCCTCCACCCCCATATTGGACATAATTGTCCATAACCTAGAGTGAATGACACAATCAAAAGCTGTTAGACATTGCTAGTGTTCCGTTACCTCGCTGCCAATATGCCCAGCACTGCAGGAGCGAAGAATGTCCCAATCCTCTACCCTCACCGCAGTCACCCCGCACCCAACATATATATCAGGGTGACAGGTAACCCTGGCGCTGGGAGAAGGTGGGGGAAAAAAACAGAGAAAGAACAAAACACTGTAGTCAAGCAAGACCTCCGTCTTCTTCTTGTCTACCACCCACACTACTTCAGGAGAACACAACTGGCCCTTATAGGTGAGAAAGAAAAGAAGTATTGATCATATAAAAAGGGCAAGAAATCTCATTCCAACAATCATACATAATCAGGTGCACACAGAAACATAATGGCTAACCTTACCCCTTTTGGCAGGTGGAGTCATCTTAGAGCAGGAGGAACACAACTTTGCCTGACTCCATTATAAGAAGGGGGAATCCTTTTCTTGCAAACGAACAGGTTGTAAGTCCAAAAATACAAATCCCCAAAAATAACACCTTCCTAACACAAGAGGGGAAAAAAGATACACACACAGTGAATCAAAAAACCCCAAAACACAAACGTGAGGAAACGGGGAGCATAAAAAACGCCCGTCTTAAAGCTACTCCGTGAATCCACCCAAATTTCCCATAACGAGGTGGATAGGATCCAAAACTACAGGAAGTCCTGATAGGGAAGACGGGAACGCAGCCGCGTTACTCCCCTCGTTCCCTTATTCACAATCCTGGTCACGCTGAACCCTGCAATGAGTCCGAGACAGCAAACGATCAAAAGGACAAGCAATCCCAACGGGGACTCGACCAAGCACACCCCATATCTCGGAGGCTGAAAACAGCCTGCAAGTCAAAGATCCAGTAGCAAGGCACCGATGGAGACAGGAACTGACAACTGCAGGAATCCCAAAGGCATGGAACCGGAAACGAAACCAAGCGCCGGTATCCTGGAGGCAGGGACTTAAATACAAGCCACAAGTAAGCAAGCCCATTCCCACATGTGCACCTAATCATGCATGCAGCCGAGGGAGAGAGAAACAGAAGAAGAAAGGGGGGGGAATAATGGCATCCAACCCTACATAGCCCTATATCCCAACAGTACCTCCTCCCAAATGCCTCCCCACCGGCCTAGGTTTGCTGGGGTGCCGTACATGGAATAGGCGCACCAACCTAGGAGCATGTACATTACTAGCCGGCTCCCAGGTACGATCTTCCGGGGTATACCCCTTCCAGTCAACCAGATAAAATAACCTGCCTCGTCTCCTCCTGGAATCCAAGATACCATTAACTACAAATTCCTCGTGGTCATCAACCACCACGGGGGAGGCGGCAATGCCTGTGTGGTCCTAGCATAAGGTTTTAACAGGGATGTGTGAAACACTGGATGAATACGATACTCTTCAGGCAAAGACAATCTCATTGCCACCGGATTCACCGCTTTGAGGATAGAAAAGGGTCCCACATACCTAGGCTGTAACTTCCTGGGGCCATCCAACCTCAAGTTCTTAGTCGCTAACCACACCATGTCACCCACTGCATAAGAGGGAGCTGGACGCCTATGCTTATCCGCCTGAATCTTCTTGCTCTGTTTAGTAGCCACCAACTGCTCCTGTGCCTTCTCCCAGATCCCTGACAGAACCCTACTCAAGGTGTCTACAGCAGGTATCCGCTCAGAGGGTTGTATAGGTATGGCTTTGGGGTGAAACCCCATCGAACAATAGAATGGGGTCATACCTAAGGCTGAGTGCAAACTGTTATTATAGGCAAACTCAGCCAAAGGAAGAGCGACTACCCAACTCCCTGTCAGAGAGGACAGCAAACATCGTAAATACTGCTCCATTGTCTGATTGGTACATTCAGTCTGCCCATCCGTTTGAGGATGATAGGCAGATGACAACCGTAACTCCATCCTTAATGACGAGCACAATTCTGTCCAAAAATGAGACACCAACTGCGTCCCTCTATCGGACACAATGGCAGTGGGCAATCCATGCAACCGCAACACCTGAGCTATAAAAACATCAGCCAACTCTTGATGACGGCTGAAATGCCAGAAACCGGTCCTAGGATGCTTGTTTCCGGTCCAGGGAAGACATGTCTGAACTGGGGTGGTGGAGTGAGCTAAAGAATGATGATGGATTAAACCCAGATCAGTTGACTGGGGGTGAGTGTTTGATTGGCTCAAACGTTCCGTCCATCGTCCCCTTTTGTATCGCTTTGGTCGCCCTAAGTTGGCGGGGGTATGCCCAGACGTGGGTCCCTTGCTCACTTTGCCACTGGATTCAAGCAAGCCTGGCTGATGACGGCTGAAATGCCAGAAACCAGTCCTAGGATGCTTGTTTCCGGTCCAGGGAAGACATGGCTTGGCAGTTCGGGCTGGACTGTTCCCATGAGGCACAGGGTCAGACTGATTTGATTATGGCCATGTCTGAACTGGGGTGGTGGAGTGAGCTAAAGAATGATGATGGATTAAACCCAGATCAGTTGACTGGGGGTGAGTGTTTGATTGGCTCAAACGTTCCGTCCATCGTCCCCTTTTGTATCGCTTTGGTCGCCCTAAGTTGGCGGGGGTATGCCCAGACGTGGGTCCCTTGCTCACTTTGCCACTGGATTCAAGCAAGCCTGGCTGATGACGGCTGGAAATGCCAGAAACCGGTCCTAGGATGCTTGTTTCCGGTCCAGGGAAGACATGGCTTGGCAGTTCGGGCTGGACTGTTCCCATGAGGCACAGGGTCAGACTGATTTGCATATGGCCATGTCTGAACTGGGGTGGTGGAGTGAGCTAAAGAATGATGATGGATTAAACCCAGATCAGTTGACTGGGGGTGAGTGTTTGATTGGCTCAAACGTTCCGTCCATCATCCCCTTTTGTATCGCTTTGGTCGCCCTAAGTTGGCGGGGTATGCCCAGACGTGGGTCCCTTGCTCACTTTGCCACTGGATTCAAGCAAGCCTGGCTGATGACGGCTGAAATGCCAGAAACCGGTCCTAGGATGCTTGTTTCCGGTCCAGGGAAGACATGGCTTGGCAGTTCGGGCTGGACTGTTCCCATGAGGCACAGGGTCAGACTGATTTGCATATGGCCATGTCTGAACTGGGGTGGTGGAGTGAGCTAAAGAATGATGATGGATTAAACCCAGATCAGTTGACTGGGGGTGAGTGTTTGATTGGCTCAAACGTTCCGTCCATCGTCCCCTTTTGTATCTCTTTAGCCGTCGGTACTTTAGGCAAAGGGATAAAGTGTGCCATCTTGGTAAATAAATCCACTACTACCAATATGGTGGTGTACCCTGCCTCCAAAGGCAGATCGGTCACGAAATCCATACTAATAGTATGCCATGGAGTAGGTGGCACAGGTAAGGGATGCAGTAAACCAGAAGGGAGTGCATGCGAAGATTTACTAACCGCACAAATGGGACAGGAAGCTACAAACACCTGGATATCATGGCCTACCGTATCCCACCAAAACCACCGCAAACAAAACTCCTTAGTCTTATTCATCCCGGGATGCCCAACCAGAGATGAGGAATGACATCAGGTAAGCACTTGCTGTCTCAATTCAGGTGGTACAAACAACCTATCGTCATGATATAACAATCCGTCCTGCAATTTAAACAACGGGTTAGTCAACCATGGAGTCAAATCCAGGTGTCCCACCTCCTGCCTTCACTTTCACCAGGAAATCTTCTATGGAGGTACACCCCACAATCCTATCGGCCAAGATCATAGGCCTAGTATCGGACACAGACAACTCGTCCAAGGGACCCACATGTATGCGGGACAGCGCATCTGATTTCACTTGTTGAGCAGCAGGTCTATATGTAATGGTGAAATCGTACTCATTAAAAAACAAGACCCATCTCATTTGTCTTGGGGTTAAAGCCCTTGCAGAGCGAAAAAACTCCAGGTTTTTGTGATCCGTATAGATCGTAATGGGATGTCTAGCTCCCCATAAATGATGACGCCACTCTTCAAATGACAACTTAATTGCCAACAACTCCCTTTTGGCCACAGTATAGTTTTGCTCAGCTGGTAGCAACTTCTCGGAGAAAAAAGCAATAGGATGCATAAGGCCTGTATTAACTTCTCTCTGAGACAACACCCCTCCTACAGCAAATTGAGAAGCGTCAGCTTCCACATAAAATGGTAAAGCCGGATCTGGGTGCATAAGAACAGGAGCTGTAGTAAATCAACTGTGCTAAAGCGGCCTGAGCTGCAGGAGACCAGACAAAAGGCACTCCTTTCTTCAATAGGGCTGCCATAGGCGTGATGATATCTGAAAAATGAGAAATAAAATGCCTCTAAAAATTGGCAAGCCCTAAGAGGACCTGAATGTTCTTCACGCATGTAGGAGAAGGCCAATTAACAATGGCCTCGATCTTACGAGGGTCCATCTTAATGCCATCGCAGGAAATGAGAAAACCCATAAACTCCACACAGGATGCACTGAATTTACACTTCTCCAATTTTACGAACAAATGATGTTCCCGTAATCTCTGCAACACCTGAGATACATGCTGTTCATATTCATCATTTGTCTTGGAAAAGATCAAAATATCATCAATATAGACGATCACACTCACATCCAGAAACTCACGCAACACTTCATTAATAAGAAACTGAAAAGCGGCAGGGGCGTTACATAAACCAAAAGGCATAACACAATATTCAAACAACCCAAATTTTGTACGAAATGCGGTCTTCCATTCGTCGCCCTCACGGGCGCGAATGAGATGATAGGCACCCCGTAGATCGAGCTTCGTAAAAACAGTTGCATGCCTTAACTGATCCAGTAACACAGGTATCAGCGGGAGTGGATATTTGTTTTTTATGGTCACCTTATTAAGTGCTCTATAGTCCACACACGTGCAAAGATCCCCCTCCTTCTTGGGGATAAAAAAGATAGAAGACGACACAGGCAAAGAAGAAGGTTGTATAAACCCTGAGACCAACATCTCATCAAGATACATCCATAAGTGCCTCTCCTCATGCTCAGACAATGCATAAACATGGCTGCATGGCAATATAGCACCAGGCAATAAATCGATACGACAATCAAAAGACCTATGTGGAGGCAATACACTAGCTCGTTCCTTATCAAATACATCACTAAATGCCACATAGGGAGTAGGGATATCGCTAAGGTCTCCACCAATGCCCACTGCACAAGCTAAAGGCATGACCCAATCTGTTGCCACCTGATAGCAATGCTGTAGACAATGTTCGGAGTCCAACGTTACTGTCCGTCTCACCCAATCTATCCTAGGGTTGTGTGCCTGTAGCCACGGCACTCCGAGTATAACCCCAAAAGAAGGGGCATCTATAAGGTCAAAACAGATGTTTTCAGAGTGCCCGTTATCGCAAGTTAACAATAAAGGCTCTGTCTGCCGGACTATTGACCCAGATGAGAGTTCTGTCCCATCGATTGCTCTTACTGGTTCAGGCTGTTCCTTAAACACACAGGGAACCTTCAATCTCTCAGATAACTGAATGTCCATAAAATTCCCAGTGGCACCGGAATCCAATAACACCGACATAGTAGACCTGCGGCTGTTAGAAAACACAAGACACACTGAGATAGTAAAATGACGTGGGACCCTCTGCACTGCCCCTGGAATAACATAGGGGTTGTTACAACCCACTTCATCAGTAGACGACCAACCAAGGTTCCGTCCAACAAAAGCTACTGCTTTACCTGTGGAGAAACTAGAAGGTTTCACAGGGCATTCCCTTGCATAGTGCCCACTTTTCCTGCAATACAGGCACAAGTTTTGGACTCATCGCCTCTATTTCTCCTCACTTGTCAAAGGACCCCTGACGCCACCAATCTGCATAGGCTCAGGTGCTTGTTTAGATTCAACATTGTCCTTTGATTCCCCCCTGACGACTACCATTCGAGATGCCTGAAACCGATTACTCTCACCCTTCCTTTCAGACAGCCTATGGTTCAACTTAACCACCAAGTCAATAAAATCAGTGCAGTCTTCTGGGGGGTTAACCACTTGAGACACTACATCCTTTAGGTCTTCACACAACCCCTGATAAAACAATGATGTTCTTTTTGCAAGGGGCCAGTGTGTTTCTGATACCATATTATTGAAAGAAGAGACATAGGTTAACAAATCCTGTTTCCCTTGTCTTAGTTTGAGCAGTTCTACGTCACTCGCCTGCATGAATGCATGCTTAGCGAATAAACTACGCATCTGCTCTTTAAATGCTGGAAAATCATACAAAACAGGATCGTTACCCTCTACCAGAGGAACGGCCCACATAGCTGCTGTACCAGCTAAATAAGATATGATAAACGCCACTTTTGCTGAATCATCCGGGAAAGCTGTAGGACGGCACATAAAGTGCAAATGGCACTGATTCATGAATACCCCGTATTTGTTACAATCCCCAGAAAACCTTTCCGGGACGGCTAAAGGAACTGGAACTGGAGTAGTAACCGTGATGGCTATAGGGGTACCCCCACTAGCCCCTTGACTAGTAGTGCGATCAAACTGAAAGGCAGCGGGTTGTACAATTGGTCCCTTTTCAGTAGAGGAATGGCCCAAACCTTTACCCCAAGGATTTTCTTGGGAACGTAACACACTAAGTTCCGTTTGTAACCCATGGTTCTTCTGTCTGAGACCTTGTACCTTGGCCTGCAGAGCAGTAATGGTGGCCATTAAATCCTGCATTGAGGGTGCCTCAGTCCTATCCCCCGCCACATCCATCCTTGCTCAGGCAGTGCGCAATTCGTGGGCTTGGTTTTCTGTTCCGTTACCTCGCTGCCAATATGCCCAGCACTGCAGTAGCGAAGAATGTCCCAATCCTCTACCCTCACCGCAGTCACCCCGCACCCAACATATATATCAGGGTGACAGGTAACCCCGGCGCTGGGAGAAGGTGGGGGAAAAAAACAGGGAAAGAACAAAACACTGTAGTCAAGCAAGACCTCCGTCTTCTTCTTGTCTACCACCCACACTACGTCAGGAGAACACAACTGGCCCTTATAGGTGAGAAAGAAAAGAAGTATTAATCATATAAAAAGGGCGAGAAATCTCATTCCAACAATCATACATAATCAGGTGCACACAGAAACATAATGGCTAACCTTACCCCTTTTTGGCAGGTGGAGTCATCTTAGAGCAGGAGGAACACAACTTTGCCTGACTCCATTATAAGAAGGGGGAATCCTTTTCTTGCGAACGAACAGGTTGTAAGTCCAAAAATAACACCTTCCTAACACAAGAGGGGAAAAGGGGGGAAAAAGATACACACACAGTGATTCCAAAAACAAAAAAACACAGATGTGAGGAAACGGAGAGCATAAAAAACGCCCATCTTAAAGCTTAAAGCTACTCTGTGAATCCACCCAAATTTCCCATAACGAGGTGGATAGGATCCAAAACTACAGGAAGTCCTGATAAGGAAGACGGGAAAGCAGCCGCGTTACTCCCCTCATTCCCTTATTCAGAATCCTGGTCACGCTGAAGCCTGCAATGAGTCTGTTAGAAATGGGATCTCTGGTTGGCTAAGGCTTGCGCCAAAGCCAGGCAGAGACCACCACTCTAGTCAGGGCAAGGGAGTTACACGCCGAAGATAACCCCTGCTCACCCCCTTGGTAGCTTGGCACGAGCAGTCAGGCCTATCCCGGAGGCAATGTGTAAAGCGTTTGCGCAACACACACACAGCAACAACACACTAGGCACACCACAAAAGGAACTCCACACAAGGTTATATCAAAAATAGCCTTTGTATTATCATAAAAACATTAGAATAGTAATCACACAATATACACTGTGCCAACTGGCACTAGGCAATATTTACAGGGGATTATATACACCTGACAGGGCCAATTGGGCCACAGTCAGAACCATCACTTAGTAAAGATAGTAAATGTAGAACATATAATAAACGTAGAACACAACCAGTAATTACTGGCAAACACTGTACTCAGCATCATCCTGTAACACAAACCATATTATGCACAGTATCACATTAGGCGTGAAATACATTATGCGCCAACCTCATAAGCCTAAACATATTAGACCATAACCTCCTAAGTATAACTCACATTAGGCATAACCTCACCAGCATAAACCACAATATGCAAAACCTCATAACATAAACCACAGTAGAGGTATAACTCACTGTGCATAAAACACAGTTCCTAGCACCACATAAATCACATTAGGGCCTGGCGCCCTACAAACCTAACAGTCCCCTGGCCAACTGGCCTTCTCAGAGGGCTCAAATGCCCTATGTCCCAAATGTCAGGGCGACTGCCAATGCAGCAGAATCCAAAGTGCGCCATGGCGCTGGGGCAGAGGAGTGCATCTCACTCCTATCTCATTTAAAAATGCCCCCCACAGGAATGTTGACCTAAACGTTGCAGCTGCCGCTAATTGCCGTGCAGCTGTGATGCAAAGAAGGCCTGCCACCACTGTGCCCTCCTGTCCCACTCAGGGACTCAATACAAATGTGCCCAAACGTTGCAGCTGCCCACTGTCCGGTGGGGCAGCTGTGTACAAATTAGCCCTGGCACCAACGTGCCACCTGAGCCCCTCTCTGGGACTCTCTAAACAAATTGCCCCCATCGGTGCAGCTGCCCTCTAGCAAGCGGGCAGCTGTGAAATGGCCAAACTGGGGAGAGCAAGGGCCCCTCTGGGCCCTCAAACAACAATATACGCCCCTCGTTGGAGCGGCCCGCAATGGCGGGACCGCTCAGGCCAAAGTGGAAGGGGCATGGGCCCCTCTGGGCCCTCTCAAAACAAATATGCCCCCATCTGTGCAGCTGCCCGCAACGGCGGTGCAGCTGTGAAGTATCAGGAAGCACAAGCACCAAATTGTGCTCTGGGAGCACCAACAAATGCCCCCGTTACAGCCCCACTCCCCGGGGCCTTGGATTCCTCTCGTGCCACCAGAAAAAAATGTATTAAAGAGCCCCCACTCACCGGGGCTCTTCCGGGACACCGCTCACTCGGGGAACTTCTGGCCACTACCAGGCGTTGCCTGGCTCCCGGAGGCTTGCCTTCTTCCTCCGCTGGGCCCCCAAACCGGCACCCTCAAGGCGACATGCGGGGCTCTCCCAGCTCACGGGAGCCCCGCTCCACACGCGCTGACTTCCGGGCTCTTCTCAGCGTGCACAGAGGCGGGGTGGGCTCCCGCTCCTTGTCCGGCATCCTCCAGTGCGGGGTGGGCGCCCGCCTGGGTTCTCCCTCCGGCTCTCTCCTTACTTCACCCGGGCCCCCTCCGGGGACCCGGGACTTCAACATGGAGCCTGCGAGGCTCCGGGACTTTACACACGCGGGGCTTCCCTTTCCTCCCGGAAGCCCCACCCATGGACAGGCACAGCCTTGTGTGACTTCCTGCTCGGGCCGGCGGCAGTGATTCTCTTTCACTCAGCGGCACCATGCGGGGTAGGCACCCGCTTTGGAATAATGGCATGAAGTGGGGTGGGCACCCGCCGTAAATAAACATAAAGCAAGGTGGGCACCTGCTCCCAAGGCATCATGGGGAAATCCCTACACGGGGATTCCCTCTAAGAAGACTGGCAGCTGAGCGCGGCGCAGCCCACGCTCTCCTCCATTAAAATATAGCGCTCACGAGGCGCTAGATGCAGCAAACAGTCTTTTAAGGTCCTGGAGATCATGGGGGAAATGCAGGGCCCGGGGAGGCAAGCCCTCATGGCGATTCCTCCTGGGCCCCAGCAGCAGCATGCCCCAGCAAGGTCAGGAGCAGCACAGAAGCACAGACCACCACACATGGCGTCACAGCCCCTGTATTTATACCACAAATCTCTTTTTCTGCAGGACAGGGCATGGGGGAACCAGATGCAACTGGTTCAGGGGGGATTTGGAGCACTTTGTTTTCCAAGCTCCTCTTCCCCTTTGTCAGGTGGGGGCTAGGTGATCAGACACACCACAGGGGGCGGAGCCAGCATTGTGCAGGCTGGGCACAGTCCTATTCAGGGTCAGGGGATTACTCCTCCCACTACTCCTACTGCAGATGTCCCATTCAGCCTAGCGCTGACTCACCCTACCCCTCCTGGCGCCACACACACCTCTCAGCCCCTGTCACTCACAAGCCAGACATGCAATTCACATCAGGCAGGCAGACACATAGCACACAGAAATGCCAACTTCTAAAAGTGGCATTTCTCCCATAGTCATAATAAATCTGCGCACACCATTGCGCAACATTTATTCTCACAATTTCATACATACTAAACTCGACCACGCTGCTCCTCCCATTCCAGGAATTACCACTGACACACTTGATCAGGGAATCCCCAAAGCATTCCTATGGGAGGGCAGGCCAATCTCACCAATGTAACACAGAGAGCGCACGCACTTTACACTGAACCACAGTGCTAAAGTGCCCAGAGGCCTAAAACCACCAACACCATGTCAGAGAAAAGGCAAAAAGTTTAGGGTTGACCCTGCACAAAGGGTCAAGTCCAACAGAGTCCGAGACAGCAAATGATCAAAAGGACAAGCAATCCCAACGGTGACTCGACCAAGCACACCCCATATCTCGGAGGCTGAAAACAGCCTGCAAGTCCAAGATCCAGCAGCGAGGCACCGATGGAGACAGGAACTGACGACTGCAGGAATCCCAAAGGCATGGAACCGGAAACAAAACCAAGCGCCAGTATCCTGGAGGCAGGGACTTAAATACAAGCCACAAGTAAGCAAGCCTGTTCCCACATGTGCACCTAATCATGCATGCAGCCGAGGGAGAGAGAAACAGAAGAAGAAAGGGGGGGGGGGAATAATGGCATCCGACCCTACATAGCCCTATATCCCAACAGCTAGCTCGAGATCTCATGTCTGCGCTTTCATATGGCTGCTCTGATCGTTAGAGAGTAGCTCGAGTGAAATTTGGACTGACTGCAGGAAATGGTCGCTTAATGAAGTGTTGTGAGTACAAAAATTAAAAACATATGCTGCGCATTTGTTATATGAGTATATAATTGATGATGCTTTGAGTGTTTCTCCCATTGAATGTGCACCTAAAAGGGGCATAAGGAGATGAGATTTTATTAGAGAAAGCCAGGTCAAATTTGAATAATAGTTCATTTAACTTGTCCCCATATCGGTTGTGGATAAAATGTGTTTGGCCAACATTATCTGAATTGGTCAAGCCACATATTATTCCCGCTGGCATATTACACAGTCAGATTTTAAAGTCACCCCCCATAAAAATGACAGTCAGTTCTACTAGGTCAGTTCTACTACTTTTATCAAAGCAGTCCAGATCATCCAATTTTCACAAATTTGCTAATATATCACATGTTGCAGCATTATTGTAAAAATTAATTACTGCTAACCGTGCTGCGCCAGTACCTTCGCAGACCACTTCTTGATAATAAGGGCTGTCTAATACTTTAATTATTCTAACAAGTTGCAGATTATAGGAAACAAAGATACATAACCCACCTTTTGATCTACCATGGGATGAAGGGGAGGCTGGGACATGGGATGTTCTGTACCCATTTATATGTAGAGGCTCCGTAACCCAGGTCTCTTGAAGACAGATAAAGTTAAAACCCTCAATGAATTCTCGCCATTTAGGATTATTTATTTTGTTCCGGAGGCCTGCCACATTCCAGAACATAACTCCAATGGTTTCAGGGCAAATTTCAGGGAGACTCTCTGTTTGATTGGTTGACCCGGCAACTGGGCTAGTGCCATTGGTTTACTGCATAGTGATTTCAGATAACGGGGTATTCACTCCTGGTCCTGCTCAAAACAACCTTTTAAAGGATAAAACAACACAATCTCCTGGCAGAGTTTTCCGCTCCCTGCCTACCCATTTACCTTGCCTGACCATCTTTATGTCCTCAAACAGTTGTTTGGTTAAATCTGTTCTGACCCCTTGCCAATTTAAAGACTTATTTCTGAGGGAGATCCATGTTTCCGAACTCTGTAAGGGTAGGGGGGATGTTTGCCAGGATTATTAAATAAGGGGTAGTGGCCGTAGGAAGATCATGGAAATCAGTTGTCTGAGCCAATAGGGGTTCTGGGAGTTTAGTGATGGCTGGCGGTTGTGTAACATTGTCAGGTTTGTTCCCTCCAATTGTGTCTCTCTCAGGATAAGCAAGAGGCATTGTCTCCTGTGCGTTCTGATTACACATACGGGTTGTCGGGCCATGCGTACTACTTGTGTGTATGTTGTAACTAAGGCCTGATTATGATGGCGGTCGAACTTCTGCCGCCTGCCATCCTGTCAGGAATGGGACTGCCGGACTAGCTGTCAGTGGTCCCGCTACCGATATTATGATGCGACCGCCTTTTATGGTGGTTGCAATGTGTATATTTTGCATTGTGGCGTGTACTGCGGGCTGCAGCACACACCGCAATACAAAAAAACACATTTTGCATATCCCCGCACTATGTGGCAGGCACCATGCGGTGCTTGCCACCTGGTGCAGGGATATGTAGGGAGGGCCAGGGGAAAGGGGGGCCCACTACGGGCCCCCAAGTCACTCTCCGCCTGACTTTTCATGGCAGGTTAACTGCCATGAAACGGCCGGCAGAAAGGGACATTGTAATCCCTACAGTGGTGCCTGAGCAGGCACCGCCACTGTTGTCGGGATTACAGTCCCTCCGACGGTCTGACGGGCTCAAGGAGCTCGTCGGATCCGTGGCAGTCGGTCTCTCTTCCTGCCTTCCATCTGCCCACCATCATAATGCAGTATCAGACTACAGGAGGTAGCCCTTAAACCCTATAGAGACTAGGGCAAGCATCTGTAACATACAACAGTGTCTCCAAGGGTGTTATTAAAAGGTCAATTTGTAGGTAGCACAATTAATTGCTGGGAGCACAAGGAGAAAAGCGGGAGACAAGAAAAATTGTTTGAACAGCATAGAATGCAGTTTAATCGATGCACATGTTCGTCATATTTTGGTTTCATATAATCAAGCATATGTGAGATTAGCACTGCGTTACATTAAATTGCATGTAACCTGTAGGATACTTGTGCACAAGTGCTCGTGAAAATTGTGACGGCGCAAGTGACACGTGAGAAAGTATATACAGCAAGACGGCACAAAGGAAAACAAGGGATGGTTTACATAGTCAGGATACCAAAACAATGAATGATAATATATACAAGAAGGGAATCAAGATGGGTATCCATGAAGGAAAAGCGCCGGATTTTTGCTGTAAAAGTCGACGGCGTTTCGACCTGTGGAGTGTTCAGGCCTTCATCAGGACCAGGTTACTGTTATTTCAAAGGCAGTGGCGACGTATCAAAACTGGGAGCCTAGTTGACGGGGATGGGGTGTCCCGGATGCGTCCGGTGGACTCCTGGGAAACTCAACTGGATGGGATGAGAGTAATCCCTGGAAATGAGTCAAGAATACTTGGTGAGTGCTGGGATTAGCGAAAGCCAGGGAAGGCTTGGTGGGTAACTTGTGGGCAGGCAACTAGGGGAAGCGGCGATGCGCTTTGAAAGCAGGCGTAGGTCAAGCTTGATTCAGCCATGATTCAGGTTGGACACGTTACTAGCTGCTTTTATTTTTGAAACGTCTCTGTCTGTACTTTTCACATGGGAATTGTTCGCTGTGTTCGTTCTCTGCCTGTTCCTGGAGTTTAGTCTGAACATTGTGAGCAAGGTCGATAAACAATGCCCCTTGTTGTTTTGTTCTGGTCAGGCCCTAGCACTTGGACATAAAATACCAATGCAGCTGGTGGGAGACTAACATTTTGATATTGCTCGGATGCACACATGAAAAACACACACTTGGAGAGGGACCTTTCCATGGAGAAGAGCAATGCGGTTCCTGTGATGTAGATCTACCATCTAGGCACTAAGGTATGGGGTCTGCTGACAAAACCCAGAGATCTTCTGTTATATAATAACACCTATTCCTAGCAAGGGGAGGGAGGTTAGGCTGAATTGTCTTCTCTCTATTGTCTTTTCATTATGACATCTCCCTTCATGATATATGGCCTTGTTGCTATGCTGACAATATTTGTAATATGCATTTTTCTGCTTGTTGTGGCACGTATACTGCATTATAGAACACGATAGTTCAAATAAATATTCTAAACTATTTCATGTCTCTGTCAGACTTTATTGTGGAGAAAAACAAGAGTGCGAGCGAAAGGGTTTTGCCTTGTTACCACGATTCCTGAGAGAGTCAGGAGTGTTGTGTTCTGGGGTGTCTAATCATTTGCTTCTCTGTGAGTGTGTAGGAGAGCGAGTGAGACACTATAGCTAGTCGGTCCTGGGCTCGTGGGCACTAAGGTGGTGGGAAGGCTTAGCCCCTATACACCGAGGTCCCATAATCCTGTGCATAGTTCTGTGTATGTGCAGAATCCCTGCAACATGGCGCCACCAACGTTTGGTCTGGTTCTTATTCATGAGGCACCTGAGTAGTGCTTGTGCTTGTCCATAATACCCTCTCACCATTTACGGAGATGTCTGTGGTGTGCAGGATTAGCCTCCTATATTAGAGTTTTATAGGTTTCTCAAACTTGAAGTTTAAAAGGTTTTGTCATTCTCATCTGAACCCAATTTTCCATGGTGTGCGGGTTTAGCCTCCTATATTAGAGTTTTATAGGTTTTTCAAGCTTAAAGTTTAAAAGGTTTTGTCTTTCTCATCTGAACCCAATTTTGCGCTACTGTTTTTCTGGTATCTTCTATACGGTATCAGTAATGGCAATTGCTATTGCAGCACATAATCGAGTGCCGGTCACAGCACATTTGACTCAGCATGGAGTCCCTAATGCGGGGGCTGATTTTATTTTTGTAGTAGAAGCGGATCCAGCTTACCGATTCGAGGTTTTTTACTCATGGGTTACATTTCCGGCAGTAGATGGAAATTATAATTTATTTCATGAATATACTCGAGCCGCGATTCCGCAACAGTATTGTCCTTATCGCTTACTTGAAGTTCCATTGTCAGCTTGGGAGGATACCATCTGGTTTAATGGCGCCCTTCCTCACCCTGTAACTGTGGTCCGTTTAGGCCCTTTATCGGTCGACGGGGCCACATGGCCTGTTTTGGCGGGATTTACACCACATCCTAATTATCTTGGTGTTACACTCGCAGAGCTTAGACAATTGCATACATCTCTGATTCATATACACAGGAGTGTTATACAATATATGTCTCGTAATTTACAAGTTGCTCTGGCTGGAGCCGCTCTACAACCACCAGGACATGGTGGTGGTATAGTAATTAGTCCTGTCATGGTTAATTCTGTGATGGGCAAGCGTCCAAGGAATAGGGATGATTTACTGTTTTGGTTAGCTGAAAAATTTGAGCAACTCGAGGCTGTTTTTCTACATACTACCCCTGTTGAAAAACACAGGATCCTGACAATAAGTTTACCAAAAGGTATAACTCCCGATGTAACTGATTGCACCACCTGGGGAACTGTGATTGCGACCGTTTATTCGCTGTACTTTGGCACACCCTAAATGACAGTTTTACCGACCGTTCTGAAGAAGGTTCAGGATGAGCACGGTGCTGGATCAGCCCTTGAATTAGGGATGAGATTGGTGGGTATGTTCCCTATAGTCTTGGATAAGATTCTTGCCAATGTCAAAGGTGAAGCAGTTAGCTTACAGGTCCGTCAACGCCTGTAGGCAGTGGCAGACGTAGACAAGCAGCAGGAGTTGCCACTTATAATTGTGGATGTATATAAATCATACGGCCGCAATAGTTTGGGAGTTCGACCTTTTACACAGCCTCCTCAAAATAAGCCTCCTCCTGAGAAGGTGAGATGTCCGTTCTTTCCAAAGAAGGCTTGGAATGAAAATCCGCTGCAGCAACAACAGAAGCAAGAGTCACGTGCTGGTTCACGTGCGGGCTCCCCGCTGCCTACAACTTCTGAGCATAGATATGATTTGCGTGACTGCTCTACTATTAAAACACCCGAGAGGATTCAGGTTCCTGATCCTCGTTCTCCTCCTTCCTTTCAGGAAACATCGGATCAACAATTTGGTGGCGGAGAGCGACAGGATCGCAGACAAGGTGGGACCACGCTACAGCAAAGTGATCTGCAGCGCAGTTTGAAGTGAAAGTCAAACAAGAGCCTCCGTATCGAGCCCCATTTCAGAAGAAAAAAGTTGCAGCGTTAATAGCAAAGTATGCCTCGGACGGTGAGAACCCTGCTCCTCGATTGGACTTGGGCGGTAACACTCCTAGACATTGCGGCGGAAGTTACCATAGTGCAGGAGGCACTCCACCAATGTCTGGAGGCAAAAGCAACTGACACGTTTATAACAGTGGAAACAGCGGATACACGTGTTGCACCCCCTGATAGGCTATATGAGATAGGCCTCCAAATTGAAGGTGATATAAAACGCACGATTAAGGGGGTCTTTTGGGATAACCTAACATCTTCTTATGACATTTTGTTGGCAGAGGCTGATTGGCCTCCACCCTTTGTCTTAGCATCTTCTCGGGGTAAGGACGTAATACTCCCCAGCTTTTCATGTTACATCCCAGAAGAGGCTAAACAAGCTTATGCGGCAGAATGGATGTTAGCCCTTGCGCTGGCTGTGTATCGTAATCAGGTGGGCTGGGATAAGGATTCACCAGACCATGAAATCCCTTTACGATCTATGCCACAGCCCCAACAACAGTACCTGATCAAGCATGACGGGAAAGCGTCCGTGAGTGAAATATTGACCCAGTTGGAATATCAGGGTGTCATTGAACCCTGTGTTTCATCCATGACTAATCCTCTTTTTCCGATATCGAAACTGGATGGTTCATATCGTATAGTTTTGGATTACAGACATTTAAACAATCACGTTCATACGTTTGCGGTTCAGAATACACACAGCTCTGCGTTAGTGAATAACATAATTCGCAAAAAATATAAAACAACACTGGATATTTCCAAAGTATTTTATAGTTACAATTTGGCTCCCGAAAACCGTAAGTGGACAGCATTCACTGCGGACGGCAATCAAAAAAGATTTACGCATTTGCCTATGGGCTATAAGAATAGTCCTGTCGCTTTTGCGGGACGTATAGTGTCGCTTTTGCATGATATTGATCCTGATGCCTTGTCTTACGTCGATGACATCTACTTGACGGATGATGAATTGATACCGCATCTTGTGTGCGTAGATCGTATCATACTGAGTTTTGACGACTTGGGTTACAAATTCAACTTTGCAAAATCCCATATCGCCTGCTTGGCGGTACTCTTCCTGGGATACGAACTGAATAATGAAGGTAAGGGGTAGGCCCCCACTTTCTGGAGAAATGTGCACAATTGCAACCTCAATCTACATTGAAAAAATTGCAATCCTTGCTGGGAACTTCGGGAGGACATACATTCCTGATTATGCCCAGCGTATCACACCGCTTTATGCGTTGATACAACCGACTTTCTCATCTTCCAGCTGGCAACCGGAACACACTGAAATTCTTCGGTTGTTGCAGTCTGATCTGCTTGCGACCAACTTCTTGTTAACACGTGACAATTCTACGAACTTGGTCATAAGAATTGTGCCAGGGAAGGAAGGTTTCACTTATTTGATGTTCAATGAAGGTGACACTGTACCAATAGCTTATAAATCGCATTTGTGCACGCCAGCGGAAATGCTCTTTTCCACAGTTGAAAAACTTTTGACAGCTGTGCAGATGGCGATTCTGAAAAAACGCTCTCTGGCACAGGGAAAACGCTTTCTTATGGTCTCGCCTGTACCTGCTTTGGAGGCTGTGACAAAGGTGAGTGTACCAAATTCTAAAGCTTTACATCCCCGTTGGATACAATGGGCGAGTTCTTTGACATCGGCTGATGTCACTTTTATCTTTGATCCCTCTTTGCAGACACAGGAGTTTTTACAATATGAACACGTTCATCCTCCTCCATTGTCTTTGCTTCCTCTTGATCAGTACAAATGTATCATATATACCGACGGTTCTGCTCAGGCAGCCATTGGGTCTAAGCATACTTATTCAGCGGCTTGCACTATAGTGGCGGGCTCAATTGTTGATGGTGAGTTTAAATCTTCCATAGTGCACACACAGTCACTTGGTGACTGCACGGCTCAATTGGCGGAGCTATGTTCTTTGATTTTAGCTCTAGAATTCGCTGATCCTGATGTACTCACTCTTGTTGTGTGCGATTCCTTCTACTGTGTGCAGGTTTTCAATGACAATGTATTCTTTTGGTCTCAGAATGATTATCGAGACTCTAAAGGTGGCGCAATAAAGCATAAAACGCTTTGAGTTTGAGGGGCCGAACTTAAGGAGCGTTTGCCACTTACACATGTTATTCATACTCTTGGCCATCAGCGTGTGGGAGCACATGCTGTTGGTAATTCTTTGTCTGATGAAGAGGCAAAATCTGCAGTTGCCACATGTTCAGTAGCAGCAGTTACTATGTCCATGACTAAAATTGATAATGATATTCTTGCAGCTATTGCTGCGATGAAGGACGGAACGGAGTTCTCACAAGGTTTTCCTTCACAACATTCATATCACTTATCTCCTGATCAAGTTCCATTTGCAACTATTCCGTCTGTTGGAGATCGGATGATTCCCAACGAGGACTGCAGACTTCCTTTAATTATTGCCGCGCATGAAGGCATGGCTTCTGCACATGTCGGAGTCTCTGCAACAGTTTCTCTTTTAACAGCAGCGTTTTTGGTGGCGTGGCTTATACAGACAGTCTCGTAATTATGTACTTTCTTGTGACATTTTTCAACAAATTAAGCCCTCTACGGTTACACATCCACCTCATACACAACTTTACATTTCCAATCAACCATTTGGTTGTATTTATCTTGATCACTGCGGTCCTTTGACATCTGACACTGCATATAAACATATTTTTGTTACAGTGGATTTGTGCACTAGATTCCTTTGGGTTTGGCCACAATGTAGTGCTGAGGCTCAAAATGTCATTAGAGATTTGCGTGTCTTTGTAGGGACATTTGCCTGTTGCACCTTCCATTCTGACAAAGGTCCAGTGTTTGCCTCTAAGGTTTACAAGGATGCAATGAAGTCTCTGGGGGTGCTGGTGCAGTTTTCGTCTCCATACAGGCCTGAGGGCAATTCAGTAGTGGAGCGAATTAACCGTGACTTAAAGCAATCTTTGACATCTAGAGTCTTAGGTACTGGCAGGAGTTGGCTAACTCATTTGTATGGAGTCCAAAGTGCACTTAATAATCTCCCTAGAAGATCTCTGGGTGGGCGGACCCCATACGAAATGCTCTTTGGCATAAAAATGTTTGTGCCAGACCTTGATGTTCTAGACGTTGTGGCGGCTGCCGCAACATTTGACGTAGATAACCATTCTAAATATGTTACAGGAACTACAAAATACCCGTGACACAATGGCTAAAGATCATATGCCCTCATCCACAGAAGCAGCGGTGCTGATTCCTGTTATTGGCTGGCTTCCTAAAGTTGGTGATCTAGTCCTAGAAAACCTTGAGAACAAAAAAAGAATTTGGTCCCTCTTATCATGCATCTGTCCCAGTTCTTGGATTAAAGGGTACTCGTACAGTGATTTTGCCTCCTTTGCCTGGCCGCAAGGAAAACTGATTTATTTCTATTGAGAATGTCAAGCTACACCATATGGCCGATTCTGAATAGTGGGTCTACAAGCATTCCTCGTCGGGATGTTTCTTTGAGTCTGATGACTTTGCCTGCTTCACCGCCAACTACACGATTGGAAAGTGATGTAGAGACTCCGGTCGATTTGGTGTCTGTACCTCCATCAGCTTCAATCGCGCATGAATATGCCTCTCCACCTGTTGAGCTTACAGTTGAACTGCCTACTACTGAAATCCGTCCTTCTTCTAATACAGAACAGCCCCTGTTGTTTCACCTGGGTGCCGTTGGTTATTATATGGACAGACATAGCTTTTCCTCAAGTTCTACTTCGTCTTCGGCTTCCACTGAACAAGAGGCTCAACTCGGATTTGCATTTTCATCACCTGGTTTCGTAGAACTTATCTGGTTCCTCCTTGGACGTACATCTGGATGGTGCTAACAATGGTGTTTCTCTTTATGTGGATTGGTTTTGTGACAGTTTTTTTTCCTTCTTAAATGGACATTACTTATCTGAACGGTCTGCAGCCCATCTGGTAGATGGAGTTTTGTCCCCACACACTTCGTCAGCATTTCCAGTTAGTGATGGTCTCGTTTGGGACAAAATTCCATTCGAAATATATGGTCCGACTGAGATCATTCAAATTCGATATGTGTTTCGTGTTTCTTTAGGTGATGTCATCACACCAGGAATACATTCAGACGACTGGGATGTCAACACAGTCCATTCTTTGTTATCAGATTTGAAATATTATACAGCTTTTGGGACTGAAGATTTGTATTTAAATTCTGAAAACTATGCTAACTTATTCTGTTTCCAACATTATGGTCATCATTATTTACACAAAACAAATACTGTCAGACCTGTAGTGAATTATACACAGTGGGAACAATGTCCAACACTGTTTAAAGGGAGTTTACCGCCACAGAAAAATAAGTTTATATAATTTTCTGGATATAATCTTTCAAACCTGACGTTGTTTTACTACAAACTGAATACACAAACACGTTCAAAATTTATGTTGACCCAAACTAAACTTCTTCATTCATAAACGACCTGTCCCTGAAGGGGTATGATTACTGAAGGACACCATTAATTTGAAAACAGTATGGGGTGCCAAAATTTGGCAGGTTGAGGGTACGGAGTCATTACATTGTGCATGTTTAATTCCATCACAGTTGATATATTTGAATGACATGGTACAGCAGACATGTTTTGGTTTAGCTACTACTAAAAATCTGATTGCTCCCTCAGTTCCGCAATTGTCTGCCTATGTCGTATGGGCACAATACAAAAATCATTCTGTGGCCGACCTATATGACATGGTTCTAAATGATACTCTTAACTCCTCCAACAGTAATCAATTCAGCTGGTTGATTTGGCCAATGAGTACCAATGCGTGTCAATTGCGCTTTTCTAATGCTTCCACTGGGTTTACGCTCAGTAGACCTGACCCTCGCTTCCCTCAGTCACATACCATTGCTACGTACTCAGTAGGTAAATTATGTCAGCAATGGTTGGGACACTCCACATTGCCATCCGTTAAACAACATTTGTCTCTGTTAAATGGAGACATAGATTTGCCCGACTTCCTTTTAGGGACAAAATCCCCTCGTAAGAAAAGATTTATGTATGCTGCATATAATGAATTTTGGAAATTGTCACAAATGGAAGGAGCTTTCCGCTTACAACAACTCGATCAGGATAATTTACGCAACGTTCTTGATGTAGTTGATAATAGCATTAACACTTTGTCTTCTCGTATTTACACACTGGATAATATTGTCTCATCTGTGATTGATATTGTACAAAATTATGTATCTGTGCTATTCCATGGTCAAAATCAGTTACGGTCTGTAATGTAGTTTGGTTGGACACTGCAAACGTTGAAAAGTGGAAAAGTTCCATGGGATTATTTGAATGATTCTGCCTTATTTTTACCATTCATTCTGACAGTTAAACAGAAACTTATGTCTATGAAAGACGCAACATGTACTATGTTACACATTGAAAAGTTAGATCAGTTACCTTTCACTATAGCTGAGACCGAATCTTCGGTCTGGTTAATACATGGGGTTATATCATTACCTATTTCCCTGTTCCAATTAACAGCATGCATGAAGCATAATCCGATCGGAAGGTACGAACCACTTGGTAGTACTTTTCTCCATGAATTATGGGCGTTACCCTTTCAATTCCACTGTCAACAGGAGGAGAAGGAAGTATTCCTTACAGGGGAGGACTGTGATTCTACCGTGGGACATTCCTTAGTATGTAAACAAGTTAAATTGCACGGCGCTTGCAACCTGACGGCCCCTAATTTGGCCTGTTTTTTAATAGGAACTCCAGTACCTGCGATAATTCCCACGCTAACTTTACTTTCTAACGGTGGTTATCTTATCCTGAATAACCATAATTGCTGCGGCTTACGGGCAGGCATCCCGTATATAGTAACTGTTTCACCACGTGTTACATGTTGCAGCAATGTTCTCTTTCCACCCCCACAGGGAGTGGTTGATACCTCGCTGTGGCCTTCAATTCCAACTTTGAAGAGAGACTTCAACAAGTTAAGCAGACTCAAAGCACTATTGTTTCAACAAGAAGTTGCTCTCACATCGCCTAGAGAGACCTTCGAATTGCAGGTGATTAGAACTTCAAGTGAGATTCAGTCACTGCTAAATACGAATCTCCCACTCCATTTTGGGGAGTTGATACACCAAATATTTAATGCATCTGACACTGAAGCACTGGCTCATTTTTTTTAAACTTGTGGGATCCGGCCTGGTGTCATAATTTCAGACAATATTTGGTGTTATACCTGCTTTTATTCATTCTATTTTTTCCAGTGCCTTCGGTGGGTTTCCACTGGTGCTCTTGCTGGTTGGCGGTGCAATGCTGCTTTTCTGCCTGCTACGTAATGGCTGCCCGTCCTGTGGTTCGGCCTAGCCCCTGACAATTGTGGCTGTACCTTGAACGAATGCAGCAGCTTTTTGGATGCTTACCGATAGCCACTTTGGGCATCAGTTATCGGCTCAACTTCCGCTATGCCTACTTCACCTGCGTGCAACCTGTGTTCTACTGTCGCCGGTGCCCCTTCAATTGGGCCATGGATATATGCCTCTTCAATACATCTCTTGTTGACCTGGATTATGAACTGTTAGTGGGTCTGTTTTTGGCCAACGACCAGGACTGTTCCGGGGATGACCGCTTGATGTATGCAGCTACTCTTGGAGTTCTAGCTGGTTTGATTACCTCTGATTCTGCGCAGCGCCGCTTACAGCAGAGTGTCATCGAATTTCATGCAGGTTGCCCTCTAATGCTCCTCAACGCACAGGATTATGAGGAGCATGTCTGTTCATTCACGTTGCTTGACTGGATGGCAACCCTCTTTGGAGGAAGGGGTGCGGATGCCGTTTTGGAACTGATCGCCTTCTACAGTACACGTGATCTTTTCGCTTTTGTTGGGCAGTCATAGTCTGACTTGGGGAACCACCTACAAGGCGGGCTTTTGATCTTTTTAGCCGCAACTTCTGAAAGCTTTTTCAAATATTCTAAACTAAAAAAATGTGGTTTATGGCAAATAGCTTTGGCTCTGCTTACCTACATGTTCTCCTAGCATCAGTGCTACTGACCTGGCCAAGGGGAGGGTGTCACGTGGTCGGTGGGGACATTGTCAACATCACTAAGTTAGCCTGAGCCCTTCAGCGATGATTCAGCTTTGCACACGTTACTAGCTGCTTTTATTTTTGCAATGTCTCTGTTCATACTTTTCACATGGGAACTGTTCGCTGTGTTTGTTCTCTGCCTGTTCCTGGAGTTTAGTCTGAACATTCTGAGCAAGGTCGATAAACAATGCCCCTTGTTGTTTTGTTCTGGTCAGGCCCTAGCACTTGGACATAACATACCAATGCAGCTGGTGGGAGACTAACATTTTGATATTACGGGGATCCACGCATGAAAAACACACACTTGGAGAGGGACCTTTCCAGGGAGAAGAGCAACGTGGTTCCTGTGATGTAGATCTACCATCTAGGCACTAAGGTATGGGGTCTGCTGACAAAACCCAGAGATCTTCTGTTATATAATAACACCCATTCCTAGCAAGGGGAGGGAGGTTAGGCTGAATTGTCTTGTCTCTATTATCTTTTCATTATTACATCTCCCTTCATGATATATGGCCTTGTTGCTATGTTGACAATATTTGTAATATGCATTTTTCTGCTTGTTGTGGCACGTATACTGCATTATAGAACACGATAGTTCAAATAAATATTCTAAACTATTTCATGTCTCTGTCAGACTTTATTGTGGACAAAAACAAGAGTGCGAGCGAAAGGGTTTTGCCTTGTTACCACGATTCCTGAGAGAGTCAGGAGTGTTGTGTTCTGGGGTGTCTAATCATTTGCTTCTCTGTGAGTGTGTAGGAGAGGGAGTGAGACACTATAGCTAGTCGGTCCTGGGCTTGTGGGCACTAATACAAGCACAAGCTTTCCCCACCCACTCCTTAATCTTCAGCGTTCAATTAAGACTATAGAAAAGCCTGAGGGATTATTACCACAGATCTTTTCTTGGTCAGCTGCGGTAACACTGAAAACTTGGACCTCGCGGGCACCACAGGACTAGGGCGTCAGGCTAGCCCCGGAACTGGTCACAGTATACCCATGAGAGGGAGGGGAAAATTAGCTGTTACAGCTTATAGATTACCTGGCCTCATGTGACTCTTGCGACAATGTAATTATTAGACCCTCACCCAGTCCAATCTCAGACAACCGCTCTTGACCTCGTTGTGCGATCCCTCTTGTCAGGCACGATGAAAAATGGTCACAAGTTGCCTTGAAGGATTGTGATTTGCCACAGCAATTTGCTCCTGCGTTTATGCTAGGGCACCAAATCCAGGCCCAGATCCCTCCAAAAACACTCCCCCAGAAAGTCCAGGAAACCCTCCACTTCTCTCCTGCAGCCAACAAAGAGTCAGCCGGACCCAAAGGGAGGCCAACAGAGTAAAACCAACACAAGACCAGCACCAGAGGTCAGAGAACCAAGAGGGAGGGCCCAGCCCAGCCTTCTCTGGTCTCTGATGGGCGCAGACGGGCCCGCCCTTGTCCCGGGCTTAGCCCAGGCGCGGCCCGCATGCGTCTTGTGGGAGTTAGAGTTCACTTTTAAGTGCGCGGTGCGGGAATGACGACAGCACAGGATTCTTGGACAGCAAGTCCCTCCACCAACCTCCACTGTCCTCTGCCCAAACAAAAGCATCCCGCGCCACAGGAGGTAGAATGCATTTTTAAGTGCGAGGCACAGGGATGACGACAGCACAGGATTCTGGGACAGCAAGTCCCTCCACCAACCTCCACAGTACTCTGCCCAAATGTTATTTATTACATTTTAATAAATACATAAATATGATATTTAATTAAAAACTATCAACAATTGTCAACAATAAATTAAAAGAAACAACTAAATACCATCTAAAATATGTGTAACATACACCCCTATAGATAAAATTTTATGAACTTACAAGCATTATAATAGTTTAAACAATTAAAAGGGTCAAATATTAATAATTTATAAATTGTAAATTTAGCATTAGTAGGTAATAAAATAATTATTAGAAATGCAATTTGTTTAATAGTTCAATAACCTGTATAGTTAAAAAAAAAAGAAATTCAAATAAAATATATCTCATTCTTTCCCCTACAAAACCAACAACTCATAAACAAATAATGAAAGATAATAATTATATTTATTAATGATCAAATAAATAAACCCAATGATTAATCATTACAATTATTAAAAATAAATCTATACATTTTTTTAAAAAAATCCAATTCTACCCATCAGCAAATCCAAAAATGCATTTCAAATAAAAGCATGTATAAAATAACACATTACTTAAAAACTTAATAAATGATGCAAATAATTACCACATTACACAATTAATTATAAAATATGTCCTTTCCTATTCCTCTACAGACCCAACAACCCAAAAAACACTTAATTTTAATAAAAAGTTACAGAATTATTTAAATATGATTCAATTTACAGAACAATATTGTAAAATATAACAACTTATAAACATTATTAACAATATTTCTAATTACTTTAATAAATAATAACTAGCATATAAAACACTAAAAATGTTAATGAAAAAAACAAATAAGGAGAACTTACAAAAACAGAATAAAAAATGACTATAGTTAAAAAGACATTAAAGAAAACTATAATATTAAGTTTAATAATTTTTACAAAGTTTTAAAAAAACTATATTTTGATCTTTGATATTTTGTTGCATGATGTTCTGGACACTAGGATATTTTAGAAATTATGCATCAATGACATTCTTCAACCAATATTAAGATGGTTCATCAATAAAATAAACATTTACCTGGATACACATTTTGGGTTTTGTATAGCAAAGATATGTTTTCAAGCTTCATTCACTCACACAGAAAGGGTATCACCTGGACATCATTTGTGTAATCTTCTCACACACAAACACAGATAGGTACCAAATGGGCATCAGAAGTGCAAACCTCCCTCCCTCAAAGAACACGTGGCATGACTGTAGCAGGATCCTAAATAGAACAAGTTACCGTCTCTCAGAGAACATATACAGCACAACATCTATAGTGCTAATGTCCCTTCTCAAAGACAGATACATCATACCATCAATAGATGATCCACCACGTCCTCACTTTTTTACAGAGCAGTTACACAATGGTGTTAGTAATTTATTCAGGTGTTTCCAGGAAAATCTTGATGCTTTGTATTTTGGGGCCAAAATTGAAAGCAAACTACATCACATTTTGCTTTTGACTCTCTGGGTAGCGAGGTAGTGCAGCTCAAGGCTTACTCATGGTTGCTGTGGGCTTGAGACTCAAAATTCACTAATGTGTGCTAAAAAATTCAATAATTCATAGTCCAACCAGCATTTGTAGTTCCTAAAAAGAACATTAAATCACACACAGCTAAATCATATGCAAAAAAACAACAAATGTTTATTCAATCCTTCCCTTTTTTACTTGTCTTATACCATTCATACCATGTCTACTAGGATTTGGCACCAAGGATTTTGTATTGTCTTCTCATCCCATGAAAATCAGGCCTATAGCGAAGGAAATTTGCTTTTTATCATGTCCAAATCAGCTCCAGAAGGTGCATCATTGACATTTCTTAAGGTATAAAGTAGGCTTACATAATCTACACAAGCTTATTATGATATCTAAACATCAGGCTTGATAACTTTAACAATGTCTCCTCACAAAACATTAGACCTGCAACCTTTAACAATGCCTTATCATAATGTATGAATAAGGCCTAGAGCTTCTCAATAGACCAAGCAGAACTCAGCCAAACTCTATGATATAATAAAAGGTGTCTAAGGAGAGGAGCTAGACCTATTTTGTTTTAAAACAAAGAATGTATTTGTAAAGACAAAGCAGACATCTGTCCAGATCTGTCACAATGTAATGCTTCTGACAAGCGAGACCAAGCACTACAGAGCCAGAACCAATCCTGCCTGCATGTAGTGTGGGAAGATAAAAGTGTGGGCTCGTGGGTCCCATTGTTACAAAGTACATACACACAGGTTGATACCCATCACTCAGGAATCAGTGACCCCTCACAGTAGTCACATTTAGAAGGGGGCGACTGTCTCCATGCATAAAACAAATCTGGGGGGTTGCAGGACCCCACAAAGAAGGGTGAAG
The DNA here is from genome assembly GCA_963921515.1 of Calotriton arnoldi. NCBI lineage: Eukaryota > Metazoa > Chordata > Amphibia > Caudata > Salamandridae > Calotriton > Calotriton arnoldi. The sequence goes on along the minus strand of CAWUFW010015353.1, from coordinate 221,011 downwards.
TATTCTGTGGCTCCTGTGATACTGTCCGACCCCAAATAGTTTGTCAGCTGGTCATGGCAGATGAGCCCAATCACGCATATGGAGCTATATCAGGCACAGGTAGTATTGTTAGGGCACAAAGGCTACCAAGAATACTTGGAGGACTAAAGTTTTCCCATGGTGCATGTGCTTCAGGATCCCCAGGCCTACAAGATCAATGTCTATAGAATAGAAACAGCCCAGCAGATAACTCGGCATGTTCTGAACCGCTGATCGCACTCATGTTTCTTTATGTCTCTGTAATTCAACGTCTCATGATTTAGAGGAGAGCTGACAGCATTCAGGCTTTTCCTTATGCTGATGGATGCCCACAGCTTGACATGGTTCAGTGCAGGAGCAGGCAAGGTTTAGTTACTCAAGGAAGAAAACTTTGAGAGAAATGCATTGAACACTAAGGTGCTTATTTACAAGCCCATTGAGCCTCTGGTGCATTAATTTTTTTGACCCACCGGTGGCGCAGTGTGCCTGCCCATATTTACAAGTCCATGTAAAGCCACCCTTTGTGGCTTTTCATGGTCTTGTAAATATGGCCCCCTTTCATGTGTTGCTCTATGTGAAAGGGACGTTCCATAGGTGTTGCTGTAGGTGTTTCCATGCAACATCAATGGAACCAACACATTCCCAGATTTACAAGGTTTTGTAAACCTGGGAATGTGTAAGAATCCTACGCCTCCCCAGGGGAGGCGTAAGGGAGGTGCAGCGACGAAACATGCCTTTATTTCTCCTTGTTTTTCCTTTTTCTATGAGTGCTGCATTCTACAGTATACATAGAAAGAGGAAAACACCTCTTGTGATTGTTTTTGTGTAGGAAGGTGTCCCTTCCTGCACAATCACCCCTACAATCCAGACACCCATGCACCGTGGGGCAAGGGTGCCTGCGTTGGCAAATGGCAGCCCATTGTGCACCAGCATAGGGGAAAAGGACATGCATGTGCCGTATCTTGTAGATACAGCAAATTCCTGCCTTTTTCTTTTGCTGCACAGCCACTCAGCAGGAAGCCTTGCTTCACTGCGGTGCATCAAAATATTGTAAATGAGGCCCTAAGATCTTTGAGAGTATGGAGATTGGTTCATGAACGGCTAAGAGAAAGGAACTAGGGACTTATTTAAAAGCCCCTTGGGCCACCAGTGCTTCACTTTTAATATGGGAAAAGTGATGTACTGGCCCATCCCAGGTAATTTAAGCTGGCAACAGCAAGTTGCCTTGCAAGTGCTTAGTTGTATGGTTCCTGTTCATTTAGTTTGATCACCATTTTGGAGTTTCACTGCACCTTTGTTTTTTGTTTTACCCTTTTCGCTTGTGTTTCCTATTTGTTGTTACTGCGCAAGCCTCTGCAGACCAGCATTCAATTGACTTATACTTGCTGGGTGTTACTCAATGCAACAACCACTTCTCAGCTTCCCCTCGTGTTTCCGAGCTCAGGAGAGGTTGCTAGGTACTTCCGGGGTTCGTTATTGGAATTATCTTATGGTGCATCAGGTAGGAGCAAAACGACTGAAGGATTACTATAAACTGGTATACCACCACCACTGCTATTAATTACTGTCTGCGTTTGTTGTAGTCATACTTGCCATTCCAGTGGTGTGTGAGATCCCTTTAAGACCGTAAGGGAACAGAGTGTAGGCCTGAGTTAAGAAACAACTCAAATGCCTGTAAGACTTGCCATCTCCTCTGGCATGCTTCTCTCAGCTCACCAATCCTCATTTTCACCTGTTATGAATTAGTAGGTTTGGGATTCCTATTTCTCCACTTCCGTTTCTTACTTGGTGGTGAGTGGTAGTGTAGCATCAGAATTCTCTCAAAGAGTCGTGTTTCTCAGTACACCGAGGGCACTTAGGAAGAAAGAAACAAAACCATTCATAAGCAGAAAATGTAATGGGTTTTACCTTAGAACAGCTGCATGGATTTCCATGTGGTTTTCAGTGTTTTGCTCAAAGGAGAAACCGATATCCACCAGTGAGAGGAAATAGAAGCACACTGAGTGGGTGTCCGATGGTGTCAAACAGCCAGAGGCAAGCACAACACCTTCCTACAGTCCCACACAATGTCAATGAAGGCTCAATGAACAGCTTTGAGTGAAATAAACTTTGTATAGACCAGTCAATCCTCTGTTGGTTTACATTCCAGCGCCGTTTCTTTTCTCTATAGGCAGAATGCCTTCCTCTTATTATGGAAGACAACTGCTCTGCTGTCAGCACTCTGAACCTGCCCTACTGCCCAGCATTGACAGTCTCCCAAACCATGGAAATGAAAGCTTCATTGCAGCACCCACAATTCCTCAACAGCAGACCATTTTTTGCGCAGAGCACTCTGCAGCCACCATCCAAGACCACAGACACTTCCACAGTGACAGTGAACAGCAGTAGGATCCTGCACTGCCCATGCCTTCAGGGGTTACTTCTACAGTGCAACCCCATGACTCCACAAAAAGCCCAGGGGAGAATCAGGCGACAGACACCACCAGTCCTAAAGAGAGTCCAGTGAACGTCCAGAGAAACAGGCCAAGAACCTCTAGCTCTACAGGCTGGTCTTTACTCTTCTTTTCCAAGCCTCATGTGAGCTTTTTGCCTCATTCTCATCCCTCTCTTTTTTCAGCAAGAATTTAAATAGGGGAGTGAGAAATTTGCGTGATTTGTTTTAATGTACTCATGCAAAATTATGTCACATTTACGCAAAACTTTGCATTTTGTGCCACGTTTTAACATAAAATTCACCCTCATGTCAATTTTCGAAGTGAGGACGTAGTAAGTAAAAGCACAGCGGACAACAGACACTCACCTTCTGTTGTTACAGTGAATTGCGCCATTTGCGGTAAATGGTTCATAATTATGCGAAGTGGCATAATGAGGCAATTTCAGGAATATCAAATGAGAAGCATAGCACACAATTCCTAACATTACACAAATTATGCCAGCATAATTTAAAATTCACCCTGGCCTAATTTAAACGAGAGACTGAGAATCTAATTCTTCCACATAATGCCTCCACACATACTCTACACAACACTACCTGGAGTCAGCCCACTGAAGTTTGTCTCTTTTTTATTTTTTTTATTTTTTATTATAAACATTTTATTAATCCAAAAACAAACATTGAGCAGCATTAAAGCATATGAGTCTGAGTCACATGATAAAGGAAGATGCAGTACAAGATGGTATCATATATCATCACTCAAAATCACATTTTCAGTATCGAACACAATCATCGATCAAGATTTGACTTAGCACTACAGTCATGTATAATTTGCATACAGCTTTCAGTAACCGAGTTTAATCCGTTATATTAGTATTACTCATCCCCATGTATACTGACATTTTCAATATCTGACAGGTCTGCCATTTGGAGCCGGTCACGTCGCAGTTCAAGTGTCGGTGATAAGCAAATGTCACCTCTGTACTTATTCCACCCACTCCATTTACGATCCCACATTTTTGGGCAACCCCTATTTTTAAAGACATCTTTTTCAGCGATCATTGCTTTGTCCATATCCACTGCCCAATCACGCACGGCAGGTACAGCTCCCACCCCCCAGTGTTGTGCAACGTTTCGTTTAGCTATGATCCAACCCAGTGAGGCCCACGTTGAAGTTTGTCTCTTTACACAGCAGTCTGGGAGATTTTAAACATAGTGAAACTCCCTAAAACAGTGTTCAATCAGTTTTGTTTCCCTCCCTCTACCCAGGGGCGGCTCCTCCACGTGGGCGGACGAGCGTAGCCCCACTGCTTTCCCGCAGTGCGAGAAGCAGAAACATAAAGTGGTATTATGAATACCATTTTATGTTTCTGCTTCTCGCACTGCGAGAAAGCAGAAGGGTTTGGTTAGGGCGGGCGGGTGGCTGGTCCTACGCCAGGCAGGGCAGGAGTGGCTTGCCCACTGTTGTGGGTGCTGACTGTTTGGTCGGCTCCAGGGCCGACCAAACCAGTCATACGCACTCTCCCGTTTGCTCCATGTAGGCTGCATGCAGCCTGCATGGAGAAAACGGCCTCCCCATAGACCCCTGTGTGGTCGGCGTCCCAGCCAATGACAACGCTGCCATTGCAACATTGTGATTGGCTTAGGGGAGGAGAGGGAGACTGCCTGCTTCCTATGAGAAGCATAGAGAGGAGACGCGATGCGGGACCAGAGGCGACCCCCGCACGACCCCCTAGCCGCCTGACCCCCCCACCCGCGATTCATGCCAGCCGCGACTGCCTCTACCTCTTCAACAAGGCCGTTATCTTTCGACTAAACACCTGCAAAAGGCCCTCCAGGATTACATCAGAGAGAGGAGTCTGCCCTCTAGCATTTCTCGAGACTGAGATCATCGCCTGATCTAATTAAGAGGAGGAAAAAAGAGATAGCCAGTGAAATTCACAGTCCACCTCCTCCTCCAGTTGCAGAAGCTGATCCCCTCTGGACTTGGGACCTATTGTGTAAAGGTATTTGATCTGATAGGTTTGAGTATAATGATTATCCCAAATAAACTGGGCCGATTAAAAGTGAATTCCATTAAGTCAAGGATCAGAAAATCATAACCACAACCAGTGGATTATGCGATTATGCCTTCTTTGCTTATACCACACGATTATGTATTTGTCACACTTGCTACATATGCCTTCATCTGCTGCAGCAAAAACATTTTTGTTTCTAACTCAAACAAATCAAAAGTTAGTAAAACACTCCTATGCGTGTTGCAGCACATTGAAAGACACTTTGTGAAGGTTAACTGGTCAACTTTCAGTTGGTGATTGCAGTATTTAGGTGTTAAATCGGTACTAATGAGGTGAAACCTCTGCTTAGATAGTGTTAACAATAAAAACGACACCTGCATAATTTTCTCCTACCCTGTATCAGAATTCCATTGGCCTTGATCCTAACTCAAATATAAAAATATGATATCTAGACAAATTCAAGCATAGCAACACAACTAAATCTGGTCTCTGTGCTATGTGCAATTCATAATATAATTTATTCCCGCTTAGCCATAAAAGCACTCTACCAAAAAGAATGATGATTCCTTTTAAACCTAATTGAACTAAGGGGAACCAGCACATGATGCCCTAAATCCACATTACAAAGTTAGAATATGTATCTTCTGCCACATATCTACATATGCACAAATGACAGGCTGACTCAGGCAAAAATCATTATTGTTTAGGCTTCACTTCTAACCATGTGTTAAATGACGTCCAACAATCTACTCAGAGCCACTTACACAAGCTATTCACAGGTTGCTTACATCCTAATAAAAAGTGACCACTAATGGATGTAGCTGCATGTAGCTCATAAACCATTTGGGAGTCCAACATCTGAAGCTCATGTAAAAAAATCAGATTTCCAAAAATGAAAAAAGGGGTTTTCAACGGTCGAACCAACTTTCCTACAAATGGTTATTAGCAGTACTTACTTCCCTCACAGTTAGAACATGATTCATATGGATATCAGCAATCAAAGCTTCCCTCTAAATTTCAACAGAAAGGCATGGACACCATGAGTGCCTTATACCACTCACAAGGACTCTAGATGTATTAAGACGGACAACTTAGAGGATTTACCACTGGCTGTGCATGATTGATACGTTTGTGGATTTCCGGGTTTATAGAATGGTACATTGTTGGTAAAATGTGGGTTTATAGAGTGGTCTTGAGATTTCTCTAGATGATAATTATGAAAGTTTCTGTCCCTTTGCTTGGGGTGATCTGATATTAAAATCCAAAAGAATGTTAATATCCTTGAAAAATAGGAACTATGGTTGAAGACTGACCTTTCAACAAGTTTGTTATGGTGAAGGTCTATTGGACTGAATTCTTCTTTGAATGAGATTGGCTTGCTGTAGCAGGTCTTCAGATCAATTGAATATTTCTGAGACATTATGCAATCTTTAAACATGATGACAGAGGGTGGAAAAATGGCGGAGAGTATAAAGAGTGCATACTTGAATACCTGTGCAGTTCACAGCTATTTGATTGCTGGTGGTGCCATTATCCTTCAAATGCTTCTCAAACTCATTCGCCAGAAGCTGATTTATGGAGATAGCATTCATTGTTAGAGAGAGCAAAGTATTTACAGTGGTGTGGTTGGAAGTTTGCTGGTGAACTTGCCCATTAGGTAGTTTTCCAGGTTACCAGATTTGAAAATGAAGTGATCTGCTAATGCTAGTACAATGGAGTGACCTTGCTAGCAAAGGAATAAAGCATTCTGGCTTATTGATTTAAGAAATTATTTTACAAAGTCATTTGGATGGGCATCCTGCTTCAGATATGAGACTGTATAACTGGAGTCATTTTAATTACTTGACGGGTCATATGTACATTCTTCAGCGTTATTTGAGTGTGGTGATCTTAATTGGGTTTGTTTTATTCCATTGTATTTCAAGGGTGTTGTTTCCAGTCTTCAGAGGTCTTAGGTCTCGGTAGAATCAGCGCGTGTTTCGTTGATGTAGCAAGTATGTGCAGATCCTGAGGGGTATCAGTTTGTTGAATGCTTTGAAAAGCCAGAAACTGAATTGCTGTTCTTCCATTATAGGGTTCAGACTATCGAGTTGAACAGATGTGATTGGAAAGCACCAAGTTTACATTTCCATCATGTCTTATGTAGGCTCTTCTCAATCAATCAATGTTTGTATAGAGTGGCTTATCACCGCAGGGGGTATCCAGGCACTGAGGGATGGAGAGCCTTAGTCGATGAGCTAGTTCTTGAGTCCCTTCCTGAAGTCAGCGAGTAATTGGGGAGGTTTGGTGGTGGAGTTGGAGGCCGTTCCAGGACTTTGCAGTGAGGTAGGAGAAGGAACGACCTCCACTGTGTCTCCACCGGATTTGGGGGACTTGTGCGAGGGTGAAGAAGGTGGATTGGAGATGTCTGGTTGGCTGGTGAAAGGTCAGGTGGTGGTTGATGTAGGAGGTTGCAGTGTTGTAGAGGGCCATGTAGGCATGGATTAGCACCGATTGAAGGGAATGACACAGTGTTTGCCCCAGACCAATGGATGAATTGCTGTCATTGTAATCTGTCCTCCCAGAAGAAAGACTGAATCAAAAATTGGTGGAATTAGTTGTGATATTGGTGGTAGCAATGGTACTAGTGATGTTGATGGTGATGGTGTTGGTGGTGGTTGTATTAACGTTGGTATTCATGATGATGATATATGTGTTATTGTTGATGGTATTCATGGAAGCATTGGAGCTGGTGTCCTTGGTGATCATTTAGAAGTATTAGCAGAGGTTTGTAAGAAATTGGGTTGATGGTTGAGGGGGGTGGAACCCAACTCAAGCAGAAACCACAGTCTTTTTCAGTGTGAAGTCACAAGCAAAACCCTAAATTAACCTGTGCTCAACCCTCTGGTAGCTTGACACAGAGCAGTCAGGCTTAACATAGAGGCAATGTGTGAAGTATTTATTCAGCACTTCAAAGAGTAACAGAGCGAAACACAACACAAGAAAAATCCCAAACCAATTTACAAATATAAAGTAAATTTAGAACCAAAACAGCAAAAATCCAATCAGTAGAACTGGAGATATGTAATTTAAAATTCATATGAAAATAGCACCAAAAAGCACAAAGTGCCAAATGTAGCTCCCTGGTCATGCTAGACCAGGACAAAGTCACAAGTTTAGGCCAACCACGATGGAGCGTGGGTCAGCTACAGGGACCCAATTAGGCCCACTGAAGAGAGTACCTTCAATCCTGGTTGCAAAGAGTTGCGGAGTTCCACATTGAGGATGCATAAAGCATGTCGAGGTGATGCGTCACTTCCAATTGAGCTGCGAGGCTGCGGTGGGAGATCCTGCATCATCAGCGAGGATCCCATCAATGAGGGCTTGCGATTTGAGGTCCGGCATCAAGGATGCATTGCGCAGCCAAGGAGTTGCGTCATTTCCAAGGAGCAGCGGGGCTGCAACGCAAGGTCCTGGTCGTTGAGGATTCTGTTGACAAGAGGCTTGCGTCGGAGATGCGTCACGCAGCAGCGGTTCAGATAGGGCTGTGGACTTTGATGCAAAGTACCTTCTTCAGAAAAGATCACGCAGCAGAGGCGATGCATCGGTTCTGTTCGGGGTTGTGCCACTCGTCAGAGAGGATGCATCTCTTCTGCTGAACGCACAGATGGGCTGGAAGAGCACCTTCAGGCCCACTGCTAAGGGTCCAGGAATAGAATGGCACTACTTGGCAGGGTAGGACTCTGAAATGGCAGAGTCCAGGTGGCAAAGCTGTTGACACCTTCTCTTCCTGAGACTCTAGGCAGGAGGGCAGCCAAATAGCCCTTGAAGTCACTCTGGGATCCTGGGTTCAACAGATGCAGGTCCAGTACTTCTCACCCAGGCAAGAGGGCAGCAAGTCAGCACAGCAGGGCAGCAGACTTTCAGAGCAGCAGTCCAGCAGCGTAGTAGTCCTTTCAGCAGCACAGCAGTTCTTCTTTCTGGCAGAGACAACAGATCCAGAAGTGTACTGAAGAGTTGGTGTCTGATGTCCATTATTTATACCAGTTGCGTACATTGAAGTGGTAGAAGCTTCGAGAGATTTCCATTTGAGGTACACAGGTTTCCAGTCTCCCCTGCCCTAGCTCCAGACTGACTACAGGGGCTATGCAGCTCCTCCGGTGGAGGCAGGACACAGCCTATTCAAGTATAAGCAGGGTTCCCATCCTGCCAATGATGGCCCATTCAGGCACATCTAAGTTCTCTATTGTGTGTGGCTTTCTAGGAGGAATACACAAAGCCCAACTGTCAGATACAGTCAGTCATGTGAACCAGAGACAGGCTGCAGCACTAAATGGCTAAGGAAGGAAAATGCCATCCTTTTAAATGTGGTATTTTCAAAATTGTAAATTTAAATCTTAATATGCTATAAAAGAGGATTTTTCATTACTATTCCAAAGATACCAAACATGACCTGGTTACCTGTTCCCATTTGGCAATTACAGCTTATTATATGTAATAAGGTAAGTCCAATGTTATCCTATGGGAGAGGTGGGCCTTGCAATAGTGGAAAACGAATATAAGAGTTTTTCACTACCAGGAAATGTAAAACTTAAAAATACATACCCTAATTTTTAAATACATTGCACCCTCCCCTGTGGGCTGTTTAGAGCCTACCATAGAGGTAACTTATATGTATAAAAAGGAAGGTTTGGGCCTGGTAAAAGGTTTGTTTTGCCAGGTTGAAATGGCAGTTTAAAACTGCATGAATCTGTGGATTGTGGCACTCTCTGGTAGATAAAACTTCATTCAAAAAGTATTCAAGTTGACCTGATGTGGGGTGCCAGTGGGTAGAGCCCTCTGATTCGGGGCATTAGTGAAACAATATGAAAAATGCGCTGTCTAAAAATAGATCAGCGTCCCCACTAGGCACACCATGGAGTGTGAAAAACTTCAGTAATATGTATACACTTGTATAAAGTATTTTATTAGCTCTTTATGTCGATATCACAATTTTCGTGTTCGATAATCACACTTTTTGAAACGTAAATCACGTTTTTCATGAATTACCTCAATCCCAATGCATTTCGGGACACAGACCCCTCGTCACAGGAATTTTCCTATAAGTAAATGGAGAAGCATGTATTCAAAGATCCAAGCTACAAATTTCAGAAGAAAATTAACAGAAAAAGGACAGAAAAAGCCGTCCACCACAGTATTGTCCATGCGCATTCAAAATATCCCGTAAATTCGTGATGGAAAATGAAGCTATTATTAACAAGTGAGTAAGAAAAAAAGTGTTCTAACTTAAAGGAAACGAGTAGGAAAAAAGGTGTTCATGCTTATAAGAAATCTAAGATAAAGGTTCCTGTGAGTACATCAACACGACGGGGTGCAGAAACAAATTGCAAAAACGAAGCAATTAGTGGGCGTAATAAAAAAAGGTGTTATAACTTAAAAGAAATACAGGGTAAAGGTTCCGGTGAGTACATCAACACGACAAGGTGCAACAACAAAGTGCAAAAACCAAGCGTTCAGCATGCGTGAGGAAAAATGAAGATCAGATTGTCCAGAGTTTGAAAACTCGGACTGTGTGCATGGTGGATAAAGGTAAATAAACGAGAACGACCGCGTAGTCTCTTATCATTACATTACGATCCTGCTGGATCAATTGGTCCCCGCAGTGGCAAGCAAGTGAATTGGTTTCTGAACCGTATTTACGGCGTGATGAGGGAGAGAAAAGAAAGTGGAAAAGAAAATAGGACTAAAGCGGAGGCCCTAGTCTAATGTAGATACCAGTGCCCGCCATCTTAAACTGGTCAAAAACAAAAGTACTTGATGTCATGTAGTCACTTTTCATTCACACTGCGACATATGTAGACTATTAATGCATGATTAAATGCAATACCCTATGGTGGCGGGGTATAAACCAGGTAAAAACCAGGTAAAAAAATGAAGTTTGTAGCTTGGATCTTTGAATACATGCTTTTCCATATACTATAGGAAAATTTCCCCTGACGAAGGGCTGTGTCCCGAAATGCATTGGGATTGAGTTAATTAATGAAAAACGTGATTTACGTTTCAAAAAGTGTGATTATCGAACACGAAAATTGTGATATCAACATAAAGAGCTAATAAAATACTTTATACAAGTGTATACATATTATTGAAGTTTTTGACACTCCACGGTGTGCCTAGTGGGGATGCTGATCTAATTTTAGACAGCGCATTTTTCATATAGTTTAAAACTGCACACACAGGCTGCACTGACTAGTAGTTGTTGCAGGGATTCTGCTCTAGAACAGAACCATGCTTGGGACTTTGGATCATCAGCAAGTAGAGACTGAGTCATCCAACCACCTCAGTATCCATGAGCCTGAGTCCGACTAGCTATAGTGCCTCGCTTGCCCTCCTAACCATACCAGAGAAACAAGTGAATTGGCACAACACAACACGACACAACACAACACACTCGACCCTCTCAGGGATTGCGGTAACAGGACGCATCCTTTCGCTCTCTCACTCGTACTTGTCCACAATAAAATAACCAAGAGACACGAAAGAAGTTTAGAATATTTATTCAAGCTATCGTGCTCTGAAGTGCAGTATTTGTGCCACAATTTGAAAACAAATGCAAAATAAAAATACTGTTAGCATGGTCAATAATCCATATACCATGAAAAGTGTTGTCATTTTATAAGACAGAGGAACATAAAACCCCCTCCCCTGCGAGTAAAGCTAAATGATTATATGAAAGATCTCTGCTCTTATCGACAGACCCGTACCTTAGCATACACAGATGAACGTTCTACATCTCAGCAGACGCAGTGCTCTTGTCTCAGAATTCTCGTGCTGTGTGTCTGTTTGTTGCTCATGTACTCATCTATATGTTAGGACATGTGTGCACATGAGCAACAGCTGCATTCTTGTGTTATATCTAGGTGCTAGTGCCTGGCAAGAAAGAATAACAAAGGACATTATTGTTTGACCTTGTCGGTGGTGCTCAGACTAAATCCCAGGAAAAGAACAGAACGTGAAAACATATGCAGGTTCCATGTGAAAGTACAAAATGACAGAAAAGCAAGTGTGCTTATATGGTAACGTGTGCAAAGGAAAATGAGGCCTACGACTTGCACAGCTATGCCAACACAGGGAAAACGACAATGGGCAATGAAGAAAACACACGACAAAGTCAACTAGCAGCATTTCATTTACAGGCCCTGGGTACCTGTAGTACCACTTTACTAGGGACTTATATGTAAATTTAATATTCCAATCAGGGTTAAGCTGATGTTGCCATGTTTTTTAAGGAGTAAGCTAGGCCTGGGCGGTAAATTCCGTTCCGCTCGCGGAATTTGGGTAATTTCGCATTCCGCGGAGAACGCGAAATTGCCAAAAATTCCGCGATCCGCGGCTTTGCGGAATTTTTTGCTTGTTCACGCTTTCAAAATGCGTGTTCGCGAGATATTTCTCCCCGAGCATGCAAACTGCTTTCGTGAACAGGAAAAAGGCATCGCGAACGGGCGGAACAAGCAATTCCGCGTGTTCACGGAACTTTTGCGTGCTCGCAGAGATTTTTTACCGTTTTGCGGAGGTTTGCGTAGCGCGACTACGCAAATTCCGCCCACCCCTAGAGTAAGCACATGCACTATAGCACTGGTTAGCAGTGTAAAGTCTCAGAGTCCTAAGGCCAGCAAAATTAGATCAACAAAAATAGGAAGGGTGAAGGCAAAAATGTTGGTGGATGAACACCCTAAGGCTAACAGGTCTAACAAGGTAATATAGGTGTAGGTGGCATTGTTGGCAGTTTTGGAAGTGGTGGCATAGGTGGGAGTGTTGGAATTGACTGTAGTGATATTGTTAAGCTATTGGTGGGAATGTTGGTGGTAGTATTGTTGGTGAGCTATAGTTGGTGATATTGGTGGTATGCGACATTGATGACAGTGTGGTATTTATAGTGATGGAGGCATTGACATTAGTCTTGGTGGTGGTGTTATTGGTGGTGGGTAAGGCACTGATAGCGGTGTTGTTGGTACTGGTGGTGACGTGGTATTGGTTGTGGTACTAGTATTGTGACTTTGATATTCGTAGTGGTGGTTGTATGGTACTGGTGGTAGTACTGGTGGTGGTATTGGTTGTGTTGGTATTGCTGGTATGGGTGGTGACAGTATTGGAGTTTGCTTTCATGGTACTGGTGTTGTTGGATGTTGTAATGGTGGTGGAGGACATTGAGAAATTGATGGTAATATTCACTGCATGTTGTTATAAAACAATTAAAGCCTGTCATCTATAAATCCCTAATTTGTTCCCCCTGACCCCTTATACTCAAATATGTTTTAGTCAGGAACCTCTGTCTATCTTTGAGAAGTGCAAATTCGCAATAGTCACAAAAATCACATTGTAGACACCCTTCAGGGCATGTAAAATCACAAGCTTCCATTAGACCTGCAAGTGACGAACATTCAGTTGCCTGTTCATACAGGTCTCAAATCAACCTTATTTTCTTGAGGTCAGAATAAAATAAATGTATATATAGCACTGAAAAAACCAAAGGTTTCAGGGACGTTTTAGTTAGGCTCAGATTTCAGAAATTCAGCAGTTATAGCTATCTGAGCTAACTATAGCTTACACCCCAGCAAGTTTCCAGGAAGGAGTTAGAAAGTTCTGAGGTGATCCAACAAGTGGGGGCAGAGAAAAAAGGGGGCCCAAAATGCAAAATCCCCATGCATTTTCCATAGACTTCTTTACAAAGGGCTAAAGCAAAACTGCTGACTGGAATTACACCAAATTTGGCAAATTTGGCAGGATGCTAGATCTTGGTTGGCAGATTGTGCTTTTTGTGATTTGGTGTAAATCCATAAAGCAGTTTTTGAGAAATTTAGAGTCAAACATAAGGGTGTATCTAGACCGTTGGGTACGCAAGATTCTCGTGAGCCTCTTGCAGGAGTTTCAAATTAAAAATGGAGCATTGGGCCAGGGAACTTAATTTCCCTTAGGTCTTCTCGCTCCTGTGGGAGTCAGACTCCCATGGGAGCAAGCACTTTGATTGACTGCCAGCAACATGAGAAAAACGTTGCTTGCAGCAAATGCAGGACTCCAAGACTTAGGGGCACATGCATCAACGAAAATACCGATCGCAAACGGGCAGATTCGCAGAATCTGCCCCTTTGCGACCGGTATTTTTGCATGTGGGATGCATCAACCCAAATGCAAATTTGCAATTTAAGTAATCGCAAAATTTGCGAAAACTTAAACTGCAAATTGCAATTCCCTAAATGCAATGCATGGTGCAATTCCAAATTGCAAATTCGCAATTAGGGATTGCAAATTACCATCAATTTGAACTTGATGGTAATTTGCAAAAACTGTGAAAAATGCACTAAAGTGCATTTTTCAAAGTTTCATGTCACACACACACACATGCCCTTGGGGCATGTATGTGCGCAACATGTGGCAACATCTCAATTTCAGGGGTGCAACAGGGTGTCCTTTTGGCACCCTTGCACCCTTGAAATGGCATGCGCAATTTGCGAGTACCTATTTGGTACTCGCAAATTGCGCATGCAATTCCCATTCATTCCTATGGGCCTCTAGGCCCATAGGAATGAATGGGTAGCTATTCCTTAATTGCGACTCGCAATTTGTGAGTCGCAATTAAGGAATATGTAGGAATCGCAATTTTTTGCGATTCCTATATGCATAGGGATTTGCGAGTCCTAAATAGCGATTTCCTAAAATTCGGTATTTAGGATTCGCAAATCCTGACTTTGATGCATGTGGCCCTTAGTCCCCTGTCCTGAAGTTAAAAATAATAATATAAGGGGGCAGTGTAGGGATACTCTGATGCCCTAGGCCCATGGGGGCACCCCCCAGGGGCCAAAAAGGAAAAACAAATGGGCAAAAAGTGATTCAATCCTGCAAGACTTTGGCGGGATTGTAAAAAAATGGCAGCTGGGCCACATTTATTAACTGTAAGCCCCGGGAAGCCCACGCCCAGGGATCTATTCATAAAGGGGAGGGGCTGCGTGGCCCCACTCCCCTAGCCTCATAAGGCCCTCACCTCTGGTGCCAGAAACATTGTTTAATGGGAGGGGGGACACTCCCCGAGCCATCAGAGGCCCTGGAGAGCCCTCCTCCAGGGCCAAAATCATTAAACCAGGCTGCCCGAGCCATGACAGGCCCACCCCGTGGCTGAACCTTTGCAAAATGGGGGTCGGCCACTTCGCTCCCCTCCCCGAGCCTCTAAAGGCCCTGGAAATCCAATCCCTAGAGCCAAAATTATTCAAAATTGGGAGGGATCCATACGGCCCCTTTCCACAAGCAGTCTAAAGGCCCTGGGGAACCTACATCCGGGGCCGATTACTTTAAGGAAGGTGAGCCATGCAGCCCCCCTTCCCTGGCACAATATTTGCCCGGGGACCCCATCCCATGGGCCAGGTCTATTTAGAATGTGGGAGGGGGTCCATCCCCCCGGGCCAATTTTCGCCCAGGGGAACCCATCCCCCGGGGCCCAGCCTCCTTTATTTTAATTTGTTTTTAAATTTAAATATTGGGAGGGGGCTGCGTGCCCCCCTCCTGGACCGATTTTGGCCCCAGGGATCCCATTCCCAGGACCCTGCCTCTAATGTGGTTACCCTGTCAGGGCACCCACACACTAAAGATGGGGACTGCGGGAGGAGCCTGAAGGCCCCTGTGGTCCCTGCCGGCACCCCACCTCCTACAGGAGCCGGCATTGCTTTTACACATAAGGAGCTGCTAACATACAGCTCACTGTGTGTAAAAGCAATTGTGCTCTGATTTGAGCAAGCGAGAGCAAAATGCTCATGCTTGCTCAAAACGGAGCACAGTTTGCTTTGGCTTGGTGGGAGCGGTTTTGCTCCTGCCAAGCCATTGCAAACAGCTATGTCCCCGGGGTGGGCACCTCAGGACATAGCAGGAGCCGCCCCTGTGGGGTGGCGGTCCCCAGGGCCATCTATGGCTCAAGGAGGGGAAGCGTGTGGCCATCTCCACTGTTTGATTTAGCCTCGGGAGGTGCTGGTCCTATACAGGAAGTATACGTCAGGGTTTCCAGCATCTCAGAAAAGATGACAGACTGGCCGCACTCTAGGAAGTTCAAGGTGAGCTACTCCCAAAACTCCTCACAAAATGACTTCACATATTCTATCCTCCTGAAAAAGTACTAAAAGGGGGTACCTTCAAAATAAATGCTGTCACCCCTATCATTTCTCCCCCTCCTTCCGTCCTTTCATTTTCTCTTTTTTTGCCACTATGCCACTCTACAATGGTTTTATATTATCTCTTGTAATACCGAGACTCAAACTCATAACCATTAGAGTTTAGCATATTAATTCTTTTGCCACAAGTGAACCTGTCATTTTAAGTCAACGGTGTCCTCCGCAACCACTACTCAACTCGAACACAGTGAAAAACAACCGTGATATGGGCCAAAAAAGTGAGAGGGAGAAGTAGGGATCAAGAAAGTTCTTTCCAGAAACTGTGGTGCCAGCTGCAACCACGCAGCTCTGAAAAGCGGTGCCCACTGAAGCCGCGCAATGCTGTCAGTCAAAGGCACTAAAAGAGGATGCCCATTACAGCCGTAACTCAAATTTTGCAACTTGACACCACCAAAAACGGCACCCGATGGAGCCACCAATATCAAACAGAGAGAGAAATGTATGACACCTAAGCAGCCATAAGTAACTCTCTCACCTCATTGCGGCACCTCATGCAGCCTGAGGAGGAAAATAAAATAGAAGTACACCAAGGTGGGTAGGAATGAGTAGGGACCCCCCTAATTACTAATATAAAATAAATGAAATTCCTACCTTAACCCAGGATAAATTAGTCCAAGGCGTCACAGCACCCAGATATTCAGAAGACTTCCAAACATCCCTTAGGAAATACCAAGGGTACATAAAAAGCAAACAGGAAGTACTTCGAGGAGGTAAGGGTTTTATGGGTAGATGTCCATGCTCACAATAGGTATAGAAAACAACTTGAGAAGGTAGTGAGCAGTTGTAGTGATTGGGCACATTAACTCATTGAGTAAGAGCTGGGGTGAGGAAACAAAAGAAGTGATGAATAACTCGGATTTACCTTAATTACAAGTCAGCTTCCCATTCCTGGGGGGCGTGGCTTGAAGCGCAGCAAAGATGGCTGCCTTTCTCTGAGCTCCGCGACATTGCCGGTGCGGACGCTTAGCTAACATGCGATACGGTAATTTTTTTATCGCCCTTGAACACCGGAGAGGGCGCAACAGCTGGGGAATACCGAGGAGTGTTTTATTTTCCTCGTGCTGTTCTCCTTGAGTCTGCGACACGGAAGAGAGCTCGGCCGCGTTGTTTCCTTAAAATGGTGGCCGTCGTTGCAGCTTTCAGAACGACACGACGTGCGAGGGCTGGAGCTCGCTATTTAACCTCCTAGGCATTTAAGGTTTACTCTGGCTAAGGTACTGTGTGCATTTTTCTTGTTTGGTGCATCGCTGAGCTTATATATCCCAAGTGTTGTGGAACGCTGTTTCTTCCTCATAATTGGAGGCTTCAAAATGGCGGCAGCTGACTGGAACTTCGTCTCGTCCTGAGTTTTCTTAACGGAAAGTCTGCAAGTTTACTATTGAGTCTTGTCTCAGTGCTGGCTGTTCATTACATGAGAGGTACTTTGACCATGATAGTGCCTTGCTTTGGTGTTCCTGATTGAATGGTCGTCACAACAGAGGAGACATTTGGCTGCTTCTAAGAGTTTTAAAGTGGTTTACCTCTTCTTTTAGTACGATTCCCTATGTATGAATTCTGCTAATTAAGCCACACTTCTCCATACCTCATCTCTCAACACTAGGTGTACGTTTTTTATTTCAATTTTAATGATTATATAACGGCAACTGCTGACTGAATCTCACTTCTTGTGTTATACTTGCTGATAATCTCTAATCTGACTATTGAGTCATAGCTCAGTGTTGCAGCAGTGCAGGTTTCTTATCCACCCAGATCTCTGTGGCTTGGTGGCTCACCCATATTTTCCTGTCTGTTCTTCTCAGTTTATATTAAAGTCTCACTACGAATACTCCCAATGGCGGAAGCCTTGGGTGGCAATTCTAAAGACAGAGATTCTAAAGGGAATCTGAAATGTTCCAAACATTCCTCACCTACCCCGGATTCACCAGCTAAAGGAAGTCCTGACTCTGCCTCAACTCTAGAAGATATTTTGCTCAGGCTCAATACCGTCCATGATATAGCTCAAAGTACTAAAACCAATATGGATCTACTTCAGGTGGAGGTAGCAGCAATTCGTAATGACCTTAAAGATCTTTCATTACATGTTTCTAATGCTGAGACAAGAATAAGTTGTGCAGAAGATTATACAAATAAACAAGTAAACTCATCCAAAACTTAGAATGCCCCATTACATCACTATCGAGAGATCTAACAGAACAGGAAGATCGTAATCGCAGAAGTAATCTTCGTATTTTTGGATTACCAAAGGAGAGTGAGAATTCTGCTCCTTCCGTATTAGACTTCTTACTTACTTGGATTCCAAATGTCCTGCATCTTTCTTTCAAAGAGGAATTTGAAATAGAACGAGCTCATGGAGTTCCAACTTTTAAACCCAGAAATATGTCTTCTCCAAGGCCGTTGATTTTTAAACCTTTGCGACATCAACATACTGAACAAATCTTAACACAAATGAGGAAGATCAATACTGTTCAATGGGAAGGTCACAAAATCTCTATTTTACAAGATTTTACCAGAGATACTAACGTTGCAAAGGCTTCCCAATCTACGTAGGAGGCTTTCTGATATGGGAATTCCATTTTCTTTTTCTGGGCCCTCAAGATTCCGGATGATTTTGAAAGGTCACCCACAGATTTTTTATGAACCTGCAGATCTTTCTACATTCCTGGACAATCAATCTGAATCTCATATGGACTGTGACTCTTTACCTGGTCCTTCTCGCTCCTAGTCATCAGTACAAGTTGTCCTGGCTTGTTCCTACGCTTCCAAATAATTATTTTCTTCTTGTTGCTGAACAATATTGGATATGTTTTTCCATATCCAAGTTTTTATAAGTTTCCATATAACTTTGGCTATGTTGTTCCTACTGTATGCTATATAATAGCCCTAGTGGTGTTTTTGCTTGATATTAATTCTATAATACATTTTGTTGTAACTGTGCTGATGCTCTTTATGTTCTAGATAGCCAGGATGTGATACTTTGTATAATACCATGCAGTACATTTAATTTGTATTTTGTTCTTTTTTGAGATCATACTTTTTTAGATATATTTATATAAGTTGGTATTTCTAGCTGATATGGTCCCCTTAAGGTATATCGATTTATTTGTTTCATATTATCTCTGAATTATTCTCTTATTACTCTTGTTATAGGTAAGTAGCCTATCTTTAACCTTCTTCTTCTTATCCTTTGTTTCCGCTCCTTCTTTCCTATGAAAGTCTGTCTATATGTTATATGTTATTTAATGATTTCCATGATCACTTATGGAATACATTTTTATCTACTAATGTTCTCCTATTGCTTTATATATCTCTTTTGTTCTGATCTCAGTGCCACTTTTGTAGGTTCTGTTAATCTCAGATATATCTCTATTAATTGGTACTCCACGTTTGCTATTACCGGATAATTATATAGCTATTTTATAATATTGTACACATCAATTTGAAATTAATTTGAATGATCTGCTATAGACTGATTGATGTATGTATAAGCTGGATTTATATGCTTTTTACAGTTATGACTTGTTTACTTATGAAATGTCATCTTATTGCAGATGTTCCATTTACATCAATTTTAGCTTCCTTCTACCTAATATTTTATTCCAATTGACTGGCATTGTTTATTAAATTACTTTATTATTAATTATATATCTTGCTTTATAGTTTCTTTTCTATAGGTAAGTATTCTAGATTCTAGATTCTATCTTCTACCTCTTACCTGTTTTCCATTACCTTTGTTTACTTTATATACAGAAGTTTTGTTATATGTTATTTTCCACTGATCACCAGTGGAATGCGTCATTATCTACCAAGATTCTCCTACTATTTTGTGCTCCTATTTTGTTATGTTCTTAATACCACTATTAATTTTAGGTCAGTATGAAGTGCACCATTAATACTATTGCTCTTTGATTACTATTACTTGATAATGGTTGTCACGAAGTGCCCACACGAACCGATATGGTAGGGAAGAAGAGGAGGAAGCCGACATTCTACCCCCCTTTATCTCTCCTTTCCCTTCCTTACAGCCTACGGTACCTGTTGCTGGAACTGATCTTAATGAAGAGGGTAGCAGAGCTGCTTGGATGCAGCTGATTTCCCCTAACGCAGAGACACTGCAGGGAAGCGCTAGAAGCAATGCGGGCCCTTTAAATTTCCAGCCGGAAGCGGAAGAGGTGGTGGTGCGGACGACGAGTGGAGGAGAAGATGCCGAGTCCGGATAATGAAGGGGACGAGGAGCCGAAGCTGTGCTGGAGTGCATCACACAGGACTCCAGAGAGAAGGAGTTTGACCAGAGACGTGAAGAAAGACAACCGGTGCCCCGCCAAGTTCCAGGAGGAGCGTGGCTCTCTCAGGTGCGTGGACGAGTTCATAACTGGTTTAGGAGTACTCGAGACAAAGAGTAGAAGAAGTGTGGGAAAAAAGGGGGAGGGTAGAAAAGACGGGAGGAAGGGAGGGAGCGGGGCAGAAAGGAGGAACAAATAAAATATAGAGCACAAAACAAACAGAAAGAAAGACGGGGACACTGGTGAAGGCTGGGTGAATAAGATTAATGTACCCCTCACGTTCGCTGCCCAAATAAAGGATAGGAAAAGGCAAAAGAAGGAAAGAAACAAGTGACTTACCCAAGTCCTGTCTTCTTTTCTGAGGGGTGTCGGCAGGGAACCAAAACCTTCTGGAGAGGGAGCGAAGACCCTGAAGAAAAGAAAAAGAGAAGACAAAGATGAATAACTTATTCCCAAAGAAAAGAAAGTAATGTAATGCAGCAATCAGAATAAACTGAAATAAAGGAGAGATAAAGCAAGAAGCTTTGTAGATCGTCTTTCTACATCACAGCTATTGATCATTTGCTCCAGTGTCACAATGGTATAGTTATTTTATTGTTTTATACGTATCAACTTGAAATTTATCTAAATGATATTTATAGATGGTCTGAAGTATGTTAGAGCTGGATTTTATATGCTAATATAGTACTTATTTGTTTGATTACGGAATATTATCTCTTTGCAGACGTTCCTCTTACATTTTAGTTATTTAGTCTTTTGTTACCTAACATTCCACTCAAGTTATAACCTTGATATGAGCATGTTTTTCATACGACAACATTTGTTCTGTTGCTCTGTGGTTTGCTTATGTTTGAGCTGTCTACACCGATGATGGTAGCCTCTGCTGTTGCTCATCCACGTAGATTCCCAATGCAATTTGTCTCTCACAGACATCCCCTGGTGGGGTTGGGCTTCGATGTTGCTCTGGATTTTGCTGGAGTACATTTGATCCCTCTTCTCTTCTCCCTAGTCTTTGTTCCTCCCTTTTATCCTCTTCTTAATATTGGGACATCTGCTTCACTTCCTTTGGTTTTTAAGTATACTTTTATTGTCGCTGTACTCTTTCACCAGAAGTATTTACTATTTAAGATCTACATATACAAATGCCTGGTATAAATGTAGTTTCCCTTAATGTTAGGGGTTTGAATCACCCGGTTAAGAGGACTAAGATTTTAGATTATTGTAAGAATTTATCAGGTGATTTGGTCCTACTTCAGGAGACTAAGTTAGGAACCAGAGTTATGACTCTTATTTCTAAGCGATACGGTTTATCTATAGTTGCAGCTGAGCATGATGCTAATGGAAGATGGTTACTTACACATCTGACTAATGGCTCGGATGATCTATATGTTATGAACCTATATGCTCCGAATATAGATGATCCAGATTTCTGGTGTGAGATCAATAAAAATCTTTCTGACAATCCTCAAAATTCAAGAACAATTGTTGGAGGAGACTTTAATCTTCTTTTTGACCCTATTTTGGACAGGCACTCTGCTTTTAAATTTCGACCCCTAGAGCACACAAACAATTGCTTAATATGTGTTCGTCACATCATCTCTTGGATGCTTGGAGATTGCACAATCCGAAGGGTAGTGACTTCACTTTTTTCTCTTCCCCTCATTCTAGTTTTTCTCATATCGATTATCTTCTGGTTAATGCTTCCCTTTTAAAACATACTACGAATGTGTCAGGGACTGTCCGGGACTATGTCTGGAACACAGTCAGGGACTTGGGCAAGGACTGGGAACTGGTTAGAAAACGTACACAGAAAGAGTAGTACAGTGCTGCCCAGGATCACACAGGAAGTCAGAGGAGAAAAAGGGATTCAAAGGGGAAGCCTGTACAAGTGAACAAGATGGCTAAGACTCAAAGGATGGGTACTTAAGAGGCAATTTAGCATTCAGAATAACTACACCCAGGATGGACGTGCAGACATATATACATATATATACACACACAACAACATTAACAATAAAGGGAATGTGGGGTAAAGCACTCAGGAGCTCCACACGGTAAGATTGAAGCTCAGTAATTTCCTCACCCACAATTGCTGTTACAGATACTGACTGCAAATACCCACATGGATATGCATGCAAGGGCAGGGTCTGTGGAGCTGACACCTATGGTGATGTTATAAATGTAACTCAAAGACAATACTCACAGTGAACAAGAACCACCACCTAGGTTGTCAGCTGTGCCCACGGATCCTGGCGATCAAACAGGAACACGCAAGGCAGTAACAGCAAAGGGGTAGAAGTAAATGCAAGCACAAAAGACAAGGAGCTAGCAAGGAGGAGTGCTTAACAGGAAAGGAAGGAAATCACAGGGCACACTTGGCAGAAAGCAAGTAACAAACATACAAGCTAATAGAAGCAAGACAGCAGGAATACAAAGACAGTAAACTAGGAACTGGAACCAAGGAAATGGGAAGAAAAGCAGGGAATGGAAAAGGATATACAGAAGGGGACGCTACAAGGGTATACAAGAATAGTGCTAGTTTAGGAATCAAGAAAACAAAGTAGCACTGAAGGCAGTGCTGGAGCAGGAACTAGAATTGAGCAAAAGCTCAGGAGTCAAGGTAGCACTGCAGGCAGTGCTAGTTCAGGAACAAGGGAAACTGCTGCAGGTCAGGAACAAGAAATGCTAAGGCTCAGGAGTCAAGGTAGCAGGCAGTGCTAGTTCAGGAACAAGGGAAACTGCTGAAGTTCAGGAACAAGGCATGCTAAGGTTCAGAATTCAAGGTAGCACTGCAGGCAATGCTAGTTCAGGAACAAGGGAAACTGCTGCAGTTCAGGAACAAGGAATAACTAAAGCTCAGGAAACACTGGAAACCAGGATAGCAAAAGCTCAGGAAGCACTGGAAACAAGGGTTGGTCTCACCGGTACACAGCTACAATGACCAACCTTGGCCTGAAGGGAGCTGGGGCTTAAAAGGATTCACAGTAATCACATGCATAAGGTGTGAGTCGGCTAGCAGCAGCCAGACACAGGTGATCTGAATTCCTCCACCCATCCTTGGCCTACAGGGGTAGAGACGAAGCAGTGAGCAGGGAATTCTAGGTAACAGAGGGTCAAACATTAGCAGGCTGGCTTCAAGCATGAGCAGGCTGGCTTTCACAAAACCCGGCATGGATTGGGAATGGATGTCAATTCCCAAATAGTGATCAAATTGATGGAAGTTTGGATATGCATGAAGGGGAGGGTCTGGAAGCTTATTAGAACACTGGAATGTCACACTATGCACCCCTCTGGTAGTGGGCACGAGAGTGCAGGGAGCGAATTGTGACAGATGGAATGATTCATCCAATAGTTGTTTCTGACCATGCTGCAGTCTCGTTAACCATTCTTAATCTTACGGATACTAAAGGACCCCATAATTGGCGTCTAAACACAGAACTATTAGAGGATATT
Organism: Calotriton arnoldi; assembly: GCA_963921515.1. NCBI lineage: Eukaryota > Metazoa > Chordata > Amphibia > Caudata > Salamandridae > Calotriton > Calotriton arnoldi. Next base: position 197,616 of record CAWUFW010015353.1, on the reverse strand, counting down.
TCTGAGGTTAAGGAACTTAATGACGAGATTGATGGTATTTTCAAAGATAATTAATTGTCAGTGGACTTCACAATAATACTATGGGATGCTTTTAAATGTACAATAAGAGGTCACATTATTACAAAAATGGCCAAAAGGAACAGCGACATTAGGAAATCTCTTCAGTCTCTAGGGGACGATATTAAGCGGAAAGAGGAATTATATAGACATACTAATGATAAATCTCTCTTGAAAGATATTAAACATTTAAAATACTCTTTCAACTCCATAGTTACTAAAAGAGCTTATATTGGAGTACACACTCAAAACTCTCGTCAATTATTACTACAGAATCGAGCTGGCAAGTTATTAGCTGCCACTCTCAAATATCAAAATAGCAATACTACTTTTGTTTCCCATATTACTGATAAAACTGGTTCGAGAAAGTTTCATACCCAAGAAATTCTTGAAGTTTTTCGAGAATTTAATGAAAATTTATATACCCCTCAAAGCCAATGTACTAAGCCTAAATGGCAGCAGTTTCTTAACTCTTTTCCTACTACTACTATCTCAAATGATGATATGATCGAGCTAGGTAAGCCAATAGAGATTGAAGAGATTATTAAAGCTATTAAGGCTGCTCAATTGGGGAAAGCTCCAGGGCCGGATGGCTTTTCCATTGCTTTTTATAAAATGTTTACATCTTCCATAATTAAATACCTTAAAAAAGATTTTTGACAATTATGTTCTTTCCGGTACATTTTCGGGAGCTGCTGCTGAGGCTACTATCGTAGTCATACCAAAAGAAGGTAAGGATCACTCTGATCCAAAAAACTTACGGCCCATTTCCTTGTTAAATATGGCAGCAAAAATCTTTGCGAGAATTTTAGCAAATCGTTTAGAATGTTATATTCCTAATCTCATTCATGAATCCCAAACAGGCTTTGTCAAAGGTAGGCTTGCTAGAGACAACGTTCGTACGTTCTATCATATTTTAGAAAAAGCTAAACTTTCTCAATTACCATCTGCGGCAATTGCCCTTGATGCCAAAAAGGCATTCGACAAGGTCTCTTGGCCTTTTTTACAGTCCGTGTTAGAATCTCACAATCTTGGTAGCTGTTTTATTAATATGGTTATGGCTCTTTATGCGCAACCGAAGGCTAATATTAGGATTAATGGCACAACGTCCTCCTTTTTTAATCTTCGCCAAGTGACTAGACAAGGATGCCCGCTTTCACCCATCTTTTTCTTTTGTCTATTAATCCGCTTCTCTGCTTACTTCATCTGAACCTGGACATTAAAGGTTTCCAATTTGGAATGCATATACTTAAAACGGCCGCTTATGCTGACAATGTTCTGAATTTTTCAGAAGACATTGAATCAGCGATTCCTTCTATTTCTAATCTTATTCATACTTTTTCTGTTGTTTCTGAATATACTCTTAATAAAGAGAAAACTGAATTGTTTCCTTTGAATTCTTTGTGTCTTCCTTCTCACTTGGGTAACTCAGGCTTTAAGTGGCAATCTACGCGCATTAAATATCTAGGGATCTGGTTATGTAAAAATCTTATAGACACTGTTACTTATAATGAAGCCCATATAATAAATAAAGATAAGGATCTTTTGTCCTCCTGGTCTCCTAAATACATTTCTTGGTCTGGCAGGTTACAAACTCTTAAAATGATGATAACCCCAATCATTAATTTTTTATCCTCAATGCTACCTATAATGCTTTCGTCTTCTTTCTTCATGAGATTGACGCAATCACTTCAAGGTTCTTATGGAATGATAATAGAGCTAGAATTGCTTACAAATATCTTAGGAAACCCTCTATATTGGGAGGATGAAACCTCCCAGATTGGAATCGATATCAGATTTCTTTCTTGGCGGCTCAGGGAGCACTGTGGTTCTTGCCAATACCCCAACATATACCTCCATGGATTTTTATAGAACGTGAATTGTGTGCTCCCTTTTCCACTCTTTCTTTGCTCACAACCTCACAAAGTACGCTAGCACACTCTAAATGTATTATATTAGATACGGTTAATGTGGTGAAATACATTGATCAGAAAGTTTCGAAGCCTATTCATAAGTCAAGATAGACATCTTTATGGTCGAATCCTAAGCTTGTTACTGACACTGATCCCACCATCGCTCTTTCGTGGGCCGGCAAGGGCATCAGACTGGTGAAAGATCTTTATGATACTAATCATGATCCTCTACCTTTTTCCTTCTTAGCCCAAAAATATAATCTCAATAACATGGATTTTTTTTACTTTTTTGAAGTTAAAAGTCAAACTTTCTAAGATACCCCTTTCTACAGATTCGTTTACTGTCTCAGTTCTTTCTACGTGGGTACATTCAGGTCATATACGCTTCTCAAATTTATAAATTCTTATTTGCTCCTCTACCTTCCCAGTCCACAGTTACTTCTGCTAAATGGTCTATACATTTTGAGGGCAACTTTTTTAAACGTATTTCACAGGATACCTGGCGATTGATAGGAAAATTCGTAATAAAATTGCTCCTTCACTGGTGTAATCTAAATTATTTTCTATGAATCTTTTACACTGGACTCCCACTCGTTTGCACAAGCTGAAATGAAGAGAGAATTATCTTTGTTGGAATTGTAACTCAGTTCCAGGCACCCATCAACATATGTTCTTTGATTGTACACTATTAGACTCCCTTTGGGGCCCGATTCAAAAACATTTATCATTAATCTTTAATACACCTATTGTTCTCTCTTTACCTATGATTTTGCTGGGTCCATGGGCCATAGATACCCCTTTACCTCTTGACAGTATGGATTTGGAGCTCTCAGATGTGCTCTTATCCATTGCAGTCAAAATTATACTTACAAAATGGAAATCTTTTCATCTCCTTTCTTACCATACTTGGTGGGCATGGGTTTCATATCTTCGTGGAGCTCATTCTTTTGTTGAAAAGAAATATTATTCGCCCTCAATTGCTAGTAGGGTATGGCATTCTTTAAATAACTACATGGATTTATCTTCTATGGGGTTGGTAGCTCAATATCCTTTTCAATCTTTTCAGGAGTGTAGCAGATGTCCCCTCCCACCATCTCATCCTTTTTCCTTCCCTCTAGTATCCATTCCTTTTTCTCTCTTTCTTTCTCTCTTCACTTCTTTCTCCTCTTTCCCCTGCTGATGTATCCTATTTACCGAGCAATACAAACTCACACATGATTTTGCTGGGATATATGTTAATGTTCCATTTGTCTCATTTTCCTGGGTTCTATACTTAATATTTGATGAGTTTGTAATATCTGTTATCTGTCATGCATTCATCTGATCATTTTTATATAATAACTTTGACATCTTTTTATCCCAATCCAGTAGTTCTTTGTTAGGTAGTCCTTTTTAATTCCTTGTTATTATATATTTGTTTCTGATTCTTATGTATTGCAAATGTATTTCTTTTTAACTAAAGCAATAAAAATATTTGAACACTAAGTCAGCTTCCCATTCCTTTTAAAGAAAACATTGATGAAAAATAGTTATTTTATTTGTGATGCTTTTTGAAGAAACAAATGGAGGCAAAGATTTTTTTCGTGAGCCTCCTACACAAAACATGGGATGCATACAGAATCCATAGTGACTTTTCAGGCTTTTAAACATTTTCTGTTCTTTATTGATATTGAAGAACTAATTAGTCTTTTCACTCAGCTGGTACCCGTGGGAAATGACTGCCTAGAGCACTTACTGGGCGTTGTATATCATTTTTTCTGCAAAGCTTTCACTGCTCTTTAAACATTAGTAAGGGTAATCTAACACAAAAACAAAACAGTAAAAAACAAAAATGTATGCATAACTCAGGGCAGCAAGCGTTGTTAAGGCACCCATATTCATTGTTCAGTTATGCTATGGGAGGAGGAAAGTAATATTCTGAAAATCTGAAAGAGGAAAGTGATAGTCTGAAAATGCAAAAATGTATGGAAACCTTGACAACTTTGCATAGTTTGCAATGATTTTAACTGGAGTATATCCATGGGAAATTTGGAATGTGTGAGAAAAGTTGGGTTTATTTAGTAGCGTGCATAAGTAGTGCAAAGTGGTGTAATGCCACCCATAGCTTTGATTTGTTTTACTTACCATTAATAAAGCCTGTGAGTTCAGCGCTAAATTGCACTATGCCACACGATTAAAACTAGACCTTTACATTGCATATGCCATTGTTAAACAGAAAAACAAAGGGGCATATCATAATTATCGCTAAGCGCACTTAGCGCTAGGATAATTATCGCTGGGTAACGTGGAATTTTATCACTGAGATAGCGTGCTATTAGCAACGCTTATCTCAAAAGCGATAAAATTCCAAGCGCTAACTGTCAAATGTGAGATTATCGCTGGAAATCCAGCGATAATCTCACAAAGTTTGGCGATAGCTTGATGATAGGAGCAAGAGCATACTTAGCCATGATATCCACCTTACATAGGATATCATGGCTAAGTCAGTCTTGAAGCAGTCGTAAGGAAGTAGCGATAACAGAGGTTATCGCTACTTTGCTTGTCGCTCTGCAGGTTAGCGTGCCCATTGATAATTGGAGAAATGTCGCTTAGCGACATTTCTCCAGTTATGTCAGGGCAGGAACGCCCACTTTGCATCTCATTAGAGATGCAAAGCTGGGCGTTCAGAGAACAGGCGCTAATGCAAGGTTTCACGCGATAGCGTGACCTTGCTGATTAGGCGATAACATTATCGCCGCTTTTCGTTTGAAAACGGACGCAAAAGCGGCGATAATTTTTTATCGCCTCGTTGATGATATGCCCCAAAGGGTTTTGCAAAGCTAGAACACTGCCTTGGAGCAGATATTCAGCGTTTAGGAATTCACAGTTTTTTGTGAACTTGGTTTTCCCATATGAAAATGTACATGCTTCTTTTCACATGAGAAAATGCAACTGCTTTTCTTTCACAATCCATTTGGCAGTGTTTCCCCTTCCCATTGCTAAGTTTTTCTAGGGTGGGAATAGATCAGAGACCAGTTTTGAATACCTACGAAACTCTAAGCCAGAAGGAGTTCAAAAACTGACAGGGCTTTCTATCTCGCAAGGCCACTCTCTGAGCACTCTCCACCCCTGCTATTTCAAACAAAACTCATTGTGTGACTAAATCTATTTATGAGTGTAAAATTATTTATTTGAAATTAGGAAATTGATTTTGCTAGGATAAATAAGAGAAATTGCACACAATCAGAACGTCTCGCTTACATACAAAAAAAGTTTTAGGAATTGGGTCTTTTCTGTGTTTCCCGTCCTCAAAGATATTGTGCGTGTCAAAATTCCACTGAGTGTAAACTTACGTGAACAATTCTGCATGGAATGATGAAGTACCGATACAGGCAGCGGGGAATGGGAAGAGAGACACAAGTAGCAATCAGGCAGGTTCCAGAGAAGGCACAGAAGACACAAATAGGAAGGAACAACATGCAGGAGACAAAATATGGGACAGGATGCATGTGAAGACTAGTGGAGCATAGATATGCAAGCAGTCCAGTGATTGGCGGGGAGGTCAAGCCTCACTGAGCTGTAGAAAGTGGGCATTGCAGGTATGCGCACGGAGTGCGGGTACTACAGACACATAAGAGGAAAACTGACACATGGGTATTCAGAGTTGGATAGAAGTGAGGTAGAGTGTAAATTAATCTAGGGCTGTTAGACAGACGACAGCAGAGAAAAGAAGACAGAAGGGCCACAGGTGGAGAGGCATTGGACAGAGAAGTCATGCAGACATCGTGCAGAGTTCAAAGGTAGAAGAGCTCAAGAGCAGCTAAGCAGGGATGAAAAAACTGACCACAAGAAGGGTGGCACAGGAAGAGCATGATCAGGAAGGAACAAGGGATTCAGGGGAAGTGAAATGCATGTTACAGAAATCACCTATGGGATAAAGAAGGCTTAGAGAAGCACATGAAGCCCAGGGGCACTGCAAGTACTGGACTTGCACAATGGATTTATGAGAAAAGGAGGACTGAGATGCACAAAACGGGCATTGGGCACAGATGGCCCTAAAGGGGTAAATGAGTGGTAGAGGCAAAACTGTCAATACTCAACTCTCAGAGTTTTTTGGAGACATTCAAGCTATTACATCCATCTCAATCTGGCTTTCCTTCTCATCATAGCACTGAAACCGCATTGCTGGAAATAGACGACTTGATTAGGATGACTCTGGATTTTGGTCATAAGACCGTCTTGATCTTATTAGATCTTATGGCAGCGTTTGCCACGGTCTACATGATATCTTCTTACAATACTTTTCGGCCCTTGGGGTGAGAGGTTTGGCCCGCAATTGATAATGATAATAAATGTTTATTGTTTAGTTAGTTAAAACCTTAACAATTTATCGCATGAGTAAAAGTAAGCAATAAAATTTCTTCATTTTTTAAAAACTTAAAAGCTTTACATTCTCAATTGTTATAATAAATGGTGGTCATATGTTCCTAATGGAGCTTGTAGCGTGCGGCATGCACTTACTAAATCATAAAGTCTCAGCGTTCCGCCACTCAGTTAAGAGTTACTTTTCAGGCCTGATTATAAAGTTACAAGCATTTTCTACTTAAGTATCATGGACAATACATTTTCTTAGCATATCATAGATTTCTCTGTCTGCTTATAGCTAGAGTTTCTGTTTTCAGTGCAAGATCATGGCGATTGAGAAATGTTATCAGTTGACAGTTCATTTGAGGATCTGAGCCCTGCTATTATGGCCGCTCTGCATGTCCTTATTCTTCTGGTGTTTAGCGCTTTTCTTAATAAACAGACTCGTGCTGTGCAATTGGTTTAGTTCCTTCTTGAACCTTAGAGAGCAGGCTGTCTGGATGAACCTTATACTTCTGATAGCAAGACACTCAAATACGGGTTCCATAAGGGTCTGCACTGAGTTCTACCTTGTTCAATATATATATGTATATATATATATATATTCACTGAAAAAACCATCGGTTTTAGGGACAGTTATAGTTAGTTGGACATTGCACTCGTACAAAACCCGTGAAATTCCCCCGTTATAGTTAGTTCAGCTAACTATAACTCGCGCCCCGCAATGCACTGCTGATGACGTCACATATTACATCACTCATGACATGGTCAGTGACATCACTGATGACATCACTGATGACATCTCAAATTACATCACTGATGACATCATCCAGTGACTGTATGTTTCTGTAAAGTTTAAATATTTTTAATATATATAGGGAAAGGCGTATTGAAGAATGAGTGGGTGTATAAGTGTCTGTATGGATGATTTAGTAGGTGCGTGACTAACTCTATAAGTGAGTGATTAAACGTATCTTACTGAATGCATGGGTTAGTGACTAAACTGGGTGAATGTCTGTATCCGTCTGTCTGTTGCTGTGTAAGTGGCTGCATGGGTTTGTGAATAGCTACATGAGTGTCTATATGAGTTATTGATTGGTTGTCTGAGTATCTGTATGGGTGCCTGAGTGTTTGTGTGGGTGGGGTGGGTGCGACTCTGTGCATAGATGTGTGAGTGGGTGATTCACTGGGTGGATGGTTTCAAGAGTGCATCTGTGATAGACTGTATGGGTGGGTAAGTGTGTGTAAGAGTGTATTAGTGAGTGAATGTATGTCCCAGTGGTACATGTGTGAGTAACTACATATGTGAAAGGCAGTTTATATGTGTGTTGGAGTATATAAATAGCTATAAGCGAGAGTGTGTGATTGTGAGAGTGACTGTATGGATGAGTGTGTGCTTGCATCAGTGATTGTATAAGAGCGTAAGAATGTGCTAGTATTTGTATGAGTAAGTGAGCTGGTGTGTGTATAACTGTATAGGTGAGTAAATGGCAGTGTGTTTAATTATTTGCATGACTGACTAGGTGTGTGAGTACCTCTATGGATGAGTGGCGGTGTTTGAGTGTCTATATAGGAGTATGAGTGCATATGATAGTCCTGTACTGAGTGACCGTAAGTATGAGTGACTGTCCAGGTGAGTGAGTGGATGTGTGTGTAGACCTAAGAATCAATGAGTGGGTATGTAGTTATTGGTGTTGGAGTGTCTATGGTTTTGCGAATGGCAGTCTGTAATTTAGAGTGGGTGTATCAAAGGTTATATTAGGGTGTGAGGAGGTGCATCAGATTATCACGTGGATGATGTCATCAGTGATATCATTTGATATGTCATCAGTGATATCATCAGTGATGTCACTGACCATGTCATGAGTGATATAATATGTGACGTCATCAGCAGTGCATTGCGGGGGCGCGAGCTAACTATAACGGGGGAACTTCACGGGTTTTGTACGAGTGCAATGTCCAACTAACTATAACTGTCCCAAAACCTATGGTTTTTTCAGTGAATTTGTAAGGTTTTTTAAATGCAAATTTCTAACTATAACGTGTCTGAAACCTATGGTTTTTTCAGTGAATTTCTAAGGTTTTTTAAATGCTAATTTCTAACTATAACATGCCTGAAACCTATGTTTTTTTCAGTGAATTTCAAAGGTTTTTTAAATGCTAATTCCTAACTATAACATGTCTGAAACCTATGGTTTTTTTCAGTGAATTTCAAAGGTTTTGTAAATGACAATTTTTAAATGTATTAATTGTTATCTTTATTTTTTTGATACTGATTTACTACATTTTTTTAAACTATTTATTTTTTAATAATTACATTGTAATTACATTATACATTACATTACAAAATATACTTTCTCAGAATGAATTACTTTAGTTTAAATTCTTTGCAAATAGGCAATAGACTTTTAAGTAGTTACAGTTGTTGCAATGGGCAACACAATTTCAAACACAATGCAACATTGAGCTCAATGTGAATTTCTAGTTAAATGCAATTAGTTACTTTATGGATTACTTTTCTAACCACAGGACTGGATCCTAGATTCAGTCCTGGGACATCTCCTGTAAACAGTTGAGTAAAAGCGTTTTGGTTACAGTAGTGATTTTTAAGGAATATTATTGTATTTTAAAAGTTGACACAAAACTTTTTCACATAGAATCACCAATGTTATCCTATGGGAGGAAATTCACTTAGCAGGTAAGTAGTGTTATCGTTACTTTTTCTTACTCAGTGGTGGATCCTGGATCCAGCACTGGTGCATCTCCTGTAAACAGTTGAAAGAATGCGTTTAAGTCATACAGGCGATTTTTAAGGAATATTTGTAGTTTGTGAAAAACGTCACTTTGAAACTTTTCTGCGGAAAACCAGACAATGGATTCCAATGGAAGGAAATACAAGTTACTGGTAAGTACGGTTAGAATTACTTATCAGGGTCAGTGCTGGGCTAAAAGATGCAGCACTGGGTTCTCTCCTGATAACAGGTGAGTAAATCGGAATTCGTAGTTCGGCTGATTTTAGAGGAATATTATAAAGTTCCAAAACTCAACACTTAGAAGAATTTCCAAGTGAAACCAGTCAATGTTAGCCTATGGAAGGAAATTCAAGTTACTGGTAAGTACAGTTAGAATTACTTTTCAGGATCTGTACTGGGCTGAAAGATGCAGCACTGAGGTCTCTCCTGATAACAGGTGAGTAAATTGGAATTCGTAGTTCAGCTGATTTTAGAGGAATATTATAAAGTTCCAAAACTCAACACTTAGAAGAATTTCCAAGTAAAACCAGTCAATGTTAGCCTATGGAAGGAAATTCAAGTTACTGGTAAGTACGGTTAGAATTACTTTTCAGGATCTGTACTGGGCTGAAAGATGCAGCACTGAGGTCTCTCCTGATAACAGGTGAGTAAATCGGAATTCGTAGTTCTGCTGATTTTAGAGGAATATTTGTATGTTTCAAAAATCAACACTTAGAAACTTTTTCAGCAAAAAGCAGGCAATGATATCCTATGGAAGGAAATTCAAGTTACTGGTAAGTACGGTTAAAATTACTTTTCAGGATCATTACTGGGCTCAAAGATGCAGCACTGAGGTCTCTCCTGATAACGGGAGTAAATCGGAATTCGTAGTTCGGCTGATTTTAGAGGAATATTTGCACAATGGTGAAGGAAGGGGGTGGGGCCTGAGGTGACATGTCTGCAAACACGCCCTGTGGCGCGTTTTAAGTTGGAGAATTAATTCCTCCTCAATCCCGAGGGTCCTTAGGGGCCAACTGGCCCACCAGATACCTCCAGTATGCGCCAGAGAGCTGCGTTGCAGAGAGGTGTTCAGAGGCCACGCCCCTTTTACAACACTCTGCAACGCAGCTCCGTGGCGCTTACTGGAGGTACCTGGTGGGCTAGTTGGCCCCAGGGACCCTCAGGATTGAAGGGGATTTAATTCCCCATCTTAAAACGCGCCACGGGGCCTGTTTGCACACATGTCACCTGAAGCCCCGCCCCTCCCTTCACCACTGTGCAAACGCGCCCGTGGCGCGTTTTAAGTTGGGGGATTAAGTCCCCTTGAATCCTGAGGGTCCCTGGGGTCCAACTATCCCACCAGGTACCTCCAGTAAGCGCCACAGAGCTGCGTTGCAGAGAGGTGTATAAAGAGGCGTGGCCTCTGTACACCTCTCTGCAACACAGCCCCCTGGCGCATACTGGAGGTTCCTGGTGGGCTAGTTGGCCCATAGGGACCCCCAGTATTCAAGTGGAATTCGTTCCACCTCTGCAAATGCGCCAGGGGGCGCGTTTGCAGAGTGGTAAAGGAAGGGGGCGGGGCCTGCGGCCCGATCGTTTTTTTTTTTGTTTTGTTTTTTTCCCCCCGAAGGGGGGATGTGTGGCCCCCCTTCCTTTTTACTTTTTTTGGGCCCTGGGGACCCCATCCCCCAGGGCCTTACCCATTTTTTTCTTTTTTTAAAAATGGGAAGGGGGCTGCGTGGCCCCCCTCCCGTGGCCGATTCCGGCCCCGGGGACCACATCCCCCAGGGCATGGCCACTCTTTTTATTATTTTTTTTAAGGAGGGGGGCTGCGTGGCCCCCCTCCTCAGGCCTCCTTTTGCCCCGGGGACCCCATCCCCCGGGGCAGGCCTTTATTTATTTTCCTTTTTTGGGGGGGGGGAGGGGGGCCGCGTGGCCCCCCTCCCGGGCCACTTCTTGCCCCGGGGACCCCATCCCCCGGGGCTGGCCCTCTCCGTTGGGGACCGTGGGGGGGTCCCCAATCCCCCCACGGTCCCAGCGGCTCCCCGCGTCCCTCAGGAGCCGGCATTGCTTTTCCACATGGGGAGCTGCTGACATGCAGCTCCCCATGTGGAAAAGCAATCTGCTTTGCTTCTCTGAAGCGAGAGCAGGTTTCCCTGCTCTCGCTTCAATGAAGCAAAGCAGTTTGCAATGACAGGACGGGAGCCACGAGGCTCCCTTCCTGTCATTGCAAACTACAGTGTCCCGGGTGTGAGCACCCCGGGACACTGCAGGAGCCGGCCCTGGGGGGTGGCGGTCCCCAGGGCCATCAATGGCTCCAGGAGGGGGCCGCGCGGCCCCCCTCCCCACATCTGCAAAGCCCCGGGGTGGTGGTGGTCCTCAGGGCAGTGTGCGGGGCTGGAGCCCCCCACACAGGTTATTTAATTTTAAAAAGAAGCCCCGGGGGTGGCGGTCCTCGGGGCTGCAGGAGGGCTCAGAGCCCTCCCGCACCATTTTGTTTAAAGCCCCGGGGGTGGCGGTCCCCGGGGCTTGGGGGCCTTAGAGGCCCCCCATATAATTAATAATAAAGCCCCGCATGCCCCCGGGACTTGGCCCACCCGGGGCCAATTAACTCACGAAGCGCGGGAGCCCGTGCTTCGTTTTTTTTTTATCGGCAGGATCCGCGCACCCAGCGCGTTTTCTGCCGATTTAAAAAAACATTTTAGTTGGCCCTGGGGGTCCTTGTAGGACCCCTGAGCAGGGCTAGGGGGTCAGGGTGTTTCTACCCTGCCCCTTTTTGCGTTTTGCGCCCTTGTTTTTGTCTTTTCTTGTCCCTCGGTTCTACCGAGGAACAAGATGGCTGCCAACACTTCCTGGTTTGGAGTGTTGACAGCCAATTAGCATGCAGCTCGTGGTCGGGAGGGTGCGCGGATCCTCCGTGCCTCTAAATATCGAAACTTTTATTTTGGATTTTCTCAGCAACTACTGAACGGATTTACACCATTTTTAAAAAGGGTGCTTTCTGAACCAAGCACTACCTTTTGCCAAATTTGGTGTAATTCCGTTCAGCAGTTTTGCTGTAGCCTTGCATAAAGTTTCCTATGGGAAATCGATTTTTTCACTCTTATTTTTTAATTTCTCACCAACTACTGAACGGATTTACACCATTTAAAAAAAGGTCGCTTTCTGAACCAAGCGCTACCTTTTGCAAAATTTGGTGTAATTCCGTTCAGCAGTTCGGGCTGTAGCCGTGGCTAAAATTTCCTATGGGAATTAACATGGGGAAAACGGAGAAAACGCGTTTTGGGACCCCCCTTTTTTCTCGGCCGCCGCTTGATGAATCACCCTGAAACTTTCAAGACAGGAGCGGACCGGAGCGCCCCACTAGTTTTGAAAATTTTGCGATGATTTGTCAAACGACGCCAAACTTATTGGGAATAGAATGTTGCGGATTTGCTATGGATAAAGGTCCTAACTATAACTATCTACTGGCGACCGCCAGTAGATAATATATATATATATATATATATATATATATATATATATTACCTACTGGTGGTCGCCAGTAGGTAGTTATAGTTAGGACCTCGTTTCTATTCAAAAAGCGTTTTTGTTTTCCCAATAACTTTGGCGTCGTTTGACGAATCTTCGCGAAATTTTCAAAACTAGTGGGGCGCTCCGGTCAGCTCCTGTCTTGAAAGTTTCGGGTGATTCGTCAAGCGGGGCCGAGAAAAGGGGGTCCCAAAACGCCTTTTCCCCATGTTAATTTCCATAGGAAAGTTTAGACAAAACTACAGCCTGAACTGCTGAACGGAATTACACCAAATTTGGCAAAAAGGTAGCCCTTGGTTCAGAAAGAGCCCTTTTGTTAAATGGTGTAAACTGCTCAGTAGTTGCTGAGAAATTAAAGAAAGAAAAAGTTTCGATATCTGAGCACTGAGGAGGGTTCGCATGAACCCTCCGGGCACGAGCTTCACTCTGATTGGCTGCCAACACTCCAAACCAGGAAGTGTTGGCAGACATCTTGTGACTCGGTAGAACCGAGTCACAAGAAAACAGTGAAACAAAGTGAAAAATGAAGAAAAGGGGGCAGGGTAGAAACACCCTGACCCCCTAGGCCTGCTCAGGGGGTCCCACAAGGACCCCCAGGGCCCAAAAAAGCATTTTTTTAAAAATAATTTCGGCGGAATTCGCGTTGGGGTCGCGAATCCCGCCGAATAATTTTTAAAAAATGAAGCGCGGGCTCCCGCGCTTCATTTTAATGAGGCCCCCGGGTGGGCCAGGTCCCGGAGGCATTGTCAAAAAATAATAGCGGGGGCCCACGGGGTCCCCCGCAGCCCCGGGGACCGCCACCTTCCCGAGGCTATGCTGATTATGTGCGTGGGGCATGCAGTCCCCCCGCAGCCCCGGAGACCGCCACCTCCCCGGGGCTTTTTTAAAAAAAAATGCGTGGGAGGGTCCCACCCCCCCATGCTGCCCCGGGGACCGCAACCTCCCTGGGGCAATCTTTATTTAAATGCGGGGGTCCGTTACGGACCCCCAAGCCCCGGGGACCACCACCTCCCCGGGGCTTTATCAATTGTATACGGGGGACGCGCGGCCCCCCACACGCCCCGGGGACCACCACCTCCCTGGGGCAATCTTTATTTAAATGCGGGGGTCCGTTAGGGACCCCCAAGCCCCGGGGACCACCACCTCCCCGGGGCTTTAAATGTTAGGAGGGGGGCCGCACGGCCCCCTCCTGGAGCCTGCGATGGCCCTGGGGACCACCACCCCCCAGGCCGGCTCCTGCAGTGTCCCGGGGTGCCCACCCCCGGGACACTGCTGGTGATGTGTCGGACGAACTTGCCGCACAGGCACGATGCGTGGAAATCCAGGATGCGTTCGCGATCGATGCGGCGGCGTCGAGCGGAGCTGCGTCGGTCCTCTTCAGCCGCGATCCCTCGATGCGTCGATTTCTGTAGTTCTTTGAGTCTCTTCTTTCTTCCAGCTCCCAAACAGCAGCAACAACCTCCAGAGGCCCAGAACTGGCACAGGCACCTCTTGGCAGGTCAGAACTCACAACAGCAGAGTTCAGGGGTGCTGGGGGTGAAGTCTTTGTGTCCCTGAGACTTCAGAACAGGAGGCCAGCTCACTTCAGGCCCTTGGAGATCTCCTTCAAACAGGGGACACAGCACACAGCAAAGTCCTTCTCCTGTCCTTGGCAGAAACAGAAACTGCAGGCCAACCCCAGACACACAGCAAGGGCAGTACGTCTCCTCAGACTCTCCAGCTCTTCTCCTTGACAAAGGTTCCTCTTGAATTCCAGGAATGATCTGAAGTCTGGGGTTTTATGTCTGATACTTATACCTCAAAATGTCTTTGTTCTCTTTCTGCGAGGGGCTCTGAGCCCAGTTCAAACCAGTTCTGGGGGGCACTCTGCAAGTGCACAACAACATCCATTGTCTGTGTGAGCCTTGGCTCCAGACACACCACACGGGGGCAGAGCCAGTATTGTGGAAGGCAGGCACAGCCCTATTCAGGTACAGGCGCTACTCCTCCCACCACTCCAAATGCAGACCAGGCCTATTCAGCCTAGTGCTGACTCATTCAGACTCCTGGAGCCACTGCACCTCCCCAGCCCCTGTCACTCCAAAGCCAGACAGTCAATCCACAAACAGGCAGAGGCACACAGGACGGTTGAACAAGAAAATAGCCACTTTCTAAAAGTGGTATTTTCAAACACACAATTTAAAAACCATCTTTACTAAAAGATGTGTTATTAAATCCTGAGGTCAGGGATGCCAAACTCCATTTTTCTATCTTATCCCTATGGTAAGATATGCTTGTAAAATGTTACAAAGCATTCCCTATTCTGCCCTATGAGGCAAGATAGCCTTTCAATAGTGAAAAACGAAATTGGCAGTATTTCACTATCAGGATATGTTACACACCCCAGTACATGTCCTACCTTTCACATACACTGCACCCTGCCCAGCGGGGTACCTTGGGCCTACCATAGGGGTGTCCAATGTGTAAGAGAAGGGAAGGGTTGGGCCTGGCAAGTGGGTGCACTTGTCAGGTCGACATGGCAGTTAACAAACTGCGCACAGGCCCCGCGGTGGCAGGCCTGAGAAATTTTTTCGGGGCTACTCATGTGGGTGGCACAATCAATGCTGCAGGCCCACTAGTAGCATTGGATTTACAAGCCCTAGCACACTCAGTGCACTTTACTAGGGACATACTGGTAAAACAAATATGCCAATCAGGGAGAACCAGGCACAATAACAATTAACATAGAGAGCATATGCACTTTAGCACTGATCAGCAGTGGTTAAGTGCCCAGAGTCCTATAGTCAACAAGCACAGGTCAGGAAAAAAATAGGAGGAAGAAGCAAAAAGTTTGGGGATAACCCTGCAAAAAGGGCCATTTCCAACAACCCCATTAACCCAAGAATACATCTCACCATTCAACTCATCTCTAACTAAATTACCTCCTCTTTTCATAACCCCTGTAAGTCACTAGGATCATCATCACCTGCTCCTGGATCTACCCCTCCCTTTAGCACCCCGTTGATGATCATTTTAGAGATATTTCTATTGTATTCGCTCCTAGGTTTGGTGATTTTAGACAACCACCTGACTCTGTGTGCAGCAATTTTGCCTGAGGAATGCAGGAAAGATATAATGTATGGCCCCATGAGCATGCTGAAAAATCTTAGCTGACGTTGCGAGTGTAGGATAGCAGAGATGAATGGTTTGTGAATAATTGCATTAGTAAATCTGTCTACAATTGAAGGAGTAATTCTTCTATATCTCAGAGAGCACGTTTGTTCTGCTGCCAGCTGGTCTCCTCAGTTGATGGTGCTCACAGATGCCTGTGATAATATTGTGCTGTTACAATAGATGAAGTGGCTATTCATTAGGTGAGAACTGGGCACTGAATATAACATGGCCACTGGCTGAGCATCCTCGGAATATGCAGACCGCAGTATCAGTTACAGGCAGTACAACACTAGGACTACAAATAGAGTATCATAACCTACCCTAACTTAGTGGGAAGAGTAATATATTTAAAATTGTCACAGATTAATTTGCATGCCATTACTGTCTCCCACTGCAATATAAAAATGTATTCATTTGAATGAATCAAGGTCAACATATATTTAATCTGCCATTGTGTTCTGTTTAATGAAGTGCTTCAATGAGCACTCTTTTGGCAAAGGTCAAAATGGCTACTTTGGTGGCATTATATATAACCTTCTTTGAACTACTGCATCCGATTTTGCTCCGGTGGGTATAAAGCACCACTTGTGCAAAATGTAAAAAGGAATACATTTAACTTTGTGTTGTGAAATGTTTTTCTGTGCACATACACAGACACACACACCTGCACAGACCCACACACACACACACATAGATATATGAACACACACACAAACAAATGTCAACAACAACACTAAGAACACCCAGATCTAGTTTGGCGAAACATAAAGGTGTAGAAGGCAGAAGGAGGGAAGAGTGGAGCACAGGAGAAGTGGGACAATAGCACAGTATACCAGAGTAGACAGAAAAGATGCAGGAGGAATCTGATGTTATTGACTGCAGAAGAGTGGAACCACAGCCTTGGGCACGGAGGTGAGGCAGCTGAAGAAGCTCATGGGACAATTTTCAAGGGTGCTCTTCAAGGGAAATGCTTTTTATGTGGATAAGGAACGTGTTAAGGGAATGGTAGGGGCTTGACTACTAAATTAATACGATGAGAGCAGACTAAAATGTCCTTTATGTGTCAAAAATAAAACCTATTCCTGTCATTATGTCCACCAATCATATAAGCAAACCACTCTGTTATACAATCAGACTGTTATATTACTGTGTTTAATGTAGATTAAAAAATAGTTTGAGCTGGTTCTTTTTGGTATAGTGGTGAATTGTGATGCTGTTATTGGTGAATAGAGCCTCAAGTGTAAATGTAAATGTTGAAGGTGACAGGAATAGTATGGAACCCTGGGAACTCCACAAGTGATAAGGATCTTTATGTGATCTGGAAGTGTCCATGAAACAGGCTTGGTATTGTTGATGTGGTGTTGTATTTTCCTTATTTTTTTACTGAACAAGATATTGATGGCACTGCACTTTTTTACGGAGTGAGGAATAGGTAGGTCCAGCAAGGGTTGATACAGTGCTTGATTGCATTGAACAGCATTTTGCTTCGTAACGTAACTTCATTGATGGTGTTGGTATACTAATTTGCTTTGCCTGAGGTGATAAGCTGTCTGTATTTTGTGTGGAGGAACTTCAATATCAAGAGGTCCTCCAGATGTCTGTTTTTCTTCAATTTTTTTCATGACTTCAGATAGATATTTTCTTGTCAGCAAGGCATTGAGAATGTCAGGGTGCTGATGGCTTTGGCTTGCACTTGCATGTTATAACTGTGGCATGGATGTTCACACAGCTTTCGATTTTTTTTGAAGATGTATAGAAGGGTGTTGGCATCGAACATTTAGTTGGTGGGGTGAGAGATCAGTTCAAGCATTAGGGTGTCTATGAAGAATTTGTAGGTTTGGGCTTCTCTTCTGTGTTGACGTGTCAGGACTGCGATGATCCTCAGAGGTGAAACGATGCTCCAAATATTCCCACCCCAAGGTAGCACTAATTTCCTGGTTTCCCCCAAAGGGAACAGGGTGTTGGAGTTGTCAGGTGAAGGGGTAGTGGTAGGGTGTTGGGATAGGGAATAGCTAGGAGGGAGATCTGAACTGACAAAGGAATTTTATTTCGCAATGTGTATGGGCTACCTTACTCCACCTTTCCGAACAGATCAGATTATGTTTCTACTTTTAATTCATGAGAGGGTATCTTCTATAATTTAGGTCACAGGTTTGCATTTACTTTAGATGGATGTCTGCACAAACCAAGAATGATGCCTGCTTGGAATCAACAAGGACGCCTACATGGAATCAACAATTTAGAGCATTGAATACAGTTAACTTAATTACATAGTGATGCAAACATAGTGCTCTGAAATGTACTCATAAACTCTTTACCTGGCCACTTGCAGCTCACAAATTGTCTGTACTTTAGTCAGGCAGTTGTCTATATTACCATGTTATAATACATACAACTCTTTACAAAAAAACTTTAAGTTCCTTGGTTCCTTGGTGTCCAAACTTGCAAATATTTCATTTGCATAAATCAATTAGTCAGTGAATAAGACTTTCTCAAGTTTCCATCTGAAGGCAAAGAGTTTTTAAGGAGTCCATTACAATCAAAGGTATTTTGTTCTAAGTTGTACTTTCTCCTATGGAGTCTTCAATGAAGATCAAGTCAGCTCCTATCCATAATGTTAAGTCACTCAGATTGTGCCTTTTCTTTAACAGGATCTCGATTTACCAAAGCGTTTCTTTAAAAAAAAAAACAATGATTTTCACTTCGAAGATGTTTATGGAATAGCACGTTCATGCTCCTTCCTTGTATCCGATGAGAGGTAAGCGTGAATACCCGTCAGGAGTATTCACCTGCTGTATCGAACTACAAGGACTCGATCAGTGGTGTTCAGATTTGCAGCCTTTGCTCTTCCTGGATGTACTTCTTGGAACTGCATGCCAATAGATTGCTTCGCACTGGGATACCTCAACACTGAGCACATGAGCCTGGGTGTGGTTCCCTTTTATAGCAGGAGCCATCTCAGAATGATTAATGTTTAGGATGGCTCATTCTACGTAGGATGGCTCACTCTAAAGATGGCTTGTGCTGTCTAGGATAACTCACACTAAGGGGCATATTATCAAGGGCTTTATCGCCGCTTTAGCGGCACTTTTTGCCGCTAAAGCAGCGATAATTTTATCGCCCTATTAGCAAGCTGTCGCTAACAGGCGTTAGCGACAGCTTTCAGGCGTTAGAGGCCGCGTTTACCATTGCCTTGCATGTCAGCGATAATTATCGCTAATGACATGCAAGGAAGGCGTTCCCTACTAAAAGCGACTGAAAACAGTCGCTAATCCCACCACCCCCTATTAGCAAGGCAGGCGAAGCAATATAATAATTCGCGCTAAGCGCGTTTATCGCTAGATTCTAACACCAGCTAGTGCGGACGACTTACCTGTTTAAAGTATAGGAGGTGGATTCTAATACTGAATCCACCTTAGCGTTAATGCGAGAATATTGCTGGTTTTCCAGCGATATTCTCGCTTTTTGCCGCTATCGCTGGAAATAATATCGCTATGGAGATAAACCTTACTAATAGGGTGTTATCTCAGCGATATTTTCCAGCGATAGGTGGCGTTAACCAAAGTCGCGCTAAGCGCGGTTAGCGATAAATATCGCTATTCCTTGATAATATGCCCCTAAGAGTGCTAGGTGACTGACTCATGCATAGAACACTAGGATTTGTAGTCTTCTTTAAAAAAAACATATAAAAAAATATTAAAGTATGAGTTCTTTGTATTTTGATTTGCCTGAAACAGCACATAGGTAACAAAGATGCCGAGGTCCATGACATGCCCATGGTTTGTTGGTAGTATGTTGAGCAGGGATATAGGGATGGCAAAGTGGTCAATCCAGTACAGGGGTATAGGTGAATCAAATTGGATTGTCGATGATGTTGAGAAGACAAGGTTGTGGATGTGGACTTAGGAGTGTGTGGGCTGTATGACATACTGTATAACTTTTAGTGTATTGATGAAGGTGTAGAAGTAGTATCTTGTTTTTTTAGGTGTTTTTAGCTTGCCTTGTCTGGGAGGTTGAAGTCACTCATGTGGCTGGTGAGGGCATGTCATATGGATGAGGTGGTGAAGAGATCTGAGAGATCATCAAGGAAGACCTTGTTCTCCCCAGGAGGCCTAAGGCAAGATGGAAGTTGACAGTCTGAGTATCAGAGAATGGGAAATGGCATGTCAGCATCTCCATAAAGTTAGGTTTTACTTGCTTGCCAAGGATGAAGGATCAGGAGGACATTGGGAGGAGAGTGTAGTCATTTTTTTTTTTAAACGTTTACACATACATATCTCTGGTTCCATTAATCACATTTTGGCAATTTCTGTGTGCTTTTGTATATTCCTTTTTATAATAAATTAATTTTGGAACTTTATCCGTTTGTTTTCATGATATAAGATTTGTTAGACCTGTTATCCTTAGGGTGGTCTTCCCCCAAACGTTTTGCCTTGTACACCTTACCACTGATAACCAATACTAAAGTGCTTGTGCTCTCTCCTCTAAATGTGGTAGAATTGGCTTACACCCAATTGGCATATTTAATTTACTTATAAGTCCCTAGTAAAACGGTACTAAATGTGCCTGGGCCTGTAAATTAAATGCTATTATTGGGTGTGCAGCACGGATTGTGCCTCCCACTTAGGTTCCCCTTTAAAAATATCTCAGGGCTGTCATTGCAGTATATGGGTGCAGATTTAAACTGCCATTTTGACCTGGCAAAGTAAACCTTTTCTCAGGCCCAAACATTTTTTATATATGTCTATGTAACCCCTAGTGTAGGCCCTAAACAGCCCACATGGCAGACTGCAATGTATTTGAAAGTTAGGGCATGTACTTTTAAGTCCTACATGTTCTGATAGTGAAATACACTTACATTTGTTTTTCACTACTGAAAGGCCTACCTCTACCATAGGATGCCATTGGAGATACCTTATTACATTTAATAAACTGTAACTTCCAAATGGGAACAGGTAGGATGAGAGGGCAGAGTTAGACACAGCACACTTACACCGGAATAGGATGAGTCCTGCCTTCACAAAAAGGATTGTATACCCACTATAGTTAGTCTGGAGCCAGGGCAGGAGGCAGGAAACCCGTGCACTTCAAAGGGAAACCTCTAGAAGCTTCTTCCACTTCTAAGGATGCACTAGGTATAAATATTGGACATCAGACCCTAACTCTGCAGACTAGAGAGGACTCACATCCATCACTAAGGCTGACACACACCCCATTGTTTGAGCTGATGAGCTTATAGACAGATTGGGCACTGCCAAGTTTCTCAATACCTTACATCAGGGTGCTGACAGATTGCTCTGATTGAGAGGGGCCAAGAAGAAATCTGCATTCTCAACCCCAGAGGGCCACTTCTAGTTTAGGATAATGCACCACTGGCACCATTGCTGCCCCCTTTAAAGAGCTGACTTTTAAGAAGCAGCCCAGAAAGGTAATCTGGACCAAGGAGAGCTGACTTATAAGAAGCAGCCCAGGAAGGAAATCTGGACAGAGGCCCGCCAGGAATCCTTTGACACTCTCAAGAAGGCCATGTGTATACCACATGTACTTAAGGCTCCTGACTTATCTAAGGAGTTTATTATGCAGACAGACACTTTACAGCATGGCATAGGACCTGTCTTAGCACAAGAAAATGAGGAGGGCCTAGACCAACCAGTAGCCTTCATTAGCAGGAGGTTACTTCCCCGGAAACAGAGGTGGAGTGTGACTGAAATGGAGGCCTTTCCTGTGGTCTGGGCACCGAAGACACTGAGACCATACCTATTTGGGACTCACTTCTGGGTTCATACAGACCACAGGCCCCTCAGGGGGCTCATGCAAATAAGGAGTGAAAGTCCCAAATTACTGAGGTGGTCCATCTCCCTACAGGGAATGAACTTTAAGGTGGAACACTGTCCTGGGTCAGACCACACCAATGCTGATGGTCTATCAAGGTTCTTCGGCTTTAATGATGAGACTCCCCATGAGGTTGGGTAGTTATCCCCACTTTCAGCTGGAGGGAATCACTTTAGACCTGTCAGCCTTTAGATGGTGTTCCCCCAAACCTTTTATCATACACCTTCATTTGTTTCTGATCTTGTTGCTAACAAGTGCTAACAAGCTTGCACGCTCTGTTCTAAACATGGTAAAATTGGCTTACGCCCAACTGGCATATTTAATTTACTTGTATGTCCCTAGTAAAGTGATATTATAAGTGCCCAGGCCGGTAAATTGAATGCTACTAGTGGGCCTGCATCATTGATTTTGCTACCCACTTAAGTAGCCCTTTATACATGCCTCAGGCCTGTCATTGTAGGCTGTGAGTGTATTTTTAAACTGTGATTTCCACCTGGCAAGGTAAACCTATTGCCAGGCCCAAAACTGCCTTTCAAATACATATAAGTCACCCCTGTGGTAGGCCCTGAACAGCTCACAGGGAAGGGTGTAATGTATTCAAAAAGTAGGATATGTACTTTCAAAATTTGCATGTTCTGATAGTGAAAAACTCTTGAATTCATTTTTAACTATTTCAAGGCCTACCTCTCCCATAGGATACCATTGGAGACACCTTATTACATTTAATAAGTTGTAACTTCAAAATGTGAACAGGCAAATGGTTCATGCTTGGTGGAATTGTAATAGAAAAATCCTCTTTTGTGGTGATGTCGAATTTTTTATTACAAGTTTCAAACTACCACTGTTAGAAAGTTGGCACTTCCTGCCTTAGCTATTTAGTGCCTGCAGCCTATCTCTGGGTCACATGACAGGGTATAGTTGACAATTAGACTTTGTGTATTCCTCCTAGGCAGCCACACTCAGTAGAGAGCTTAGGTGTGCCTGGATGGGCCATCACTGGCAGGATAGGAGGGTGGAGTTAGGCACAGCCCCACTTACCCCTGAATAGGCTGTGTCCTGAATTCATACAAAGGATTGCATACCCTCTGTAGTTAATCTGTAGCCAGGGCAGGGGAGGCAGGAAACATGTGCACTTCGAAGGGAAACCTCTAGAAGCTTCTCCCACTTCACCACTTCAAAGGAGGCACCAGGCATAAATATTGGACCTCAGACACCAAGTTTTCAGTGCACTTCTGGATCTGTGGAAGGCTCTGCCAGGAAGAAGGACTGCTGTGCTGCTGAAAGGACTGCCACTCTGCTGGACTGCTGCCCTGAAGGACTGCTGCCTGCTGCGCTGGCCTGCTGCCTGCTGTCCTGTTGCCTGGGTGAGAAGGACTGGACCTGTAACCTTTACCCCGCACCACCTGGGGGCTGTTTTCACCCCCTTCAACCAGCAAGCCAATTTCTTACAAAATTGTTTTTGAGCTCCTTAACTACTTAAAACATAATTTTGAAGGGAAAGTCCTGCTGCTTTCACCATAGCAAAGGGGGCTAGGTTCAGGTTTTCTTCTTGGAACAGTGTTTTGACCTAGTAAGCTTCTTGATTGCAAATTTGGTGGGACATTTCCCCAAGTTAACTAACCCAACATCCTACCAAATACAATTTTAAAAAGAATGTTTTTGTAATAACCTGTGCTGCAGGATACACTTCCAGTAATAGAATAACTAATGCAACATTTAATTTGTGACTTTTTATTGGAAATTGGTATTGAAATCAAAGTGTGAGTGTTTAGATCATCTGGGTTTAGACCAGCATTGGAGTTAAATGTTAAATTCTACCTCCCTAATCATCTTATAGTACTTACAAAATGTTAAATATATTCTGTTTTAGCTGAACACAAGTTCATTATGAAAAAGCATAGCAAATTCCCTTTGAGATTATGCTCCAGTCATAGCTTTAGATGATCATGCAGCCTTGATGCCATTTGAAAGGATAGGTCATGAAATACACATAAAGGTGGCAAAAAAACCATTGGGACTTAACTGGTGGTACATTTATGACTAATCAGACTGTTTAGCATCTTTCCTCATTCAAAATGGTGGTCTTGGAGACCAAGTGAAGCAAGGCACTGTAGAAGGCCAAATTTGTGGATGTTAAGCCCTTTTGAATCCTAGTGGCTAAATGGTGTTGGAAGGAGCTCTTCTCAGCTGCGAAAGGAATTTATAATTTTAGATATTTTGATGCATTGATGTCTTGGATTGGTTTGATAGTACAAAGGGCATCTTTTTGCTGTGGAGTTATTAGTGAAAAGTTGGGGAATGGTATCAGTTTTAAGTTGATCTGTTCAGCAAATTCAGCTTTCTCCTGTGGGACGGCTTGGTTCTTAAATGCCTCATGTGTTGGAACTTAAGAAGTCTTGATGCGACTTTGGGAGCCAGCTTCTATAGATTCATCTTTTCCCCAAGTGATTGCGCGCCAGTAGAGGTTAGTGCCTAGACCATTGACACCTATTATAGATGTCGTGCATATTTTTTCACTCAAATCCTAAGTTGTGTTTATGGTGCAAGGCTGCCTAAAGCATGCTAGTGCATAGGGAGAGAGAAATGGTGCAATATCTAGCAGATATGGTACTGTTTGGCTATCTCTCTTTGAAGCAATGCAGCACAGCTACTTTGGTTTCTGAGCTGCATTGTGGCAAATATAAGTAAATCCGTCCAAATAAGTTTGATGCCAATATGACTTGCCCTAAAGAGAAAAAACTTGCCATGAGACTTGTATTTTAAACCTACATCGCAGATCAAGGTTAAGAATGGAAACAATTCATTCTCAATTGGTTGACCATAACCACACACCAAAACATATTTGAGCTCAGATGGTGGGTGTATTTAGAAATTAAATCAAGCTGGACATGGAGGAACCATGTTAACATGGGCACTCCGAGGAAGATTGGAAGGATTCATAATGCTACAACTATAACTCAGGGCCTACATGAGTTTTTTTTAGTGATATATTTTGCCTGTGTTTACAGCTGTGGAACATTTTTAATACAGAAGCTATTGCATCTGTGTATCACTACTGTTTTGAACTAGATAGGCCGAGATCAGTTTCTGTATTTATACACAGAAAGCTGGTGTGGAATTCCTGCCTTAGTGTGGACCCTTGCATTTCTTGAGTGCACATCTCTAGTCCAGGTGTTGCTTGTGCATGGATACATGATCAGTCCTTTCATAAAGGAATTGCAATGTGCAAAACATAACATCTCTCCCAAATCAGTTAAAAGAAAACAAACACATTCACCAACATGCAGTACTATAGGGAAGAAAGCCAAGGGACTTTAAGCCACATAATCTCTCACTGTGCAGGATAGAAGCGGTTGGACTATCAGTTGAAATTGTAGCATATTTTCAGACACTTACCAACTCTTCACTTCCCTATGTCAAAGATCTCTATGGGGCAGATTTACTAACAATTAGCACCTAGGTTGCAGTGACACAAACTGGTGCAGTGTTGATTTGGGATTTACTTTCCATCGCAAAACAGTATTTGCACTGGAAAGTAGTTCAAAACAAATGCAAATGTTCCCATGCAACCATCAATTGGTTTTAATGTAAAGCCCTATTGTAAGAAATTGGATTATTTTTTGAGGTGGGTGACTGTCCACCTCAAGGAATAATCGCTACTTTTGTCAGGACGAACCCTTAAAGTCACTAAATTGACCTCAACTCAATCCCCTGGTAGCTATGCCAATCAACAATTTAGAGCATTGAATACAGTTAACTTAATTACATAGTGATGCAAACATAGTGCTCTGAAATGTACTCATAAACTCTTTACCTGGCCACTTGCAGCTCACAAATTGTCTGTACTTTAGTCAGGCAGTTGTCTATATTACCATGTTATTATACATACAACTCTTTACAGAGCAGGCAGGCTTAACTTAGGTGAATGAGCAAAGTATTTATGCAGTACCAGAACAGTAATAGAGTCAAAACACCAAGCAATAAAAATCCCAAACTAACTTAGAAATATAGAGTAAAATGTAATAAACAAAATAACACCGAAATGACAAAAAAATCAGTAAGGGGAACTGGAGATATAAATGATTACATTTTAAGTAGAAATAACACCAAAAAGCTCTAACAGCAATTGATGGACTATGGACGCAGTGTACAGTCACGTAGGGGTGATTTCAGTCTGATCACGTTTGTGCACAGGTTGGATACATCAACTAGGTTTGTCCCCATTGAAGATTTTACCTTCTGAGTTAGTCCTTTAAGTCCAACCTTTATAGGGTTTTCTCAGCAGCTTCAGTGGGTAACTTCTAAAGCTCTCAGGACCTCAATGCAGCTTGTTGGGGCCATTACTCACTCCAAAGGGGGCCTCTAGAAAGATCCAGTTCAGGTCCAGTTTCTACTGGTCAGCTGAGCACAGCAGGCTGGCCTAGTGATCTTTGGAGTAAACCTCTTTGTCCTGGCTACAAAAGAGTGCAAGTCAATTATCCATGGCTCTTCTCGGGTCACAAAGAGCAGGTCCAGTCCACTTCTGTTTTTTCTCAGGTCCAGAAAATGCTCTGATGTGCCTTGGGGTGCCACATTTATTTCTGGCACAAGCTAGTGTATAAATATCTTTATCTAATTTAGGCAAGATCAAAACGACATATATCCAACATACATAGACAATCTTTTCTTAGGCAGGTTCTTGATAAGCTTCTTAGCAAGAATAAACTTGTAGGCTTCTGTTGTCAAAAGTTCACTTCAGGAATGCTCTTTGTGCTCACTCAGTTTACCTCAGCAATAATAAAAACCAGAAGGGTGCTCTTATCAACAAAACAGTAATGCCTCCAGTGGTAAAAGAAAGTTCAGTGGCGGTTAAAACCTCACCCCACAAAACAGTTCCTTCGTGATTCAAAAATTACTTCTGGGCTCAACTGGCTGTGAGCCTCTCTTGCCAGCGCGTGGGGAATGAGTAAACTGGCCCACTTAAAGGATCGCAAATCACTGCCTCAACGTGGAGGAATAATTATGGCGCTCGACTGCAAGCGTGCGCTCCCCACTGCGCTGACCAAAAACTCTCTTTGCCCCCATGCGCGAGTGCGCGTCGTGACTGTTACTTCTTTACAGTCAGCCCCTGAAATGCCACTCGGCTCCGATTACCTTAGAGCAATGCAGTGCGAGTCCAGCAGTCCGGGCGGTTTCTCCTTCGGGACGCTCCCCGGCCTCAGGCGCAGCTCCGCTTCCCTTGATGAGCATGGGGAAGCCCTCGAGGCTGGGACCAATCCCAGCGCGGCCCAGCAATGATGCGGCGGGAATCCCTGAAGGCTGGGACCAATCCCAGCGCGGCACGGCAATGACGAGGCGGGAATCCCTGAAGGCTGAGACCAATCTCAGCGCGGCACGGCAATGACGTCAGCGGACTCCGGGCCAGCAGTGTGAAGCGTTCTTGCGGCTCCTTTCTCCTCAGCGAACCTGGCCTTGGGCGCTCAGCTCGAGGTGCGGCGGTGATTTCTTCTGGGTACAACGCTTCCAATGAAGCTCCCGGGCCGGCGGCGGTGATCTCGGCCCCTTAGGTGACAGCCTCGGGCAGTGCACACAGCACACACTCTCGAGCGCCGAGTCAGTTTCACGCGGAGCCCCAATGTGTGCCGATTGCACACCGAGTCCATTACACACCTCACAGGAGCCCCACTGTGTGCCGATGGCACACCGAGTCAATTACACACGGGCAGGCCAGGCAAAGTTCACGAAGCCACAGTCAGTGTGCAGCAACACGCAGTCCGCGCTGACCAGATGGTTTCTTCTGCAACTTTTGTGTCCCTGAGTTGTAACAGGAGGCCAGCTCATCTCAGGCCCTTGGAGACATGGTAGGACACAGCACACAGCAAGGTCCTTTCTGAAAGCAGGAGGGGAACACAGCACACAGCAAAGTTCCTCAGATCTCTTCCTTTGAAATCACAGCAAACTGCAAGTCAGCCCCAGATCACACAGCAAGGGCAGTCCTTTTCCTCAGTCTCGTCGGCTGCTCTTCTTTGGCGGAGAGTCCTCTTGATTGCAGAAGTAGTCTTGGGTAAACTTTTGTGTTCCTGAGTTTTAACAGGAGGCCAGCTCTTCTCAGGCCCTTGGAGACTCTTAGGACACAGCACACAGCAAAGTCCTTCCTTCAAGCAGGTGGGGGGAACACAGCACCCAGCAAAGTCCCCTGTCCCTTTCCTCAGTAGTAACAGCAAACTGTAGGTCAGCCCCAGAACACACAGCAAGGGCAGTCTTCCTTTCCAGTCTCTTCAGCTGATCTTCCTTGGCAGGGATTCCTCTTGTTGGCAAAAAGTAGTCTAATTTACAGGGGTTTCAGGTCTTACTTTTATACCCCAAAAGTCTTTGTTCTCCATGTGTGTGGGGTCCTGGACCCAGTCCAAACCAGTTCTGGGTGCACTCTGCCAGTGCATGTCTTCTTTCTTTGTGAGGGGAGGCCAGGGCCATCAGACGCACCACAGGAGGTGGAGCCAGCATTGTGGAAGGCAGGCACAGCCCTATTCAGACCCAGGTGCGACTCCTCCCACCACTCAATGTGCAGATAGGTCTATTCAGCCTAGTGCTGACTCACCCCCTCTCCTGGAGCCACCCCCAGCCCCTGTCACTCACAAACCAGACAGTCAATACACAAACAGGCAGAGGCACACAGAAAGGTTGACCAAGAAAATAGTCACTTTCTAAAAGTGCTATTTTCAAACACTGAATTTAAAAACCATCTTTCCTAAAAGATGTGTTATTAAATTCTGAGTTCAGGGATACCAGACTTCAAATTTCTATCTTGCCGTTATGGGAAGATATGCAGGTAAACATGTTACACAGCATTCCCAATGTTAACCTATGGGCAAGATAGCCTTCCTATAGTGAAAAACGAAATTGGCAGTATTTCACTATCAGGACATGTCACCCACACTAGTACATGTCCTACCTTTCACATACACTGCACCCTGCCCAGGGGGGTACCCTGGGCCTACCATAGGGGTGTCCAATGTGTAAGAAAAGGGAAGGGTTAGGCCTGGCAAGTGTGTACACTGGTCAGGACAACATGGCAGTTCACAACTGCGCGCAGGCACTGCGGTGGCAGGCCTGAGACATCTTTTCCATGCTACTCATGTGGGTGGCACAACCAGTGCTGCGAGCCCACTAGTAGCATTTGATTTACCAGCCCTGGCACACTCAGTGCACTTTACTAGGGACCTACTGGTAAAACAAATAAGCCAATCATGGATAACCAATCATAATAACAATTTTCAGAGAGAGCATCTGCACTTTAGCACTGATCAGCAGTGGGAAAGTGCCCAGAGTTCTATAGCCAACAACCACAGGTCAGGAAAAACAAAGGAGGAAGAAGCAAAAAGTTTTGGGATAACCCTACAAAAAGGGCCATTTCCAACAGAGTGGAATATTCTTTGACACCCCTAACCAATGGAATAAAAGATTCCAGCGGCAAGCCTACCCACTTTTTCAGTAGGCTATTAGCCTTACTACAAACAGGCCTAACTTGCCATGTGTCAGGGCATTTTAGGATGGTGAAAGTCGTTTGCCACACTAAACTTGGGGTCTGACATTTGTGCGTATGTAGGGGAGCATATTATGGTAATCACTAGCATGGAAGCAGGTCCTGTGCCATTATAGGACAAAAGCAGGGCCCTTCAGGAACCAAGGAAGGGATACACAAGAATTGTCCTGGCCTCCTGTTCTCTATCTTTCAATTGCACCAAAGTGAACATGTGGTTCAACAGACCTGTCAGGCAGGACTTGCAACCAGGGTGTTGACAGAAAGCCCACAACCCCCACTCTGCAGATTCTATTGAGCTCACAGGAGACGTCTCTGCCCATTCAGGTCTAAACATTTTGTAGCTCCTGGGAGGAATTTCACAACTTATTCGAGGCTGAGCATAGGTTGAGAACTGGCAGATGCTAATGCTAATTATACTTCCGAAACTTGACAGGTGGCATTTAGTTTTCCATGCCCAGGGTGTATTGCAGTACCACATATTATGGCCTTACAGAAAAGGTAATAGTGTCAATCAGGGATAAGCCAATTTGCACATGTTTAAAGGGTGAGCACAGGCTCTTTACTCCTGTTTAGCCAGAGTAATGTATACAGAGGTCTAAAGCCAGCAAAATAAGGGTCCAGAAGGCAAATAATCAGGGTCACCATGCAGATTTCCTACACATATCTCCCAAAAATGGTAGACAGGGCTTTGTACCAAATAATAACACCTCCTCAGGGCAGAAACAAGCAAATTGTTTTTATTTTTCCTAACTCTTCCAACATTGTATGTGTGGTGTACTGTAAAGCACAAATCCAATATGGGAAACGTTTTACACTATGTCTAAGCATAGCATTTTGTCCTGGAAGAGTAACCTTCCAGGACCAAACCTATACCAGAAGTCTTGCACACACTCTTGCCCTGTGCCTTAAAGGCATGTGTGGCTCAAAGCAGGCTCAAAGAGCACTGGTGCACAGAGAGAAATAAACAGTCCCATAACTTGGTAGATATGGGACTCTTCTGCTCTCTCCCTTTCATGCAAGCAAGCACAGAAACTTTGGTTTTAGGGGTGGAGATATGTAAGTCTACACTTTAGAGTAAATTCACACTCAAAGATGGTGAAAAGCCAAAAGTAAAAGAATACATTTACATGTGTAGATTTATGTGTAGATTTATTCATGTGTAAATTTACCTTTATGAGTAGGCCCCTTGAACTTGTGAGACAATTCATGTTACATATGGACTTATTTCACTTTAGCATTTTTATTTAGGTTGATTTGAAACATTTTGATTCTGCTGTTAGCTCTGCCCACAACGTGTATTGATGTTAAAAATCCAGGAGGGTTAAAAATTGTTGGGCTCAGGCCCAGACTGGACACCAAAGTCAGCCTAGTAAAACTGTTCTAACCAGCCTGCACTGCAGGGGACGGCGGCTAGCACGGGGTGGAATCATGGATGGATCAAAGTGGCCCATCCTGTTGTGAAAACAACTTCTCTAGCCTGAAGCCCTCTGGGACAATGCCAGAGTAGCAGAATGGCCAGTCTGGTCCTAGTTGTACTTCCATGATTTCCCCATCTAATATTTAGTGCAACAATGTATGCACAAAATACTATGCAGAAAGCATGGTGGTTGTGCTAAAGATTGTTGAAGGTTGAGTCTAATCAGGAATATATGTTTTGAACAATTAATACTTAAAATGTGAATTAATAAACAATAGTTCTGAAAGCTAAGTAATTTTCATATTCTTTATTTTTTATTGAGAACCTAGCCCAATATATGTGGCTTGGGATACTAAATACATGTTTTCTATTCCTGAAGACACCACTTTAGAACAAATGTCTAAAACCCATCCAGCTTGGGTCTGTGAACTCATGCTTCAGGAGCGTTGTGAACTCATGCTTCAAGATCGTTGCTTCCTCCATATGATGCATTTAGTTTGTCTTGATTGCCCAACAGATATTCTTAGGTCATAGGTTTTGAAACATTCCCAGAAAACCTCTCTATTACTCTTTTTCTTGCATTTGTGACAGCTCAGTTTTGACAATATTACAAAGTATTCTGCAAACATGAGGGATTTCAATTCCAGCCTTATAATGTATTGAAGATATACAACCCTCTTAGTGAGTAATGGACGGGATTATGTTATAGCAAATGTAATCCTACTGAACAAATGTTAATATGCATGTGTACTAGCACGTTCATGCACACATCTTGCAACTTGTGATGATTCTTAGCAAACTAGTACCTTGAGAATCACATACCAAATCATTTTACAAAGATGTCACAACAATGTTACTGCGTGTTATTTCAGCAGCATTTAGGGTTGCCACCTAAGAAAATGGTAACAACATAGTTACATGGAGTACCACACGTTTCTCTTTTTTGTGTACTACTTGACTGCTAGTACTTTGCTGCTGATGACTTGTTATGGATTTGTAAGATTTTAGGGCTCATTTAGATCTGGGCATGTGGTTGTCGGAATGCTCCAGGAGATGGAGACCAAGATCTGCCCACCCACTGAACTTTAAGCTAATCACTGACTTAGGGGTCGATTACGACGTTGGTCGGAAAGGCTCCAAACGGCATTCGGATTCTCCTAAACCGTTTCGGAACCTATGTTTCCAACCGACTCGGAAACCTTTCTGACCGACCGATTACAATAGAACTTAACCGTTCGGGCTGTCCGAATCGGTTTCGATCGGCACACGGAGCCCCCGAGTCGGTCAGAGCTGATTCGTACAGCTCTATGGACACAGTTTCTGACCGAGCGATTACGATGTCAGATTCTAAAAGCCGTTCCGAGTCGGCCTGCCCGACACGAAATTTCTGTTGGAAACTGACATTGGGGGCCTGTCGCAAGCCCCCCTTTATCCTGAGGCCCCCGGTTGGGATCCGGGGATGGTACCCAAGGGACCCCCCTTTCAAACCATGCACAGTGTGGCAGGCACCATGTGGTGCCTGCGACAGGGTGCAAGGTTTACCGCAACCACCCAGTTTTTCAATGGGAGCCTGTGTTCTCAATCGGAACACAGGCTCCCATTGAAGTCAATGGGAGTCCGACTGAACGGTGTTCAGAAACATCATAATCGGTCAGTCGGACTCGCCTAACCCGAGTCGGTCAGAATGGATTCCAAAACCGAGTTGGTTGGAAGAGTTTCCGACCGACATCATAATCTGCCCCTAAGTTGGTAATTTAGGGCTATAGTGCTTTCACAAACATGGTTAGAGCATTTTCATTACAAATGCATGCGGGGCAGACCAGAAAAAAACACAACGGCCCTAATGTGACAATATGATTTCCCTGTGCCGGGGAGCTGTTACTTTTTCGTGGGTATGTGCCATGCTTTACATAAATCACCTATACGTAGGAAACAAACCTTGGCAGGCCTTTGAGGCAGTACTAAAACATTACTCCAACTCCACAGCAATTGTATAAATATGTAATAATTTCATCACTTCACACTGCTACAGGTACCACAATACAGTAAATGAGTTGCTTAAATTGTTAAAAAGAATGACAGATAAATAAGGTACACAAATAGTCTGTTTAGAAATACTCACATATACCTAGATAAGAAAGGCAGAGGACTTATAACGTGGGAATCAAAGCAAGATATTCTGTTTTTAAGTGATACCAATACTTTTTGGAAATCGTTTTTCGCGAACACTAAGCGCAATAAGGCCACCGTATTTTTTATATTCCCTGGGGCTTATTTACAAGCCCCTTGCCCCGCCTGTGCGCCACTTCTAATATGGGAAAAAGTGACGCACCGGTGGTGCAAAAGGCTTGTAAATAAGTCTCCAAGTTCCTATAGATGGGACACCTTATTTTAAGTGTGGCTTACAGCTTTTATGATTTTGCTATCTCTACAGAATATTGTTTTTGCTAAGTGAAGTTTTATTAATTACAAGTAAGCTTCCAAATTTTCCTAATGATGACATTGATGAAGAAAAGGCATTTTATTTGTGATGCTTTTAGAAGAAAAACAAAACTAAGCAAAGAGTTTACTGCCTGAGCCTACTACACAAATTATGGGGTGCATAAAGACTACAAAGGAATAATTAATCTTCACTTTTCCAACCTCTATGCTGTATGTGCACCTTGGTGGTGTGACACACGGGTCTGCTGCCTTCCTTACAATTTAATTACCATTGCTAGATGCAAAGTTAACTCAATAGTCGGGTTGTGACTTTTTACATTTTAAACATTCTCTGTTCTTTTGTTGATATTGAAGGACTAATTCGTGTTTTCAGTCAGTTAGTACGCCTGGGAAGTAATGACTGCCTAGAGCACTTGCCGGGCAGTGTATATCTTTCTTTTCTACGAAGTTGTCACTGCTGTTTAAACATTAAAAAGGGAAATCTAACAAAAACACAGAACAGTAAAAAGATGTATGCCTAACGTAGTAAATCAAGGGGTGATCGGACACTTAACATTTATTCTACAAGTATGTTATGCGATTAAGAAAAGTTTTTTTCTCAAAGGCTGAATGTTTGTGAAGTGAAGAACACTGAACACAGATGAACTGTGGAAACATTGTTGTAGTAGAGTGTGAAGTTGCAAAGTATTTATTTTGTGTGCAAACTTTGGGAACATTTATGGAAACCGTGGCAACTTTGCATAATTGCAAATTTTCACTAGACCATATACATGGGGAATTTAACATGTGTGAGAAAATTGGTGTTTATTTATTAACATTTTGTGTGGGTGCACGTGTGGT
This sequence comes from Calotriton arnoldi, assembly GCA_963921515.1. Lineage (NCBI taxonomy): Eukaryota > Metazoa > Chordata > Amphibia > Caudata > Salamandridae > Calotriton > Calotriton arnoldi. The sequence continues at coordinate 163,833 of CAWUFW010015353.1, read as the reverse complement.
GCAAAGCACCCCCTAGAGCATTATTTTGATTTACTTTCCATTAAAATAACCCGTGGGTTATGTTATGTTATGTTATCCTGTTTTATAAAGCGCACAACTGCCCCAGCAAAGAGGCGTCCCAGCGCTGAAAGCAGAAACATATAAGGCTGCAGTCAGAAGAGAAAACTAAAGTGGGGGAAAGAGGTATGTTTTGATAGCCTTACGGAACGCCAGGTAGTCGTTCAAACTGTGGATGGAAATGGATAAACTGCACAGAGGCGCATTGATAAAACTAGGACTTTATGTTGCATATGTCCTTGTTTAACAATAAAGCAAGGGCTCTGCAAAGCTAGAATAAAGTTTGAAATCGTCACCCAAAGTGACGTTGCTTGGGGGCAGCTATCCAGCTTTTAGGGATTTATAAACTACAGTGAACTAGGGGCCAGATTTACTAAGGGCTTGCATTGCCTTTGTGTCATGCAAGGAGATGCAAGGCAACACAAGCCATGAACTGGGATTTATTAAGCCACACAAAGCTACCTTGTGTGGCTCTGCGTGGTTTTGTAAATCCAAGGTAATGCAAAGCCGCAGAATTTGCTGCCTGGTGTTACCTTGTGGCAGGGAGGTGTTCCATGGGTACACTGAGGGTAATTCCATGCATCCACCTATGGATTCTGGAGCATTCCAAGATTTATAAAGAGTTGTAAACCTGGGAATGCATTCAATGGTACATCTTCACAACAGATATCTTTGTTTCTCTTTATTTCTCCTCATTATTTACTCTTGCTTTCTGCAGCACACGTAGAAAGAGGGAAATGCCTCAAAGATTGTGTTTGTGCAGGAATGTGTTCCTCCCTGCACAAAAACAATTCTGCTTGTACAGGCACCTTTGAACCATGGCAAAAGGGTGCCTGCATTGGCACTAGGCAACACTCATTGCCCCAGCTGAGAGAGAGAGCAAAAATGTGCCATATCTTAGTAAATATGGTGCATTCCTGCTCTCTCCATTTGACGCAGCACAGCAGTTGTCTTGCTGCATTGTATTGTGTTGCATCAAAAATTGGTAAATCTGAGCCTAAGCTTTCTCAATTGAAAATATAGAATACAATTGCCTGGGAGCAGATATCCAGCTTTTAGTAATCCACACATTTTTGTGAACTTTGCTTGCTCTCTTAAAATTATACATGCATGTTTTCACATGAGAAAAATGTGAGCAAAATGCAACTGCTTTTCCTAGAACCCTACAAGTTGTTCGAGCATTGTCATCCTCTTACCATGATGTAAAGAGATGTGCTGCTGGCTTTAGCAGGAGTAAATTCTTAACCTTCTCCAGGACTAGGATAGGTCGGAGCATTGTTCCCTGTAAGGTGCACGCGCGGGTGCACGTGCACCTGTCTCTCCTCGAGTGCACAGTGTGGCGTTTGAAGCGCGCACAGCAGCAGGTTAGTTCAGCAGCAAGTGCCTCCTGCACTTGCTGCATTTAATTTGTTGAAAGCATTTTCAATATTATATGCAACGAAGTCATAGCTATTGCTTATTTATCTTATGCAATTTACAACCATTGACAAAGCTAATAGCCCTGGTTTGTTGTAGGTGTAATGTTACTCGTTATGTTATATATTTATATATCTGGATGAATGGACAGACGTAGCAAAATACCAGTGGGGCAGCACACTATGCTAAGTACAGATTTTTAGCTTAAGGTTTTAACCCACTCCCTTAATTACATTAGCCACGCCCCTATGAGAGACTGCACCCCCAGTTTTTTCATCCCAAGCATTCTGGGATCCTGGCTGATGAGGAGTGATGCCCCGAAACCGGTCCCAGGATGCTTGTTTCCGGTCCGCGGAGGACCTGGCTTGGCAGTCCGGTCTAGACTGTTCCTATGAGGCACAGGGTCAAGACTGATTTGCATATGGCTGGGTCTAAATTGGAGTGGCATGGTGAGCAAAAGAACAATGGATTTGACCCAGATCTATTGACTGGGGGAGAATGTTTGATTTGCTCTGCATTCCATCCATCATCTGTGTGTATTTTGCTTTCTCGCCCTAAGTGCGCTGGGTATGCCCAGACGTGGGTCCCGGGCTCACTGTGCCACTGGATTCAAGATAGCCTGGCTGATGAGGGGTGATTCCCCAAAACCAGTCCCAGGATGCTTGTTTCCGGTCCAAGGAGGACCTGGCTTGGCAGTTCGGTCTAGACTGTTCCCATGAGGCACAGGTTCAAGACTTATTTGCATATGGCTGGGACTAAACTGGGGTGGCATGGTGAGCAAAAGAACGATGGATTTAACCCAGATCTATTGACTGGGGGAGAATGTTTGATTTGCTCTGCATTCCGTCCATCATCTGTGTGTCTTTTGCTTTCTCGTCCTAAGCGCGCCCGCTTTGCCCCGATGTGGGTCCCGGGCTCACTGTGCCACTGGAGTCAAGCTAGCCTGGCTGATGAGTGATGATTCCCCGAAACCGGTCCCAGGATGCCTGTTTCCAGTCCACGGAGGACCTGGCTTGGCAGGTCGGTCTGGACTGTTCCTATGAGGCACATGGTCAAGACTGAATTGCCTGTGGCTTGGTCTAAACTGGGCTGGCATGGTGACAAAAGAACGATGGATTTAACCCAGATCTATTGACTGCGGGAGAATGTTTGATTTGCTCTGCATTCCATCCATCATCTGTGTGTCTTTTGCTTTCTCGCCCTAAGTGTACCGGGTATGCCCAGACGTGGGTCCTGGGCTCACTGTGCCACTGGATTCAAGCTTGCCTGGCTGATGAGGGGTGATGCCCCGTAACCGGTCCCAGGATGCTTGTTTCCAGTCCAGGGTGGACCTGGCTTGGCAGTTCGGTCTGGATTGTTCCCATGAGGCATAGGGTCAAGACTGATTTGCATATGGCTGGGTCTAAACTGGGGTGGCATGGTGAGCAAAAGAACGATGGATTTAACCCAGATCTATTGACTGGGGGAGAATGTTTGATTTGCTCTGCATTCCGTCCATCATCTGTGTGTCTTTTACTAAAAAAGGTAGTCAGAGTTTTGAGCCAAACATGTACATCTGCTTGAGGCAGGTGGTAACAATGGAGAAAAGGTTTCTTTTCTCCTGATGTTTAAACATTGCATTTGTGCTGTAATATACAGAACACCATACAAACTTGGAAACTTTTTAAAATATGTGTAGTTTTTTGTGCAGGAAAATTACTCTGTCAGTATAAACACCTATTGCACACTTCACATACACACACTTGTACTAGAGTGTAATGGTGTGGCACAAGGCTGTCTAAAATGTTCATTCACATGGGGAGAGAGGAACAGAGCATATCTTAGTAGATATGACACTGCTCTGCTATCTCACCTTGATCCAAAGCAGTGCAGATACTTTGGTTGCTGTGCTGCATTGCAGCAAATGAAGCTGGGCATGGATGAGCAGTGTGAACATGTTCATTCTCAGGAAGATTGGAAGGATTCATAATACTATGACTGTCACTTTTGGCCAAGATGAGTTTTTTGGTAGCAAATGTTGCCTGTGTGAACAGCTGAGGACTATTTTTTTTACATTGGCTAGTACAGAAGCTGTTGCCATTTGTGTATTACTTCAAGAGATAGATAGATAGATAGATAGATAGATAGATAGATAGATAGTCTGATATCTTTTTCTATGCCTATATACAGATTGCAGGTATAGAATTCCCACCTGATAGTGGACCCTTGCATTTCTCGAGAGCACAACTTTAGACCTGGTATTGCACATGCAATCTAACATGATCAGTCCTTTCTTAAGACAACTGCAACATTCAGACCATAACATCTGTTAGACCTGTCAGCCTTAGGGAGGTCTTTCCCCATGGATTATTTTGCCTTCTCCCCTCCTGTTTTGCTGGATTCCTCTTTGTTGGCCTTAGGACTCCCTAAAACGTTGTAAAATTAGCTTAAACCTGGTTGGCCTATTTAATTTACTTATAAGTCCCTAGTAAAGTGGTGTGACATATACCCAGGGTCGGTAATTTAAATGACAGTTCCACTTGGCAAAATATACCTTTTGCCAAGCCTAACACACTCTTTTTAATACATATGTAACCCCTAGGTTAAGTTCTACACAGCCCATGGAGCAGGTTGCATTGGCATTGTATTTAAAAAGTTGGACATGTACCTTTAACTTTCATATGACCTGGTATCAAAAAACTCACAAATTAAATTTTCACTACTGTGAGGCCTACCTCTCCTGAAGGATAACACTGGATTAACTTATTACATTTAATAAGCAGTAACGTTTGTTTGGGAGCAATTAAACATGTTGAATTCTAAGTCACAATTCTGAAAATGCTACTTTCAGAAAGTTGGCAATTTTAACTCCTAAACATTTGGTGCCTTTTTCCTGGGTCACATGACTAGGTGTGACTACCAGTTGGCCTTTGTATATTCCTCCCAGACAGTCACACAAAGGGGGTCTGGTGTTTGGCATGATGGGCAACCCTGACGGGATGGGATGGGTGGAGCTGTGCACAGACTCACTTACAATTCAAACGAGCTGCCTCAGCTCACACACAAAGAACTTACAATAGCCTTTTGTGACCCCAGATCCACTGGAGTCTGGGGAGGGTGGCAGGAAATGTCAGGAGAATCTGTGGGGGGGACTCCAGGAGTTCCCTTCACTGCAATGCTGGCACCAGTTATAAAATATAGGACCCTCACATCCACTCCTCAGTTCACTTCTGGACTAGTGGAGGGCTCTCAGAGGACTGCCCTCTGCCTGAGGCCTGCTGTGTACTTCAAAGGACTGCCCTGTTGCTTCAAGATGACTGCTCCAGTCCTTGAAGCTTGCCATGTGCCCGCAGAGGACTACCCTGCTGCTTATGATCTGCTTTCCTGCTTAGATCCAGTACCCCCAAAGTGACTCAAATAACTAATTTGCTGGCCTCCTGTTCAGAGCTACAGGAACACAAAAAGATACAACAACTTTCAAAGTGCACCTTGAACCAGCCTGAAGTGACTCCTGACCCTCCGCTTGGTGCTCCCCATTCCTGGACCCTTGGTAGTGGTGCTAAAGTTGTACAAACAGCCAAAATCCAAAACCTGGGACTTAAAAAATGTTCTGCCCAAAAAAGCTCTCAGAACTAGGAGGAGACCAGAACATACCTGCTTGCTGATTTCCCCGAGGCTCATTGCAGGTCAGCCTGATTTGTGGTAGATACCGTTTTGTTCTTCTCTGCAGAAGCAAATCCTGCTCAGCAGCTCCTCTATGGAAAGGTCTCCAGCCTCCTGGAGCCCAGTGCAAAGGTAGCCGACACCAGGCCCAATCCACTTCTTGTATCTGGATTGCGCTCCATTGTGGTCTACCCTAGCTTTTGACTTTGCCCCGGTCTCACACGACTAGATGTCCATGGCTGGCGTTTTCATCTTTCTGGGCACTAGATTGCAATAAAACCTTTAAAAAATCATAAGTCTAATTCTGCTAATTGGATTTTTGTCATTTTTGTGTCAAATAATTTATAAAATTTCACACTGGGATTTTTCTTGTTATGTGTTTTCACTTTATTATTGTTAGAGCGATCCATAAATACTTTACACATGGCCTCTAAGTTAAGGTTGACTGCTTTTGTGCCAAGCTACCAAAAGGTTAAACCCAGGTTAATTGAGTGGCTTTTATAGTTGACCTTGACAAGGGTTTATCTGTTGCTTGAGAAGGTCTCACACCCCCTGAACCAAGAACCCAATTTCTCACAATATCTTTCCCACCTCAGTTAAAAAACACAAAATTAACACATTCACCAACATTCATTACAACAGGGGTATCACAGAATGGCTGCCAAGGATGTTCAAGCCACATAATCTCTCACTGTTATAGACAGAAGTGGCTCGAGTATTAATTGACATTTGTAACACACGCATCAATCTCCCATGCAGGCCTCAATGGTACAAAGAAAAATGTCCCCTTGGGCTACACAAATCAAGCAATTAAAAAAAAAGACTTTTTCTTAGAAAATGTATGAATCAGTCCCAAAGATTCTGTGAATATATTAATATCTAAACTAAATTAGTAGACTAAGGATAAAATGATATTAGGTATCTATTAGAGCTCTGCTATAGCCAATATTGTAAAACACTAGCAAACCAGACCCCAACTATACACAGAGAATATGTAACATAAATAACACCTAACTGAGACAAACAGAAAAATCAATAACACACAGAAAAAACCTAGAGACCCAGAGGCCTTAGAATTGTTCCTCAATGTCCCAAACAAAGGAAGGTGCTTCAAAGAATGAGCCTATTTGATGGTATAGTTGACATTTCAGTCCTCGATTAACAATTCATTGAGATCAATCAGCACACAGTGTTAGTATCAGACTATTTAAAGGTGCTTAAGAGATATCAACATTGGTAGCGTTCAGCGTAAACCCACAACTCACAAAGCCAAAAATAAATTTTTTATAAAGGACGTTTCCTAGAGAAGAACAGGGAAAATAACTTACACGGACACCACAATGGGTCTTGCACAATGATCATTGAGGTACTTGAATGCATTGTCTCCGGTCATGATGGATTCTAGGAGTTAAAACAGCAAACCACTACAGAAGGAGCCAAGTTGAGGTGGGTGTAAAGATTAAAAATACAATAGAACACCTAGTATTAGAGTATGTAGAAGGCCTTTCTGAGTAGAGTTATATATATCCAATGTTATTTAAAAGAACCAAAAGCCAAGACAAACCATTGGGCTAATAAACTGAGTCAGCATACCCAGCCAAACACCTGCAGAAGTATCCACTTTCACGTTTCCCTGTACTTTACCATGTTGAAATCTCCACCCCTGTCGAAAAGTATAGAGAACTTTCCCCCATGCTTTATGGAGCTCTCCACCCAAATTCAGAATCTCCTTATGGTAAAGTATCGGAAACAGCAAAAAAAGTTTTTTAAACTATGAAAACGTTTGCAAAAATATGTTAGGCTAAATGTTAAAGTAAATTAGTTTTTATGTTTATTTTGAATGTAGAGCTAAAGAAAAATGCTACAATTCTAATAACTAAATTTTGAAATAAATCTTTAATTAACTTATATATATATTTAATTACAATAGTTCTTTTCTCAAGTTCAAATTAAAACATACATTTACTAGGTTAAAATATTTCAATGCTATAATAAATAATAAAAGTGATGAATCCAATGAATTAAAAAATGTAATTATATTTGAATAATTATTTTTATAATATTGTTACATTAAATTTAAAATTGAGTAAAGTTGAAATTAAATAAAAATATACAATATTTATATATATTTTTTAAACATTAAATTAGAATAATTAATATTTTTAACTATGTTGAATAATGTATTTTAATTTCACATTATTTCCAATGGGTATCATTTTAAGTCCCTAACTCCATTGATTTCTGCAAGAAGGTCTTGCAGTACCAATGATTGGTCATGTGCTGGATTTATTTCAGTTCTGAGCTGGAGTAATTTACTACTTATTTGGTCCCTTTATAGCTGTAGTCACTTTGAAAGTTCAGTTTGTGAATAGCAATTGGCTTACTCTTTCATAGGTGTGTATGCGTCCCTCCCTAAACCCCTCCCTAACCTTCCCTCAACTCCTCCATACTCATTCCTATTATCGTCCACTTTAGTAGTAAGAATTCTCTATTTTCAAGCCACTTCTCCTGTCCTTTCCTCATTTACTGCAAAAATGTATACTTAACCTGTGGAGACTCTGCACTTGGGGCAGATAGTACTGCACATAAAAAGGTAAGAGAGGCGGATGCTTAAACGTCACACACAGGTGTATGAAAAGCATTTTTAGTACATTTTGGAGTACTACAAAATAAACCTCAAAATGCAGTTTAGTTGTGAGAGACAGACACAGCAGTGACAATATTGAAAGGGTAGCCCACTTGGTTAAAAAAGTCACCCACAAGAAGATTTCTGCAGTGCCTAAAAGGCATTTGATGGGGTCAACTGACAATATCTGGAGGTTCTGCTTCCTTGATTAAACTTTGGTACAAAATGTACTGGTTGGAATCTCTCTAACCAATGAAGGCTGTAAGCAAGGATATGAGTCAATTTCATCCCCATTTTAGCCTTTTATCTTAGAGAGATGCACTAGATATGGCTAGCCCTTGTTACCTCTACCCTTTGATTTAGCAATTGAACCCTTGGCAGCCACCCTGAGACAAGCAACAAATGTTCAGGGCATGCACTTCGTGGTCAGCAATATAAGGTCAGCATATTTATAGATGATGTACTGCTGGCATTTGCTGACCCCAAGGTATCCCTCCCTGCTGCAATGGCATTCTTGACTACCTTTGAATAAGTCTCTGGCTTTCAGGTTAACTATGTGAAATCAGATGCCTTTATTCTGACTTTGCAGGGTGAGCAGTTAGAGCTGGTGATGGCTAACTGTCCATTTTGATGGGTCACCATTTTCATCAAGCACTTGGGCTTTAACATTATTAAATCGGTACAGCCATGGTATGGGGCTAACAGGCCAACTCTGAAGAGACAGATTAAATTTGACATTTATGGGTGGAAATCTCTATAGATATCATGAACAGGCAGAATCCAAGTAATCAAATGAGTATCCTTCTGGGGCTACTCTATCTACTTCAGTCCCTTCCACTCCTGATTCCAAAAATGTAATAAAGTAATTAGTGTCCTTTCAGCAAGACATGACAAGCTTTATGCGAGGGACAAGTGAGTGGTAGGCTTCTCTGAGCCTCTCAAAATCTGTGTGGCCAGCATGCCCCAATATCGTCAAATATTAGATAGCCAGCCCATTTACAAATTATGGTTGAATGGGAGGCCGAGAAGAAAATATTGTTCCTGGACAGGGTGCAGCTTATAGATTCCTTTGGGACTTCCCTTGGTTATCAAAAGATCACAGACCACGTCAGGCTTATCTATCCATCCCCATTAAAACAGTGCAGTGGGTATGGAACAAGGTCTCTAAACTAACAAACATAACCATGTTTCCATCCCCAAATACCACAATTCTTGCAAACTCCGACTTTACCCGAGCCCGGAGGAGGGAGAATTAGGCTCCTTGGGAGGATGGGGAATGCTAATGCTTATCAGATATGTTTCACCGAAGGATAGGTTAAGATCTTTATTCAATGCAAGAGAGACTTTAAAATTCCAGAAAAAAGAGAATCTGCAATATGTCCATATCAGATAAAGGGCTTTAGTTAATGAAGCACCTACCAGGGACTTGACCCCCTCGGGTAAGTTTATGAGAACTCACTTGGGCAAATTGGGAATGATTTCAGGCCTTTATAAGATCCTACAGGAAGCAACATGTCTAAAGACCTGGAAATTTCAGGAGAGCTGGGCTCAGGATCTAAATTGGGATATCCCTGGAGAAGACTGAAGGGAGCTAAACCATGACTTAAATAGCACTGAGAAAAAATGCCCAGCCATGTAGGTCCCTTTTAATACAATACCTTTCTGGACTGGGCATCCAACACCTTGCCCCACCTAAAATGCGATATAGTTAGCTATTTATATAAAGCGAAAATGTATATACTGTTGCTGAACCCATATGAATTGAAATGGAAAGAAATCACTGTGGGAAAGTAGGCACAAGATACATGTATGAGAAAGGTGCATGAGCAAACAGCAATTGGATAGCTAAGTGATTGTTAGAGGGATGGGATGATCTCTCACCAGGGAGGGAGAAGAGGGTATGAATTTTGAGGGATTAACACTAAGGTTTGAAGTCTGGGTTTGTTTTATGTCACAATTCAGCCAGATGTAAAAGAATAATAAAAAAGATTTGGGATAAAAACAAATTCAGGTTATGAATAGGCTCCATTGTGTGACTCTTTTATGCATGTGTTGTTGGAAAAATTACGTACCTAAGATTCCATTTGATTGTGATTGAGCTCTTTTAACACATTGTGACGCCCAAAACAAAAATTACTGATGTTTTGTAAAGTATACACAAGCTCCACTTGGAAACTTGTGAGCAATTCTTAAACCCACTTACAGTTGGGACTTTTACTTTTAATTCCTACTACTACTGAAAGTGTATTATGTGGTATGTGGCTGAGAACCTTGAAATAATAAAATAAAGTTAGAGGTTCCTAATATCAAGTGAAGATTTTAAACTCAAACTTTCAGCAGTATAAACACAAATTAATTTTCCATGTACTAATTTTCTCTCAGTAGGATGAGTTTACTCAGAGAGGCCCAACAATGTTAACATCTTCAATTGATTGTTGTGATAAATCACACTGTAACATTGGCATTGAGAAAAGAACAACATTTCAGAAAGATAAGTGTTTATGATGGTCACCTTATGGCTAGAATGCAGCAACACATGCTATCTGGGGCTGTTGACGTTTGTGTCCCAAACCGTCACACCACCTCTGAAAGCCATACACAGTCTGCCAGTAAATTGATGGTCTTAAATCCCAATCCTCTGACTGGTTCCTCTCCTGCCTATATCACTAAATGTCCCAAGCCTTTTCCCCTATGGAGGATCTGTAGCCAGCTACCCATACTTTTCTAATCCTTGCTCCATTTGATACAAATTCATTTAGAGGAATATCTATGAACATTCAAAGTTAGACATTCTGTAATATTCAACTAGCATATCTAAGTTTGCAGGAGATCACTCGGCTCAAATTTCCAAATTTCTGAAGCCAAAAGTACATACTGCCATTGAAATAGTATGTGGATGTAAGTGAGCAAACGAGAACAAGAGGAGATTCTGGAATCAAAGATACAAAACTGAGGCCAACTGAGGCCCTGCGATACCCCATTTGTTTCCAGAGGAATAGCCTGGAACACCGACTTGACTGAAGGATCGCTTTTTGTATTTCGACACGAAAGGTCACATTGGACCTAGGCTACATTGTACCCATTACACCTGTGGAGTGCATCATTTTCAACGTCTTCTTTTAATTCCTAAGGAAAGATACTCACCTACTGAGCCCTGACGAAGTTCTCACCATGAGAACGAAACGCGTTGGCTGACCGTATAATCACCTATTCTGTGAGAATTAACTTATTGAAAATAAAGATTCATTTGAAAAACTAAAATACTGGCTTCCTGGACTTCATCACCTGACGCACGCCCAACCCCTCCATTTTAATTATAACTTTTAGTATGCTTATTAATGGACGATACCTCCAGCAGAGATCTACAGCCCAAAGAGTCAATTTGATTTTAAAACCACACCAGTCTTCACATCGTGAACCAAGAGACTTGTCTTCAGTGAACATTACAGCAGTTCCTATACCAGACGGTATAGTATGGGACGAGATTGATTTCGATATATTCGGTCCGACTGAACTATTAAAGCTTAAACATGTACTTAAAATTTCTTTAAGTGATATCATTACCTCCAGTACATTTTCTGATGATTGGGACACTGAAACTGTAAATGCTATGATGTCTGATTTAGAAAAAACTGTTGCATTTCCGAACAATGAAATGTTAGAAGGTACTTCAGACCATGATACATTGTACTGTTACCAACAATATGGTCATCATTTCTTGCACAAATCTATAACACCTAGAAATGCATTTGAATACCACCAGTGGGAACACTGCCCAACTCCTCCAAAAGGTAGTTCGAAAAGTTTTGCACAAAAATTCACATACTTTTCAGGGTTTAACCCCTTCGATGCTCATGACGAGCTGCGCGGTTGGCGTGTGTGCATGACGAGCTGAGCTCGTCACGACCACACCCGCGATCGGAATGTCCAGCACCTGGGCGGAATTCCGATCGCGGTGAAGCGGTTAATACATCTGACCCGAAGTCATTTTACTACAAAGTGGCAAAAACATCAGCACAGAAAATTATGTTAACTAACACCAAACAGATTTACTCTGCTTCCTTTATGGCCCAGTTGTCTACACAGAGTTTCGTCCTATGGAAGAACACTATAGATTTAAAATCAATCTGGGGTTCTAGGGACTGGCAAGTCCAGGGAACAGAAGCGCTTTTTAGAGCATGCCTCATTCCACAGCAGATGATATTTCAAAATGACACTGTGCAACAGACATCCTGTCTTGGACTAGCCAAGAACAAGGAACTGAACTCACCCAGGTTTCCTACACCATCACAGATGGGTGGGGGGCAGAATTCAACTACACAAGGGGTAGGATTAGATGACATTCTCCAGTACAACAGATCAGATCCTAACTGGACGAAATGGCTGATTTGGCCCATTGACACGAACACCTGTCAACAGAGATTTATGAATACAACCGAAGGGTTTAGTATCTATAGGCCAGATACACGCTATGTACAGAGACAACACCCAGGGGTAGTGACATCCTATAGTGTTGGGAAGTTGTGCCTTGATTGGCTAGAGACCTCAACACTCACAGAAGTAAAACATCACTTGACCTTACTCACACTTGATGTAGACCTTAGGGATTTTTTACTAGGCCCAAGGAAGACACATCAGAAACGTTTCATATATGCCGACATTTATGCCTACTATAATGAAAACTGGAAAATATCCAAACAGGAGGCCGCAGAAAGAATACGGGAAATAGACCGTATTAACTTAGAGAAGGCATTAGCTGTAGTGGATAATGGGTTAACAACTTTGACCTCCAGGATTTACTCCTTAGGCAAAATTGTGTCTTCGGCAATCGACATATTAGAACAAGATCTGGCCTTGTTACAACACAGGCAATCTCAGCTACGTTCTATTATGATGCTAAACTGGACGCTACAATCTTTGCGTGCAGGCTACGTGCTCTGGCGTTTTATAAACACCACGTCTCTGTTTTCAGAATACAATCTGACTGATAAACAGACAGAAATGGCACAAAGGGGAGCCAAATATACAATGCTGTGCATTGAGAAACTGGAAAGGTTACCATTCACTGTAGCCGAATCACCATCAACAGAATGGCTAATTCATGGCCAAATCACTCTGCCGGTCACTGCGTTTCAGTTTCAATATTGCCTTGAGCAAAGGCAGGCAGGCAAGTATGAAAAAATGGGTAAGGGATACATCAAGGAAACTTGGGAGTTACCATATAAATACCGATGCTGGAATGGGGATCGAGAAGTGTATCTGAGTGGTACAAACTGCAAGAACGCTTTAAGTGGTTCTCTCATGTGTCAAGATATTTCTCTGCACGGAGCCTGTAGCGGTTCAGTAGCGAACTTATCTTGTCACATGTCAGGGACCCCAGCGGCCAAGATCACGCCGGTTTTCCAGCTGCTCTCGAGTGGGAGTTACTTAATGCTAAATTATCAAGGTTGCTGTGGGATGCTTCCGGGCGTCGCCTATCTGGTCACTGTTAACTCCAGGGTTACTTGCTGTATGCAAGTATTGTTTCCACCACTGAACACAGTCAGGGAGGCGCCGCTATGGCCTTCACTGAATGTTTCTTTCATACAATTTGATACTCTGAGCAGATTGGAAGCCAAGCTTTTACGGCAACCCATGCCCTTAACCTCCGCTCGAGAAACCTATGAACTTCAAGTTGCAAGGACCTCGACTGAGATACAGGCGCTTATACGTACAAACTGCCCCTTTCATTTCGTAGAAATGGTGGGACGTATCTTCAATATGTCTGATACGAGCGGTATTGTACACCTATTTAAGACCATAGGGTCAGGACTGTTAAGCACCTTTCAGACAGTCCTCGGAGTAATCCCAAATTTTATACACTCCATATTGGGAAGCGTATTTGGAGGATTCCCGCTTATCCTATTGCTGGTTGCAGGGGTCCTATTCATAATACTACTGCTACGCAATGGACGGCCCAATTCCCGAGGGAATGGCGAACATATATGCGGTCCGGAGGGGAACAACTAGGTAACACACCGTGAGGAGAACTCCCATGAAAATTAGAATACGAGAGCCCTCATCCCCTCAAGACTATGGGGCACAATTTTGCCTAAATATGAATACTACGTGACAATGGTTTATCGTATGTATTAACGCATGCTTATTAGTTGCAGCGTATTTCTTCACTAATTACCTCAATTTAGGTTATTTTGGAGTGGTACACACAGGGCGGGACCCTGTGTAGTCCTGACAAAGAGCTCTGGGGAATGCTCGAAACATGTTGACGTATACTAGGGATCCCTAACCCATCACAGCTGCGTTTTCCCAGTATCTTACCCCGTTTTTAGACATACCGACTAGGAGCTAGAATAAAGTTATCACGCCCACTAGTTAGGTATTTTTAACTCACTTCTTCCACTCCACAACACTACTGCACCACACATAGTACTCACTAAAGTGCTCCTACGTAATTTCGCAAGTCGCAGCACGCCTCAGTTTGCAGCGGACTGAGATGGCCCCTATGATGAAGCATGTCACCAAGGGGAAACCCTGGTGAGTGAGGGGACTCAAGAAAGAAAGTTTTCTTTCCTGCTGATTTTCCAACTCATATTGAGCGAAAATCCTCTCCCTATTGCTAGGTTCTTTACCCCATGTTCTATTATAGTCATGATTCCTTATATAGGCATGATCTTTCACCTACATTGTTCCTCGCTAGTACACAACGTGCTCTGATGGCTGAACGTTATCTATCCTGTGGTTTTGAATACAGCAGGGTTTTTCCCAAACACAGGCCCACACTGTACTCATCAATTATGCATGGCTCTCTAGGAATACACCACCTGCATAATATGTATGTACAAAGTTCACCCCTGACGTCTTCCTCATGTCTAACGACAGACCAATACAAACCATACTGAGGACCGAGACTCTTTAGGGTATAAATATACCACATCTTGCCCCGGTAAGATAGAGGGAACCGAGACTTCCATGCTGACACACTGACCAGAGACGCTGAGGCTCCTGCATGCAGTCGCTCCAGCTGACAGCGGTCTAACACAGCCCTTGTGGGGTGTCCAACTCGAGACCAGGACGGGGTCCCACACTCTCTCTATTCAGGTATGGGGGTTCGACTAAATCCTAGAAGGATTCTTGGCTCTTAGGCTTTTAGACCTACACATATGCTAGGTACACTCAGGTACATCTAGTTAGGCATCGTAGGAGTACACACACTTTTCATAATGCTTTTTATATTCATGTATGTATTCATGACTATTGCAATATGGTAGAACTGTTCTATCCCTTTGCTTTTATCGTACTGCTGATAATATATCTCTGCTATTGTCTGCTGGTTGCCGCAGCACATATATTTTACACTAGAATAACAACTGTTCAATAAATACTTATTGAAACGCCCAGACTGTTTATTCTGTGTAACTCTCTGAGACAAACCGATTAAGTAAGCACTAGTGACTGAGCGAAAGGTAGTGCATTGTTTCCACGATTCTGAGGAATTTGGGTTTTCATGGTCTAAGGTTGCCAGAAACTAATCTCTCCCCGATAAGAGGAGATTCTAGTGGCACTGTGAGCTAGCTAATGCAAATCAGGCTAACATACGCGGTGGGGGTGCACAGAATCAGTCTGCTACCAAGCCCACAGTTTATGTTATCCAAACGCGCAGGTCCTGCATGGGTACTATAGGAACTACACAACACTAAATCCTATGTGTGGGCATATCAGCATGAGCAGATATGCCCCTACAATATCCAGTCCATTCTGTAATGTTGTAAGTGAACAGGGAAGCCATAAAGAGTACATGGGCTGGATACTTGTCAACACGAGTTTCCTAGCCACATGATGGCTTTGATGATTTCTTGTCTTAATAAATCCTCACTGATGCCAATGTTGGATTTATTAAAACATTTACACAGGAGACCCTTTTAGATGGTCCCCTGAAACCAAGCCAAACACTAGTCTCTGGCCGGTTTTCACTAAGCCTGGGCTACGCGGAGCTCCGGGAGCAGCGGAGTGCGTTAGATAAATGCCGTTCATGGTGATTTTCAGTGCCAGGTGCTTGTCCGCACTGTGCAATCATCGAGAACGGCACCATGCACAGCGCAAGCGGACGCTGCTTCCTTTCTGCCGCGCGAGTAGATTTTTACTCGAGCAGCAGCTTTCTCTACGCGAACGGACGGTTTCTCAACGCAAGCGGTCGCGAGCATACACGACCACTCGCAATGAGAAATCTGACCGCCCACATTGAGAAATCTCGCCGGGAGGTTGATTTTCCACGCACGCGCTCGCCAACTTGATGTTGACGATCGCGAACGAGGAAAAATCTCGGCGGGAGGTAGATTTTCCTCGCTTGTGCTCGCCAACTTGACGTTGACAAATCCGAGCGAGGAAAAAAACTCCGCTCCGCAACGCGAAGCAGATTTTTGCGAAACTCTGCGAGCGCCGCGTAACGCGGAGTGCGGTAAACTCCGTAAACTCTGCGAGCGGAGCGGAGTTCACCGCCCAGACTTAGTTTTCACCAGCCTGCCACCACCAGACATGTTTCTTACCCCATAGGGCCATTACTCTCAGAGGACAGAAACAGTACCTGCCATGGGCGGGCGTGTTTCACGCTGCCTCCAGGACAGGATAGCCTTCCAGGGCAGGAAGCTTCAAAGACAATGCCACCTTTGAAAACTAACCCTGGAACTCCCAATATTGGGGGAAGCCAAGCTGCTTTTCTTGCCCCACTTTTAGCAGGAAAATTAGTTAGATGAAAAGTGAACCCCTCTCCTAAAATTCCACCATCTTGAGATTGTGAGAAAACCTTCCATCAGGGCTAGAGTAGTGCCTCTTCCCAAAGGAAGTGGCCACTGCAGGGTGTAAACACCCCCTAAATGTAAGTAGCCCATTGGCTACTACCTGTCTCCCCTTGTAACAACACTAAATTCAGTATTTAGGTGGCTCTCCGAGATCTGAACCTCAGATTCATTGGACCTAAGAAGACCAGGACAAAAGAAGACCTGCTACACGAGAACAGAAGCCCTGTTGCAGAAAGAAAAGGAGCCAAAACCTGCCAGCTTGACAATTGCTGCTGCTATGTTACCCTGAAACCTGCAAGGACTCCAAGAACCCTGGTGCACCTACAACCTTCGAGAAATCACTGAGAAGCTCCCTTGAAGTGAAGGTATCACTCCCCTGCACACAGCAGGCATCAATTCCATTAAGTCCAGTTTGTCGACTTGCTGCTCCTTGACGACCTCAACAGCACCAAAGCAAAAAGAGGAACAACAGCTCCAGAGGGTCAGATCTGCCTCTCCACCAAGTTTGGTGGCACCAGGACCTACCGGAGCCGTGGTGTACCAATACCTGTGGTACTGGCCCCAATGGTAAAAACCAAGAAGAAGAGTCCACTCCAGACTCACAAATCACCAGAATCAAGCACCCATCAATGAACGTCAAGACACCAGAGACCAACTTCCTGAGGGGCCCCGCTGTCCAGAGATTGCCTGTCCAAGTTGCCTGCTCCTGACTGTGAGCACTCTAAAGACGCACAATGCCCAGCTGAAATGTTCGTTCTGCACCTGGCCCCACTGGCCCCAGCACTGACAAACCAGCTCTGTTCCCATGGTCCCTAGACCCTTTCGATCTTCTCCCTCTAAGGAGACCCACCGGACTTACCTGTAAGTCCATCTGTGCAGTGCATTTGCAAGTGTCCCTCTTCATCTTTGCGCACCAGTTTCCAAGACCCTCTGCACTGTGCCCCCTCCCGATCCGGGGCGCTCCCGAACATCTCCTGCTGGATCTTTGGTCCTGATCCCGAAATCGACCTAAAATGAGAGGGTGTATTTTGTGAAAGCCTTGCCTAATTTTATAGGCATTTTTCCTCTTTTTCCCCATTGCTTCCTATGGTGCGTAATTGCACACAAAAGTGATATATTTTCCAAACTTTGCAAAATCATAACTCCGAAAGTACTTACCTTGGAATTGTGTCCATGGTCTTAAAAAAATACATAGAAATCAACTTTATTTTTACAAATTGCTGTCAGATTTATTCTTGAGTGAGGGTCTCACATTGCCTCTGTGAGTTCAACAAATGCTTAGCACTACCCTCTGATAAGCCTAACTGCTCGCTCACACTACCAGAAAAAGAGCATTAAAATTATCAGCTTTGACCTCTGTGTAGCATGGGGATTCTCTGGTCTCTCTGCACAGTGTACTTCTTTTTAGTACACTATGTAGAGAGCCAGCTTCCTACACTGGTCCAAAATCGTTTTTCTCTTTTAGGTGATCCGTCAGAAAACAATTGATTAAGTACTTCTTATATGGCGAAGTTGCAGTCTGCTGAGGAAATTAGTAGAACAGAGGCCCCACCAGGGAACAGATCTAGCCCATTTCAAGAGTTGCATGTTGTAAGAGTAATACGAGTGCTAACACTGGTCTAGGGCACAACCCCCTCTATAGGGACCGGGGAGGCCTAGCACTCCGCCAACTGATTACATCATTTGATTTGGTCAATGTGAATGAAGGTTGTGACCCTAACTATTCTGACAAATCCACCTTTGGGAGAGGCAAGTATTTGAATGTCATTGAATATATTTTTGTTACTCAGGATTTGTTGGCAAGCATATCCGAAGCATCTATTGTCTCCAGTGCCTATTGTGACCATAATTCTTTAAGTATAGGCCTTTGCTTACTGGGGAGGGAGGGGGGAGTCAAAAGCATGGTACCAGAATCATTAACAGTTAAGTCCCAGGATATGAATACTCTTCTGATCAAATTGTGAACCATTTACCCCTGGTGTTCAATTATCTTTCCGCCTCTGCCACATATAGTGAGAGGGCCAGCTCATTTGTCCAGTTGAACCTAGTGGTATGTAGAATGCTACTGAAGCCTAGCAGATCAGGGCCCCTTGAGGCTAAGTGGTTTGATTAGCATTGTAGGAAGTCATCGACATTGCTTTATGAGGTCCTTAAGGATTTACCTAGGGACTTATGTAAACTACAAAGATGTAGAGCAGAGTATAAGGCCATACTATGGAACAGGTATAAAGAACTACAAAAGAAATACTTGTGTAAGCTGATTAGGGCATGTAGACTGAAGGACACTAGGGCTTTCTGGATTGAGGCAAATAAGATCAGATCTGTGTTTGCCAAGCCCAACTCTGTTGTCACTGCCATCAGTCCGGACGTCTGGGTAGATAAACCAATCAATACTTTAGTCGATTTCATAACAAAACCATAAAAGTTCATTAAAATACTATTGATAAAATCCTTAAAACACAATAATAAAACAACTTGAATCAATTAAATAATTTTAAAAAAGTTTACGGCCAGCGGGCCCCAAACCGTTATGAAGAGGAGGAGATCTTCCCATTAGCCCTGAAATGTACGTATGACAAAATCTTGGAGGCAATTAATAAGAGTCCATCCAATAAGCCTCTGAGCCTGGACGGTGTCCCCATGGACCTATGTAAATCGTCACTGAATCTTCGGGCTCCCCTATTATGTAACTGCTCTAATGCTGTCTGAAAATTGGGCTTCCTACAGACATGGCTCACTGCCGCAATAGTGCCAATTTTTAAAGGAGGGAAACCCACAATCCCCTGGGTTCTATCAGCTAATATCCCCGCTGGATTCTGATGGGAAGCTGGTGGGGGAAGCTGTTCTAGAACATCTCCCAACCGGGGTTAAGGCGACAGACATGCTGTTGGATGTGCAGTACAGGTTCCGTGAGGGCCTTGGCATGATGGAGCAATGCCTAAATTTGCATCTGTTAGTCAGGCCTTCATGGATCTTTCTTGCACCTTCGACAGCATGGTCAGGTCACAATTATGGGAGATTTTATCTGGCCTAGGGGTGGAGGACAATCTGGTGCAGGTCTTACATTACGACCTGTCAGCATCAGTGAGCTTTGGTCCATCAGTCGAATGGACACATAGCTTTAAGGTAGGGAGATGGGTGCGACAGGGCTGCATCCTAGTTCCCGTATTGTTCCTTTTATATATCAATGGCCTTGACGCAGCCCTCTCAAATACAGTATCGGACACCTCCTCAATTGGCAGGAAAAAGGTCCCAGTTTTATTATACGCAGTGGTTTTATCATTATTTAGAACCCTAATGGTCTTAACGTTTTTTTCCAAGAATTAGTATCTTTTATGGGGACACTGGGCCTGGTTACAAATCAAACGAAGACTTTTATTATGGTTTGCAAGTCTAGACACTATAAGATGCGGGTATCGACTTACAAGGTCATCCTGTTGCCCAGAGCGAGGATTTTTCATATTTGGGAGTAGTTATGGATGTTGGGGGTAATTGGGGACCATGCATTGCTAAGGTGAGGCAGACATTTTTAAGCTCAGTGGGCTACATTTTTAATCTGGCCAAATGCATTGGATAAAAACCTGTAGCCCCTCTCCTGCAAGTTTATAACTGGAAGTGTCTCCCGGTCCTTACATATGGCTCAGGAATCTGGTGATATTCAAGCAAAACCCCCCTCCAAGTGAAGCAAAATAGGGTGCTTAGGTGACTTTTGGGTGTTCCACCTGCATGCTCTACCCATATCATACACCAGGAGCTTGGGTTGGAGTATGCCAAGGATACCATTAAGCTGGCACCCCTGCTTTTGTGGTGTTCTATTTGACCAAATCCACATACTTCGATGAATAAAGTGATTATTAATGACTGACTCACATGTGAGAGGGGCATGAAAAATTCCTTGGTTTCACTACATCAAATATGAATTGACGAAGCTGGGTAGGCCGACTCTTTTCACTAACCTTTCCACCATAACAAAAACAGATATGGCTTGGGTTGGATTTCCAATTAAGGAAATGTCGAGAGCCCTGAAGGAGGACCACAAATTCAAAAAATGGTCCATCAAAGAGTATGTGGAGATTTATACTTCCCCATTCCTGGAACAATACTTAGGGTGGATTGATGATACTTGGGATAGGCAACTGCTCACTAGATTTAGGTTAGGAGTTGTTAGGTAGCATCTTGGTTTCCCCTTTGACCAATATGAGCTCTTAAAAATATTGATATGTTCCTAGGATGAATCCTCCTCAGAAAGTCTGTTACATTTTACTTTCTTTTGTAAATTCCTTATTGATCACACAATTTTTTTTTAAATTCTGATCATAAGAAAGCGGGGGATAAGAACCTCTAGATTAGCCTTGGTGTATTTGCAACAGCTGCATTCCCCATCTAATTGTGTTAACATCTGTTCTTTCCTAAAATTTGCAAAAAGTAAAAGAAAATCATTGACGTTTTAAATGAAAGGTCTTATTTTATGACGGAAGTAACACACAGTTTATTGAAACAACTTTGTGATCATGGCACTATGCTTTGCAGCTTATATGTACCAGCCTGCTATGTAAGATAATAGCAAGAGTTTATTTGATTGTTTTTGCCACATAAAACAGTTTATGGAATGTTTCAGAATTGCTTGGCACTGGCTTTTATTAAAATTGCATATTAACTTGCATTTTTATCATTTTAAAGTGATGGATTGTTGTATTTGGATTGTTGTATTTTTTTATGTGTGCTTTTACGTCACATTGGCGACCGAAATAAAGTGAATTGAACTGAACTACACTAATCAAAGATGAGAATACAAAAGTGGCATTTTAAGACTTAAATCATTAAGGTCGCGTATCTTTAACACTTTACTGTATTTCAATGACGCAATAGGGAATATTTATACTGCATCGTGGATGAAATGTGTATATTTAGCTATTACATAGAATTACAACCTTGCGACTTTCAAAGCTCCTTCCTACACATAGTAGTGTGAATGACAAACACAGGTGGGTGAATGATGTGAGTAAAAAGTGTTCAATTCATGTGAACTGGCGGGAAATGATGGAAGTGTAGCTTGCTCCGTCTTTATGCAGGAAGTGGTGATAACTTGAGTTTAGAATGAAAAAGAACCTGGTGGCACTAAGTGGAATAACAAAGTGACTGAGAGCCAAACCAATTTTTGCAGCTAGTAATCACAAATGGAAGAGGAGAAGATAGTGTATCTATGAACTAGCTGCAAGATTAGCCATTTCACAACTGGGGTGTTGGTAAGCTTATTTACTACAATTGTTTTTATATAAAACATTGACGTTAGATTATTACACATACCTGTCTCTTTAGTCTCTTTTTGCACATGTACAAACTATGGGCCTAATTTACAGTTTGTTTATCATAGGATAACGGATATGCTATAAATCAGTCTCAACATTAATCAACACACTCTAAAAATCCATATTTGAAAATTATAATCAGTAAAATCATAATTTGTAAATCTGTGATTCCTTACTCAATATTTTTCTTTTATATCAACACCTCTGAACATGGAGCACTATAAGAACATTTATACATTTGATCCAGCGCGAGGCCAATACCTGATCAGGGATCAATACTCAATAATATCACAGAACAATAGCCCATACACATTCACCGAAATCCCTGATGCGCTGGGGTCAATTTTTATAAAAGTTCAATTCTCTTCCTCCTAAGATTCATATATAGCATTTCCAAATACTTATCTAATTTATTCATCAACTTTCCCTCTACTTGGTCGATGAACCAATTAGTTGAATAGTTGATGGTAATGATACTCCTTTATCTGACTAATCATTCGATCAACTAAATAAACACAGACTCTCGTTGAAGTTAATAAAGTTTTATCTCGAATTAAATGATAAAATGCTCAATGCATACGGTTACAAGGGCAAACAATTAACTCACAAAGGGAGAGAAAATATCAGCAATTCAGGTAGAGACAAACTCATCAATAAATTATGACATAGTGCATGAGAGTGTGGATAGATGAAGAGACAAAAGTTTCAGAGACAAAATACATTTGCAGATAAGTTATGCAAGAACAAGTCAAAATAATACAAACCCGACGGATTTGTAGAAAACCACCCCTCTGGCCTAAGTGATGGTCGGGGTTCCCTGAAATAGAGTCAGGGGACAAAGATTTCAGGGACAGGAACAGGACAGGACAGGAACAGCTAGGCCTCTCTGCAAACCGACGAACAGCGACGCGTCTCCCCTCTCTCTCAGCCTCACCAGCCTAACTTAACCACACCCCTAACGGCACCCCAGTTATACCCTAAAACCTACTTGTCCGTCCCACATCAGTTGTAACATTTAGCGTAACTAAACAGTTGATTGGTGGACTTTGGGGGTGGTATGTCACACCATGGTGATTTCATTCTGACTTTAAACATATTCATTGTTTTATGCCTATTCCCATGAACTCATAATTGTTCTGTTCACACGATTTGATCCATGTTACAATTGTAGATAATTTTAGGCAATGTCCACGGAAGGAGTACTTCTGTCACACGGTCTGTCACATCCCTTGGCAGACGATCATCACATTGGCCTTCAACCCTTTCACTTCTTCTGCTGTGCTCAGCGCTTCAGCGTGCCTTTGTCAGATCAGTTCACTCATTTATCCAACCCCTCCTTCTTTCGGCTAATTTAAGGAAAATTATATAGTGAGCTGGATATAGTGAGCTGGATGAGACTCATCCAGCTCACTATAGCAAATGGAAAATGAACATTCATTAATTATATGATAATGTAGTTTTCACTGTTAATCACCCACCTTGCACTAATCCCTGTTAATGTTTTTCCTAGCATAGTTTTATGCAAAAACGATATTATTTATTATTTCAAAGCAAGCTGCAACATTCAAACTACGAAATGCACATGCGGCCTAGTCATGCATTGTTTCTCGTTTCTTTCAAAGCATAATGTAAATACGGTTTTAGTTCTTTCATGCGTTATCTTACGTTAGTGCATGCATGCGCAAAGCAGTTTTCCCTTGTGTTCATGTAAGGTGCACGTTAATTTTCTATTACTACTTACAGTTAGTACGTATTATGGGGGTATTCATTCGAGCAGGTTTCTTTTTGCGAAATCCTGCTCCATCACATTAAATCAGTTAAGATACATACAGGCACATGCATCAATGTAAAAATTTGCTATTCCTTAATTGCGAAAAATAAGGAATCGCAAATAAGGAATCGCAAAAATCGATGCATCACAAAAATTGCGAAATAATAGCAAATCGCAATAAATCGCAATGGCAATTAGCGAGATCCCAATTTGCGAACTCGCTATTTGCGAATTCGCAAATAGCGAAATCGCAAATAGCGGAGTCGCACATTTGATGCATCCTGATGACATCACTACCAGGAAGTCAGCAGCCCAAACCTCATTCAGTGCACAGTCATAGTGAGAGGAGGGAGCTGACTGCAGGAGCTGAACAGGAGTGAAATTGACATTTGGAACAACACCTGACCTTTTCACAAAATGGATACAGCAACAGCAGAGAACAGCCAAACTGCCAGGAAGAGGAAAAATAAGTTTTCTGAAAAGGAAATAGACACACTAATTGAGGGTGTGGTAAACAGCCATGACAAGCTGTTTGGAAAATTGTCTTTGAAAGTGGCAGAGCAGGAAAAAAGGAAAATCTGGATCCGGATCCAAAATAAAGTGAACGCTGTTGGGGTCATACACCGTACCATCGACGATTTTAAAAAAAGATGGTACGACTTGCGCAGTCGTGCAAAGGAACGCATTGCCGACCGGCTGAAGGAAGCCAGGAAGACAGGAGGGGGAACACCGACACAGACTGCCAACACACCCATGGAGGACATGGTGGAGTCGACACTCCAGCCCGAAGCTGTTGTTGGGGTGACGCAGCTAGACACCTCCGGAGCGGCAAACACATCTGAAGGTAAGATGCATGCATGTGACCATTGTCATAAATTTTAAAGGTATTACATCAGCTCAGTACATCACAAGTGTCCATAATGAAAATCCAGTACACATTTTGGTTAAAAATCAAAGTGCATTATGGGAGATGACAGGCAGGTCAGGCAGGTACTATGGCAAACACACAAATAGGAATAAACCAAACCAAAATTAGTGTAACAGCAAAATATTTATTTTTACTGAAATCATGATTTCTGTGACATAACATCACTAACAGAAATTAATGCTGTTTTGCACTGTTTAACCTCACAGATGCAGAACGTGAAGATGCAGAGGACAGTGACTTCCTTGACACACAGGAAACTAGCGCAGTAGAAGAGACAGACACACCTGTGGTGCCACAAAATCCATCACGTGCCCCTACCACACGCAGGGCAATTGTCCCACCACTGGTGACAATGGAATCTGAGGACGAGGCACATGTAACACCAGTGGCCAGCCAGGCGCAAGAGACACCCACACCGATTCCTCAAACACAGGTCCGCAGTAGCACTGTCCGAGGCCGGCGGCGTAGAGCGAGGTCACAAATCACACAGATGGAGGACCAACCTATTGATGTCTGGGGTGGTCTTGAGGGACAGATGCTCCGGGTGCAGCGCCTGCAGGCGAAAAACACACGTTTGGTGCAGGCCCAAATTGGAAAGATGGCAGACAATATTGCAGTACTGACGGATTGTGTGAAAGAACTGACCAGGGTGATGCAGGAGGGACATGTGTCACAGACGAGACACCATCGCCAACTGATGCAGCGCTTGAACGTGTATGCAAAATCCAATAATAGGGTGGCCACAACCACTGCACTGCTGGCACGTAGGTCTGTGACCATGCAAACTGAGATGTCCCATTGGAGTGGGGATGTGGCAAAGGCACTGGGCCAGGTGATGAATGCAGTGGAAATGATGCATGCTGCCACAATTGAGTCAAACAATGTCACGCTGGAAGAGGGTAGTGAGGAGGCCTCAAGCATGAGCAGTCTGTCTATGCCTGTTACCACTGCAGGAAGGCGCAAGACACGCAGCAGTACCCCCTCTGCTGCCAACATGAGGGATGAAGATGCAGCATCTGAAAGGCGTCTGGGTGTGCGTGGGCGGAAGCGATAGACTGCCATGTACACTGACATACAGATATGGTGAGGTAACCATTGACGGAGAAAACAGTTTTGACTGACTTTCAAGTCATGACTTGATTTAAAGACATTTATGTACATTACTGCTATTCCTGTGCTACTGGGCACATAAGATGTGTGCTTCAACACTCAAGTCATTATTTTTTAAGATAAACATACTTTGACTGCAATATCCGTGTTTTGTCTCATTATTACTCACCTCAGAAATAATTTTGTGTTATTTCCATGCGTCTCCTGCGCCCTCTCTGCTGCGCTTGCCCCATGTGCTGCACGGCGGTGTGGCCCTTGCTGGTTGTCGTCCTCCGAGTCGCTTTCAGACACCTCTATTGCTATGCCTCCCCTTGTGGCAATATTGTGTAGAATGGCACATGCTGCTACTATCTTGCAGCATTGTTCAGGGTTGTATTGTAAGGCGCCACCGGTTTTATGGAGGCATCGGAAGCGGCTCTTCAACAGCCCAAATGTGCGTGCTATGATGTTCCTGGTCGATATATGCGCAGCATTATACCTCTGTTCATTGGCAGTTGTAGGATTGAGGTACGGCGTTATTATGTAATTACGCAAGGCGTATGCGCTGTCACCTACATGGAAGTAAGCAAAGGGTCAGTGGCAGTATTACATTTGCATACGTACAATGTCTGTGAGCATTAATAACACATGTTTACCAAGCAGATGTCCCTCTCCAAATTCACCCCTGACAAGACGAGTGTGTATGCCACTCTGGCGAAATATATAGGAAGCATGTGCACTCCCTGGGTATTGCGCCACAATGTCAGTTATTATGTTTTTGGCATTGCATACTACCTGTATGTTAAGGGAATGAAAACATTTTCTATTCCTATATATGTATTCAGTTCCTGCAGGGGGACATATAGCCACATGGGTGCAATCAATGCAACCTAAGACGTGGGGGAAGCGGGCTATCTGGTAAAATTCCTGTTTAGTCTTGGTGAGGTCATGTGCGGTTGTGGGGAAGCTAATGTGTGAGTTGATCCGGGACATCATGGCATCAAGGAATGCTTTGAAGATTCTTGAAAGTGCGCTCTGAGACACACCTCCAGCAACTGCTATGACCCCCTGGAAACTGCCTGACGCCAGTAGGTGCAGGCAACATAGGACCTGCACATGTGTGGGTATGGCATTGGTCCTACGTGTCTGGCGCTGCAGAATGGGATCCAATTAATTAAGTAAATCATGGATCATTGCTGCATTGAGCCTATACTTGTCGTATATCTCATCTTCTGTCTGTCCTAGCAAAGTAATGCGGACTCGGAAGATGCGCTCCTGTATTCTCCTCCTTCTGTGTGCTGCAGCCTGGAGCCTCATCCTCCTCGCCATCAGGTAACTCCCTGCCATTGTGAAATGTTCAGGCTCAATCTGTGTGTGTTTAAGTAAGTTTCTGTTGACTTTCAGCTGTATCTGATTTGCACTAATTATTACCACCTGGTTGGGATCCTTCTTATTTTGCACTTGCAATATTGCGATTTTTAGTAAAATCGCAAATTGCGATTTTTCATGCATTTGTTTGCGAATCTTTAATTGCGATTCGCTATTTGGAAGACGCAATTAAGGATTCGCAAATTTATTCGCAGATTTAATTGCGATTCTTTAATTTTGCGAAAACATTTATTTTCGCTATATTTGCGTTCATGCATTGCTGCAGGGTACTTTGCGGTCGCAAATGGGTTATTTTACCGATTCGCATTTTTTGCGAATTTTTTTCAGCTTCATGCATGTGCCTGATAATCCCCACAAAAAATAGCTTCATGTAGTGTGTGAAATCCTTGATAAAAGTAAAAAGCACCCAGTCACCAGTGCTTATGAAATGTGTGATATTTAGCAAAAATGTAAATGTTTAGCAAAAGAAAGTCAAAACAAATTATTGTACAGATTACTTCATACATAACAGACCCATCCATCACCAGTCCTTTATTTTTATTTATTTATTTTTTCAAGTGGTGAATTCGTGGCTTTTTACACTTATACATTGTTTTGCTTCACCCAACCATTATACAGTATATATAACTCAATGGCCAGGATCACCTAATTCGTGTTTACAAGTTGTTATTGGAAAAAATATCCAATTCCCCTTGGATGCTGTACAACAAATTTTGAACCCATGGGGCATATTCTCAAGGACTTATCGCCGATTTATCGGCACTTTAGCGCCGCAAAAGTGGCGATAGACTCATCGCCCCATTCTCAAGCTGGTGCAAACTGCCGATATCGCCAGTTTACCAGCGATAGCTGCCGCAAAAAACATCGCCATGGATGAGTGCGACAACTAACGCTAATGATATGCAGAATAGGCGTTCCCATGCAAAAACTCACGAAAACACCACTTCGCGAGATTCTCAACGACCAGCCAGATCTGCTAAGCGAACCAAGAACAGGCGATAAGGCGCGACAGCAGCAGGGATTTAACACCTGCCTTTTGCTGGTGTTAAGCAGGATGACTACCTGCAGTATGAAAGGGAGCCAAGCCCAGAGCCACATCTGAAGACCAACACATGTCATGGAGCCAATGATCATGCAGCTCGGAGAACCAAGAGGGCCACAACACCCACCGCCACCACTCCCAGGCCCCCCCCCGGACCACTCCCCCCGGATTACCACCTAGGCAGTGCAGGACAGCGGACGACCTGATAACGCACCAGCCCCAGAGACTCAATGCCAGAGGAAGCCATTGGCCAACACAGGCTCAAAAGGACAACCATCCACCGCATCCTGACCCACATTGCCCACAAGCTGACGGTACCAACACAGCGGACAACCCACATCCCCACGCAGACAAAGCAGCTGGCTGTGCTGCACCTGTTGGCCCCTGGTACCTTCCAACCAACAACTGCCGGAGTCGGAGGAGTCTCACAGTCAGCCCCATCAAACTCCCTCACATATGTCATGGATGCATGTCCACAAAAGCAACGGCGGGCCCATGTATCCGCACCACACGATAGTTCCAATTTGTACTGCTCCTGCGCAACCAAGCCCAACGCCAGCCATGCTAGACGCCTCCGTGTCCCATGCCCACGATCGTAGTAACCGAAATGTGGGTGCGCCAAGTCATGAAGTCCAGTAGTCAACAGTAGTGTAAAAACAGAACTTTATTACAAATACACAAACAACCAAAACGAAAAGCTCAGCCAACGCGTCCCATTCCCAATGGGGAACTTCAACAGGTCAACGTGTCTTCAGAAACCTGTGGGAGAAATGGTGACAATGGTCAAACTTCCGTATAGTCACATGCCTAATCTGGAACAGTGTACTGCACTTGGACAAACCGGAATGCTCACAGGCATGATAAACCATGCATGAGAAGACCGTAACAGAACTACGTGTGGCCGTAACCGTCGTAGGAATGAAGAGGAAGGTAACGACCACACGAACTGCTGTTACGGTCACATCATGCAGGACTCATCATACCTGAAAGCATCACGGTGTGTGTCAGCTCGATACCACTGCCCCTCACTTCCCCCACACTGCGCAGGAACATCTTGACACCACGCAAGGGAACTACGCCATAGCTGGCATCACTCACGTGTTGGGGGCAATTCACAGCACACATGTATGACTAGTGCCCCCTGCCGACACTGCTCACAATCACTGCAACAGCAACCACACGCATGCCATCACTGTGCATACAGAAGTGGACCACCGTGGCCTGTCCACCAATGTTGTCGCAAACTCCCCAGGCAGTGTGCATGATTCCCACATGTCCACAAGTCCGCCACCAACCAGCGCTTTGAGGATGGCCCCCATGGAAATGCACTGCCCATCGGCAAGTACCAACTGAACACACCACACACCTCAACTCCACAATCCCCAAATCACAACTGTGGG
Source organism: Calotriton arnoldi (assembly GCA_963921515.1). NCBI lineage: Eukaryota > Metazoa > Chordata > Amphibia > Caudata > Salamandridae > Calotriton > Calotriton arnoldi. Next base: position 134,369 of record CAWUFW010015353.1, on the reverse strand, counting down.
AATGCACACGTCACCATTCCACCACCAAAGTGACTACTGATGTGTCACAGTCTGCGCCACAACCTGCCTTTAGGCCAACACACACGAGGCTGACCACCTTCAATGTGCACATTCACACTGGAGACGAGGTGGCTACGTCCCAAACCAACCCACGCACATCACGTCATCACATGCAGGGTTGTGTCAGCAAGGGCGGCGCCCCCCACCCAGCCACGAGTCCGCCGCCGTGACCGGTGGTGCCTGCGTGATCCTGTGCGCCTGCTGCACCCCAGCCCTGGTCCCCAGACCGGTGCTCTGCCCAGCGATGACTGGCCGCCCCTGCGCACCCAGGCCTCAATGCGCACCTGCTGCCACCGGCATGTCTCCAAGAGGGCCCACCACGTGCCAGTGCATCCTCCTCAGCCGATCACTGGATTCCACGCCACAGGCCCCCCAGCGCACCCTGTGGCACCGCACCGCGGAGTCATGTGTGTGCTGACTGCTGCCTGCACGTACACTGCGGTCCAGCATGTCACACTGTTCAATTTGAGTCTTGATTCGCTGGACGCCGTATCGAGGCCAACGCATCATCGCAGGTTGCACACCCACTCAGCTCTTCAGGTGCCACCAACTCAGTGCACCACAAGTCATCGTCCCGTGGCGGTAGGCCCATGTGTGCCAGAGCGCAGCGGGTGCCACCAACTCAGTGCGCCACAAGTCATGGACCCTTCATGATTGGGTTGCGTGGTGCGGACGCCATCATGTCGTCTCCGGCAGTAGGGAATGTGACGTGCTAGGCCCCTTTTATTGGCAGGGTCACATGTCCTGTGACGCCTGTGCTGGATGGGTGTGGTGTGGATGTGAACCAGCCCTCAGGGAGTGGCTGTGGCATGCTGACAACTAGACCAGTGATCATCAGATCACTACAGGGAAGACCTGGGACATGTAGCTTTGTCCCCCCCCTCTGAGCGTAAGCGGAGTGGACTGGCCTGGCGTATGGCAGGCCAGCGTAGGGGTGGGAACAATGAGCCCGGGGCTCTGGGCGTGCTTCAGTTCTGGGCTGAACATGGAAGTAACTGATGCTTGTGTCTCTGTTGTAGTGTCTACGCCACCTGGAACGCAATCGGTAATGTTGCACCCTGTGACTCAAGTCCCACGACATGAGCAACATGGACGTAAGGGGAATCACTGACCCTACATTCATCCATATTCTCATACTTGAATGATCAAAGGCATGACACATCTGTGCGATTCTGAATGTTTAATTCACATCCAGTGGAGTGTTGCAGCTGGAGCAGTACAGGGCCATGCAAACCCCACTTCACATTATTGGCCCGTGGAGGGCCAGCCAGAGTCCTTCAGGGAATGACAAGTACATCGGAAGAGGAAGAGTTCAGTCCGCAGTCTGATCGCTGTGTCATTGGTAACCAAACAGAAAATGGCAGTCCATGTCGAGGTCCAAGGTGAGTGCCGTAGAGTGTATCGGGGACAGTGGAAGGTGATGATGCAAAGGGCAGAACTAAGCAGAAACAGGCCATATGGCGGAGATGAATACTACTGCCTCCTCCTTAACAGTAAGGTTGATTCACCCACATCTTCGTCCTCTGATGTCACATGTGCCTCACACGTGGGTGGTGGTGGATTGCCTGCCGCACTGTGAGGCACTGACACATCAGGGGGCGGAGATGTGGATGTAGAAGCAGCAGCAGCATTCATCTGCGCAAGGCCTTGAGGCAGCAATGCCATGACGATGTGCTGCAGGGCATGGAAGGTCCCAGCCACATCTCGCTGGTGTGCAGACGTGGCAGCCATTCTTTCTGCCGTCATCCGCTCCATGTTCTCCATGAGCCCCCGCATCTGTCCCAACTCCCGGCTGACATCGCTGGAGCCACTCTGACTGGACAGTTGTTCTTGTCTCAGTATCATGACTCCAGCGATGTCAGCCATGGATCGTTGGAGAGCATGGAGCGGACTGTGGGTGTCCGTTAGGGACTGTAAGTGGTCCCTGATGGTACTCAGACACCCATGTATGGCATCAAGTTTGGCTGCCATGAGGTCGAACTCCACCCGCACCTGATCAGCCATCTTCTCCTGGACCTCTAACACACAGCGTTAGAAGGCCACGTGTTGTCCGTGGGGGTGCGGGGAGACAGCCTGGGTGGTAGGTGCTTCCTACTGTGAGGTCTGTGCAGTGGGTGGGGTCTCCTCGATGCAGCTGGGCTGCCCTGCTCCTGGAGGTGAGGTGCCGTAGCTGTCCATGAACTCTTGGAGGGCGTCGGTGTTGAAGGTGTGGAGGTCCTCTTCGTCATTAGTGAAGAGCTGTTGGGTCTGCTCTGCAGGAGGTGTTGGTTCTCCCTCTGCAATGTGAAGGGGAGGTGCAGTTTGACATTGTGTTCACATGTATGTTGACGCATTGTACAAGTTTACATACAAACTGCATGACAATGTTCATTGTGACTGTTTGGGAGGAGCTGCCTATTTGATGCGGGACAGTGGACATTTCGACAACATCACGGATGTGTGTTTGTACTTGTACATTATCATCTCACATTTCCCTGCTATGCCAAATGTGATTGACCAGTTTCTACACACAAGCGGCACCAGTTGTGTCCTCTGTTCTGTTGTGAACGTGTTGCAGTTTGTACCACATTGTTGTCAATGTTGATGTGCTCTGAATGTCATGTGTGTGTGCTGCATTTTGGGCGAGTCGCCCCTGCAGCTCTGATTTGGCTGGCCCTTATCCCTTTCAGGCGGTGTGCCTTTGACTTCTATGCTTATACAGTGCTGAGATGTTGCATTCTTAGGTAAATTGGGCTCTTGGTGGGAGTTGGGACTCTGGGGCATGGTTTGTCTGCTGATGTGTTGTTGACGTCAGGGGTTGTTTGTGCAGGTGGATGTGTCAGAGTGTGACCTGCTCCTTTACGGATGTGGTCCACACTCAGCTACCTCAGTGTGGTGGCGTGCACCATATCATGATGATCGAACTGCAGCCATGCTAATCGTCATGCAGTGTCACTTGCATTGTCAGTGTGGCTCATGGACCCGCAGCTTTGCTAGGTTCAGCACATGTGTATAGGTTGGTTGTAAGATAAGTGATGTGTGGGCAGGCCTCCTCTGGGCACATAGTCGACGGGGGCCTACCTGCTGTTTCTATGTCTGCTGCAGTGTGCCAAGGGGATCAGGGACATGATCCAGAGTCATTGTGGGTGTGCACAGTGCTCCGCTTGATTGTGCATGTGTGCTATTGTGCCCATCTCCCCCCATCCCACAGTCCCTGGTCATTACTCACCCTGTTGCTGTTGTGTCAGGTCATGTTGAGCAGTGTCTGGTCCCCCAACTCCTGCCAGCGTCTCCCCACTGATGACTGTGGCCACCATTTCCTCCATCTCATCCAGCTCCTCCTGTGGCGCTGGACTCCCACCTCCAGTCTGCATTGCTGCCTTCTGGTTGTTGGCGAGTTTCTGCTTGATCTTGCGCTTCACATCATTCCAGCGCCTCTTGAGCTCTTCCATTGTCCTCCTCAGCACTCCGACTGCATTCACCTTGTCCACGATGGACTGCCATGTTGCATTTTTTGTTGCCAATGACACAGTGGAGGTGACGAACAGTTGTTGATGGTGTTCTATCACCTCCGTGATCAGGATCCTGTTTTCGTGCGGACTGAACCGCGTCTTCCTCTTACTCTTGTCCTTGCCCTTCCCTGTCCCTGAGGTCCCAGGCTGCTCCTCCTGGGGGCCTGTGTGGTTCTGGCCGTCCTCTGTACCTGCTCCGGCTGCCTCCATTGTGCTTCGCTGTAGTTTGGTTTTTGTTTGTGTTTTTTTTTCTTCTGCTTTTGTAGTGATTTTTACCGCCTGACGTGTGTGATTTGCAGGCCTGGCACTGCTTTTCACTGAATGTCTTATCGCGGTTGGGCCCATCGCAACTTTTTTCGCGATCGGGTTTGGATTTTCATCGCCGTCCCGGTAATGTTATCGCGGACATTTGAGGCGTTATCGGGAGACTATCGCATGCTACCGCTGTGTTGAGAATACGATATTAAACCGGAGTTATTTTCCCGCGTTAGACGGCGATATGAAAACTTGCGTTAACCTATTTTGGCAATGTTTATCGCACGTTCTTGAGAATATGCCCCCATGTGTGTTAAGAATTCTTCTCTTGACGGGGTACTGGTGATGTATACCTAAAGTCCAAACATATGAGGTTCTTCTCCAATTATATTACTAATCAGTCTAAATATCTGTTAAACGGAAGATATGCGCGTGTTTATATGTTAGCAACCCTTGCTACTAATAAAAAAGGTCTAGCTTGGATTTGTCTCGAGAGACTTACAGTGTTTGGTCTTCAATGAACCTTGATGCGGTTCTATTATGTGATGTGCATCATCTCCCTAAATACCTAAATATGGATTAATCAATTCGGTGCCCTCACATGGTGTGATTGAGGTGCCACACTGTTTAGTTATTGGTTGTATAGGACATACCTTCTATATATATTCTATATTGCTTTAAGCTTCTGTCAAAAATGAGTGGAGCCAGAAAAGACATTAAAAAAGTATTTTAATTGAGATATGGGCCATATTTATTGCATTGTCTGCTAGCACTGGCTCATCTCGTACCCGCTCCTCTTCCATGCTCGTTTCTGGTTGTATTGGGCATGTGCCCTGGTGCCTTGGTTTCCAGATGGTGTCTGCCTGGCTAATTTCAGCTGATGAGTCTCTCTGATGCCCGAATTCTTGCGTCTGCTCATCCAATGTTATTCACATTAATCAGACACAGAAATTGTAGTCCACCCCTTCCAATCTCCACCTCCTGGTTCATTTCTTCTGTTGATGAAATGGGACAGACGGTGGGAGAGATGATTGAATTAGCTGGGCTATCTCCCTGTCCTCCCTCCTACCTCCTTCTCTTCCTCCAACAGAAAAATTGTGGATTGAGAATGTGATCATGACTAAGGAGGATCTCGGGCAGTCATTGCTGCCTTCGGCCCTTCCCTTAGGTCTGCCTACCAGCTTGATCCATGATGGACCTTGGAGGGGTTAGGAAATCCCTCCCAGGCCCATCGGATATGTGTTTGATGTTAACAGTGACATCACACACTTTTTAATGAGGCAGCTCGGAAGTGAGCACCTCCAGCACCATGAGCAGAAACCACTCCATAGGAGAAGAGCCTTTTATTTTTTTTAAACTGAGTACCAACCTGGTGTGTAGCATTTAAAAAATGGCAAATGTATATCTCAAAGGGACTTTCTGGTGTCACGTTTTTATGATGTATATATAAATCATAAAGATACAAAAAGAGATAAAGGTGGTTCAGAGAATAGCATGAAGTTGAAGATATTAGAATATCGAGGGAAGTCTTGAATCACCATTGACAGAGACACTTGCTCAAAACGGACACAGTTGGATGCCATTGTGGTGGTGAGCCTCAACAAGGCCTACCAGTGCTTAGGAGTTCACCCTTCCTTGCACAGAGTCCTCAGACCGCTAAGAAGAAGTTGGCACAGAAACTGGGAATAGAAAAGACAGAGTTTATTAAACCTCATGAGGTGGAGCTACATTTACACACCACCCTTCGGTAATGCATGAAGTAGCACACTGAATGGAAGGACCGTGGTCCTTTTATACCCACACAGGGGCTCAAATGAAGGTGGTACAAACACAAATGCTGGTTTTAGGTACATATAAGGTCATACAGAAAATGCTTAGTCGACAAGTGGGTGGAGCCAACAGTTTCTACTTCTAGTAGACACATCCTGAAATTTATAAACTCGGAACAGCTGCAAGCTCAACTGAGCATGTGCAAAGCAAAAAGAACTAAATATAACTTGTCTCTAGGCAGATTTCAAGAGCAGTTAACAGGAAGGTAGGACAGAGCACATGGCGAGCACATGGCAGCACATGGCAACCAAAATGGCTGCCAGAAATACAAAATGGATTCCACAAAGCGGACAATTTAGCCTCTGAATACAGGCTGTCTTCAGCTAATGCTTAATTTAAGTGCTGCCAAATTACAACAGACGACCCTTTCAGCATTGGCTGAAGACATTCGTTTATCTGGGGTAATCTAGATATTCATCCCGTACATCTATTAACATTATTTCGGCCACCTCTTTATTCAACATTTGTTGGGCCTTCGTTTCAGCAACGTTCCCTTTGGTAGGTATACAAGCAGAGATGCAAATGGAGCAAAGCATTGGACCACATTGGATACATACACAGCATGTAAAAAGTATTGTGATTATTACACACAGGATAGTCAGTAGCTTCCAGCCCCAAGCAGAAACAAGAGTCCAAAACCATCCAGCAAAAGTCCAAGTTCCAGTCTCTGGATGAATTTCTGCAGCAATCTTATGCAGTTTTGATATTGCGTCATATACTGAAGGTGAGTGATCCGGTATGAATACGCAACAGCTGCTACCGATGATGCGACATGCACCACCTCGATCAGCCAAAATCACGTCTAGCACCATCCTATTCTGGAGTGCTACAATCCTTGCAATCTGTAGTTCCTCTGTAATGTTCCCAAGTGCCATAGCTGTCTGATTGGTAACAGCTTCCACAACACGAGTTAGTCGCGTGATCTTCCTGCTATTTAATGCAGCACCCACAAAGAAAAATAAGCCCAAGTTGAAATCAACATATTGTTGTAGGGTAGTGTCGGTTTGGTCAACTTCTTCCACACTTATTGTCCTCTTATTTCTGTTTTTGGAAATATCATTGTACAGTTTAAAATCACGGTGATACAATGCAGGTGCCAGAAACACAGGGGGCAACAGAAAAGATACATAACAGATTCCTGACCACCCAACAGGTAATTTATAATATCTGTTATTTCCACACACAAAATACGTGTTATGCGAGGCTGTGAAAGTGCTCTTATTGGCACCTTCAATGGTCAGGATTACAGTACACTCGCTCCTCCCCACTGGAATTCTTCCAACACTACAAATACACAAATCTGCTTTAGCTTTTGTCACAGAAATCACAAAAGGTCCAATGTTCTTTATTATTCTCACATTTGTGAAAACATATGGTGTTGAAATATTGTCCGGTTGATACTCTTCCCATTCCCATTTAGTCCCTTTGGCTTGTGGATAACCTTCTTTATTTTGATAACATACTTTATTAAGTTGAAAAATAATCCCACCTACTGAAGGCTTTCCATATGCAAACAAGAGCGCATACCAAGCTTGACAAGAACCATTGTGAGAAAATGGAAGAGGAATAAAAGGTGTTCCTCCTTTCTTTTGATGTGCAGGTATCATCCCACACACCCAACAGTTGGTAGTATTTGTAGCATTGTGAGTATGGTGCAACATCTGGATAAAAGTATTGTTTAGATAAGATTGTCGATGCTTTTGCTCATGGTAAGGAAGAGTAAAGTAGTGGTGTTCCACGGGTACTGGCGTAGTGGCAACAAAAAGCTGTCGAACAGGAGCCACCTTCTCGATGTACCATGTAATTGCTGCCATAGCCACCATAGCAACAACAAACCCTACAGCACAAATGATTCTTTTGTTGGTCATTTTAGCAGCAGTAATGATTGATCTTTCTGAAAACTTGTTGAAAACAATCGTTGGAGCTCTTCTCCCTGGGCAGCCGTTGATTTCTTCACCATGGGCCAAAGCGGGTGTCACTACACTAATACAGGGCTGATCCCCCTCCCCTTGCCACATTGGCTCTCCGTTTCACTAACCCAGGGCGGTAGCTCAACCAGTCTTTTTCAAAACTGCAGATCCTTTCCTCGGTCTCAATTGATATCTGGATACTCCAGTGATCGTGTGGTCCGGGAAGACTTCCGCAGATTCGTCAGGTGAGATAGCTTGGCCTTTCTCCGTCTCCAGAATCTCTCGATGGTCGGTGAACACAGCAGGTTCCACCAAGGCAGGCGACACGCGTTTGCAGTGTGTGCTGTGGATCCAATTCTTTCTGTTTGTCACTCGAACTGCTGTCCTTGTCGCAAGGAGCACCTGCTCTGGTCCTCGCCACCTTGGCTCCAAGCTGTTCGATCTGTCGAAGACCTTGACCATTACATGGTCACCAGGATGGAGTTCGTGGGCCTCACCTGTAGATCTGTCAGGAAGAGCTTCTCGAACCTGTTGATGAATAGAAATCAAACTGTCAGTTAACTGTGCCAAATAATCATTCATCAGAACACAAGGAACATCATGTATGGGGCGTGGCTTAGGAATTCCCCAAATGTTCATCGGTCTCCCAAACACCACCTCATAGGGGGTAAGACCTGATCGTGAATGTGGCACCGATCTTATGGACAGCAATGCCAAAGGTAGTGCATCTGGCCACTTTAGAGATGTGGAAGCCAGTATTTTCACCAACTTTGTTTTTAAAGTAGCGTTATACCTTTCCACCAATCCTGCTGATTGCGGGTGGAAAACTGTATGGAATTTCTGTTTGATCCCTAATCCTTTCAGGACATGCTCAACAACTTGCCCAATAAAATGAGATCCATTGTCACTCCACAAAAGTTTGCAAACACCATATCTAGGGAAAACTCCTTTAGAAGCACCTTTGCTGTGGTGAGAGCAGTATTATCCTTTGTAGGGTGTGCCTCTATCCATTTGCTAAAGGCACATACCACCACTAGGACATATTTCAGATTATTGCAGCGTTCGAGTTGGATGTAATCCATCTGCAAAACTTCAAAAGGTGCGGTTGGTGTAGCAAACCCTCCTGTAGGAGTTCATGTCCCTTTTCCAGGATTATACTGCCAACAGATCAAACAGGACTGTACTACCCTTTTGGCTGTGCTAGCAATTTCAGGATGCTCCCAAACTTGTGTAAGCAATTTAGTTATTGCTAGAGCTCCAACATGTGCCAGCCCATGTGCCATTTGAACCATAGGTTGTAAATAGGCCGCAGGCAATTTCCACTTATTCATTTCTTTGTTACGCCAACAACCCTCATCATCTAATATTCCTTCTTTAGACCATTGCTCAAGCTCTTCCACAGAAGCAGATCTCTGTATATCCAATTCTTCCTCTGTAGCATCATGCCAACGCTCAGCTTGTGATTTCACTACGTACATGGATGTAGTGCTTCGCTGCATCGCAGTTTCACGGGCTACGCGGTCTGCAAAGGCATTGCCTTGTCCTATCTTGTCAGTCACTTTCTTGTGTGCGCTACACTTCATAATAGCAACTCTCTTTTGGTATGTAAGTGCAGTCAAGAGATTATGCACTAACTCTCCGTGCATTATCTGCATCCCATGGGATGTAAGAAAGCCTCTTTCCTTCCAGAGTAGGCCAAAATCATGAACCACTCCAAAAGCATAGCGGCTATCCGTGTAAATGTTCACCCACAAGTCAGTGCTAAGCTCACATGCTCGTGTCAAAGCTATTAGTTCAGCAGCTTGAGCCGACTTCTGAGGTATGCGAGCTGTTTCCACTATTGTCTCAAGCGTGGTAATTGCATAAGCAGCTGAAGTCGTGCCATCTGGTAACTTCAGACAGGACCCATCAACCCACAGTTCCCCATCTACATCTGGAAGGGGCGTATCTTGCAAATCGATGCGACCCTTTGTCTGTTCCTCAGTAAGGAATATACAATCGTGAGGCTCCTTTGACTGAGACTGAGTCGCAGGATATGGCAACAAAGTGGCGGGGTTCAGTGTCGCACATCTCTTCAAGGTAATATGAGGTGCTAGCAGTGTCAATTCGTATCCTGTCAAACGAGCACTAGTTAAGTGCTGAGTCTTAGTCTGATTCAAAAGGGCATCTACTGCATGGGGTACTAGCACCAACAGTTTGTGTGACAAAACTATCCCTTCACTCTGACGTATGGACACAGCCGTCGCTGCAACTGAACGGAAGCACCCAGGTAATGCACGAGCAACAGGGTCAAGAACTGCAGAAAGGTATGCGCAAGGACGCTGTTTGTCCCCGTGTGTCTGTACTAAAACTGACAATGCACATCCTTCTTTCTCATGTACATAGAGTGTAAAAGCCTTCGTATAATCTGGTGTGCCTAACACTGGTGCAGAGCAAAGAGCTTGTCTCAACTGACAAAAAGCATTTTGACATTCATCTGTCCATGGAAGGGGGATCGGAGTGTTTTTAGTTAAAAGTGCTAGCAAGGGTTTAACAATGTGTGAAAAACCCAATATCCATTGCCTGCAAAACGAAGTCAGACCAATGAATGCACGGACATCTTTCTGCGTGGAAGGTACTGGGGTGTCTAAAATTGCTTGAATGCGATCTGGTGTCAGTGCACGGCCCTAATTAGACAGAAGGTGTCCTAAATAGGTCACCTTCGGTCTACAATATTGCAATTTCTTCCGTGATACTTTATGGTGGTGTGTAGCAAGAAAAGAAAGCAAAGACAAAGTGCATTTCTCACACTGCTCAGGTGTATCAGCTGCCAACAAGATGTCATCGACATATTGTATGAGAGCCACTCCTTTAGACAAGGTAAAGGAATCAAGCTGTCTTTTTAATGCTTGACTGTAAATACTAGGACTCTCAGTATAGCCTTGAGGAACTCTACAAAATCTGTATGATCTATTATTCAAAGTGAAACCAAACAAATATCGGCTATCAGGATGAATAGGAATCGAGAAGAAAGCATTCTTCAGATCAATTACAGAAAATGTAGTTGCTGTTGGAGGGACCAGGGTAAGCAATGTCGTTATGTCAGATACTACAGGGTACTGTGGTACTACAATCTTGTTAACTTCTCTCAAATCGATGATAAATCTATAGATCCTAGTGTCAGTATCTTTTTTCAAAATGGGAAGAATCGGACTATTGCAGACATTGTAAGGAACTTCTTCCACAACCCCCACCTTAATTAAATCAGGTACAATACGTGTGAGTGCTTCTTCTCCTTCTCGAGAAATTTTATACTGAGGCAGTCTTGGCAATAAAGCGCCCTCCTTAACACTAATATGTACTGGTGGAATAACCATTTGTCCTACATCAGTGTCCGAAGTAGCCCACAAAGTACTAGGGAGTGAGGCTAGTGCAATGTCCTCTTTAATAATACAAGATCTCTCAATCACAGGGTAGTTGTCATTCAAAATAACCCGTACTCCTTCCGGAGAGCACCGTATCGTAGCCCTAAAATATTTAAGCATATCAAGACCCACAATATTGTCTGGTGTGTTTGGAGAAGTAAACTTATCAACATCAAATGCAAGTGGTTGTGACAATGGGCTAAGGGAAGGTGTTCCATCGAAACCTATCGATGTAATGGTTAAGCCAGACAGGGGAGCCCTTGGAACCAATTGTTTAGACAAGGCGCTACGAGTAGCTCCTGTATCAACCAGAAACTGATGAGTAGAACCCAAAATATGTGCTGTAACATAGGGACCCCTCTGATCTACTGGAACTTCAACTCATTCCTTACCCCATCCTAGGCAATCCTATGCATAAGCAGAGTCTTGAAAATCAGAGGGCACATAGTCAGACATTTGATATTGGTTCCTTCTATCAAAAGTGTTAAACCCATCCTGCCCACGTATATTAGCATCAAACCGAGCACGATCATTTGCGCTTCCTCTAGGCCCTTGATATCCTGAACGATTTCTCATTTGTCCCCGACCACGTAGATTCTGCTGAGCACGCAGCACTGGACAATCAGAAAGCCAATGTCCAAATTTTTACAGTACGCACACTGATCAACAGACAAATTCGAACGGGCAGAGGAAGGAAAGGACGAACCATAAGATCCACGTCCACCTCTATCATTACCTCTAGAAGGCGGACCATAAGCTTGAGCCAACATAACCTTTGTTTTCAACTCCTTAGACTTTTTGTCCTCATTACCTTTGGTTTCTAATTCTTGCCGCTCATAATACTGGGCCATAGTTAAAAGAGAAACCGGAGAAGATGTAGTCCATGAACTCTCACTGGCCTTTAAGCGACTAGCTATTCCTGGCAAAAGGTTTGCGACATATTTATCGACAAACAGATGCCTACCCGTGTCATCTGTCAATGACTGGCCACTAAAATCGTGAAATGCTTCTTCAAAGCGTGTGAAGAAGTCAGAGACTGATTCATCTACCTTTTGCTTGCAAGACGCTAACACTGTCCAATCTATCTTTTTAGGGGAATGATCGTCTTTAACTTAACTAATATAGCTGCCGGAAGATTTAAAATTAACTGACACGGTTTCTGTGCAGGTTCTCTATCTTCATCTAACCGCTCTAAATCTTTCCACAATGCTCCAAATGTCGCATTATCATCAATTTTATGCACAGTTCTCCACATATCAGGCGGTAATATTAATCCAAAAACAAATCAATATCCGACAAAGTCATAGTACAAGAGCTAATTGCACCCTCAACTTCCTCATAAAAGGCTGCTGGATTCTTTCGCGGGTCAGGCAATACATTTTTAAGGGCCATAACATCTGCTCTATTCCAAGGAGTGTAAACCCAATTATAAATAAAGTACCCTTTCGCATTAAGAGAAGTCTTATCATCCTCTGTACCCGTTCCTTTAGGAGGAACATATAAAGGCGCGGCTTCCCGCATGGGTTTCACATGAATTACAACATTCTTATCTGTTTCAGGAGTAGAAGTTCGTGCCATGCTGATCTGAGATGCTAGTGCAGCTGCTTCTGCTGCCTTTTTCTCCTCTCGCAAACGGGCTGCTTCAACACGCAGTTTAACCAAGCGTCTGATCGTGTCAGCCACCTGGGAGAAGACAAAAAGACCGTCACGTAATTGTTTACAATCAGCTGCTACATCATCGGGCTCCACTTCTACCGAATGCTTCCTAAATTGTTCAATAACCTCTGCAGCAAATGTATCGGTAAAATATATTTGCTCCCTTTCCTGCCATCCTTTTATACTATCTAAAAGTTCAGAAGCAGTGGTAGTACTACGAACGGCTTTACGCGCAGTAGATCTGATGTCAGATGCACGCTCAGCAGATTACATAGAGCGAGTTTCTCGAGCTTTGTCCTGGTCTGAAAAAAAGTCCTCATCTGACTCGTGAGGAGCGGAAGAAAAAATATACGGAGGTGGAGAACGATCTAATAAGAAGAAATCATCTTGCGGTTTATTAAGGATAGGATAAAGGGGCTGCCTAACAGCGTATTGGCCAGTTACCTGTAAATGGCGTTCCCTATCTTCCCTCTCTTTAATTTCTTTCATCTCCTTGTTTTTTAACTCTAATGCTTTCGCATAAATGGTCTTTCGCTGTTCTTTGTCAATCAAGGCTTGCTCACGCTTCATTCGCTCACGCACTTCTTTCTCCCACATTCGCACACAATCAAACATATCTTGCCTAGTCTTTCGTTTAAACATACATTGTTCCACATACTGAATTTTTCGCAAATCAAATGACCCATACATAGGCCAACGCAACTCAGGATCTTTACTAGTATATTTGTTCCATAACGTGCAGTACATTATAGAAGAAATACCATACTTAATATACATATCCCTATTAGGCGTCCCCTCCGGGGGGCTGGTTGTGCTTCGTCAAGTCTCAAATTGGTACCACTACAAAAGCAACACATCCTACGAAGTGTGCTGAAAACAGGCATGCCAAAAAATAGTGCAAAATATGCAGTATTATAATCAAAGTAGCGCTTAAGGTACTCTTCGTACGTTGCGCTGTTCAAACAATTTTAAATAGAGAAAATTCTCCTCATTACCTGCCTATATGGATTGCAATACATATATAATTACAAAACAGATTCCAAAATTGGCCAATCATACAAACAAAGCCATAGTAAGTGTTACTAAAACTACCTTACCAATCAAAGGCATCAAACCAACAGCAAGTGCTGCAAAACGGCTCTTACCAATCAAATGGTGTCCAGGTTCCAACTGCCAAGTTCTCAAATTGACCAAATGGTCACTGCACGGCGAATCAACAGAAGAGATCTCAGTTGAGGACCGGCGCCGCCGGGATGGCCAGATCAGAAAGAAAGGAAAAACGTCGTGGGTGCCAAGACTCGGGTCTCCTCAGGCAGCGATCGCGTCCAAAAGCGAGATTCCAATCCTTCGTCTCGACCAGTCCTTCGGGCATCCGAGTTGCCGATGAGCCCCGCGTTGGAAGCGCCAATTTGTGGTGGTGAGCCTCAACAAGGCCTACCAGTGCTTAGGAGTTCACCCTTCCTTGCACAGAGTCCTCAGACCGCTAAGAAGAAGTTGGCACAGAAACTGGGAATAGAAAAGACAGAGTTTATTAAACCTCATGAGGTGGAGCTACATTTACACACCACCCTTCGGTAATGCATGAAGTAGCACACTGAATGGAAGGACCGTGGTCCTTTTATACCCACACAGGGGCTCAAATGAAGGCGGTACAAACACAAATGCTGGTTTTAGGTACATATAAGGTCATACAGAAAATGCACAGTCGACAAGTGGGTGGAGCCAACAGTTTCTACTTCTAGTAGACACATCCTGACATGTATAAACTCGGAACAGCTGCAAGCTCAACTGAGCATGTGCAAAGCAAAAAGAACTAAATATAACTTGTCTCTAGGCAGATTTCAAGAGCAGTTAACAGGAAGGTAGGACAGAGCACATGGCGAGCACATGGCAGCACATGGCAACCAAAATGGCTGCCAGAAATACAAAATGGATTCCACAAAGCGGACAATTTAGCCTCTGAATACAGGCTGTCATCAGCTAATGCTTAATTTAAGTGCTGCCAAATTACAACACCATGAACTTCACAGGCAGAGCCCAGTGAAGTAAATACTAGTTAGTGTGAATCTTTGGGCATTATTTCAAAGACTGGACGACCAGATGCAAATCTGAAAGCTATGACAGACTACAATTTACATACAAATTGTCCATTGGTGTTTAGAGGCTTATTCGAGAATTCTCACTCTTTTATTTCTCATATTTATTCTAGGTTCCTTTGTGTTCCGTGTAGCTTGTGTAGGAAGGAATTCTTAGGGAAGCTAAGTATTTTTATCCCCTCAGTTTGTCTCTTTTCTATTCCCCACACTCCTTGGACTGACCACATCCCTTTCCTACTTGCATACTATTTCAGAAGGAGGATGGCATGTAGGTTCGAGCACTGAATGTGCACTATGTTAAGCCAGTCTGCACACTGCCCGCCACAGGGCACAGAATACAGTATATACCAGCCAGATCTGCGATGCAAACCAAGAACAGGCGATAAGGCGCGTTAGCAGCAGGGATTTAACACCTGCCTTTTGCTGGTGTTAAGCAGGACGACTACCTGCAGTATGAAAGGGAGCCCAGCCCAGAGCCACATGTGAAGACCAACACATGTCATGGAGCCAATGATCATGCAGCTCGGAGAACCAAGAGGGCCACAACACCCACCGCCACCACTCCCAGGCCCCCCCCCGGACCACTCCCCCCGGATTACCACCTAGGCAGTGCAGGACAGCGAACGACCCTAAAACGCACCAGCCCCAGAGACTCAACACCAGAGGAAGCCATTGGCCAACACAGGCTCAAAAGGACAACCATCCACTGCATCCTGACCCACATTGCCCACAGGCTGACGGTACCAACACAACGGACAACCCACATCCCCCCGCAGACAAAGCTGCTGGCTGTGCTGCACCTGTTGGCCCCTGGTACCTTCCAACCAACAACTGCCGGAGTCGGAGGAGTCTCACAGCTAGCCCGATCAAACTCCCTCACATATGTCATGGATGCATGTCCACAAAAGCAACGGCGGGCCCCTGTATCCGCACCACACGATAGTTCCAATTCGTACTGCACCTGCGCAGCCAACCCAAATGCCAGCCGTGCTAGACGCCTCCGTGCCCCATGCCCACGATCGTAGTAACCGAAATGTGGGTGCACCAAGTCATGAAGTCCAGTAGTCAACAGTAGTGTAAAAACAGAACTTTATTACAAATACACAAACAAACAAAATGAAAAGCTCAGCCAACGCGTCCCATTCCCAATGGGGAACTTCAACAGGGCAACGTGTCTTCACAAACCTGTGGGAGAAATGGTGACAATGGTCAAACTTCTGTATAGTCACATGCCTAATCTGGAACAGTGTACTGCACTTGGACAAACCGGAATGCTCACAGGCATGATAAACCATGCATGAGAAGACCGTAACAGAACTACGTGTGGCCGTAACCATCGTAGGAATGAAGAGGAAGGTAACGACCACACGAACTGCTGTTACGGTCACATCATGCAGGACTCATCATACCTGAAAGCATCATGGTGTGTGTCAGCTCGATACGCAGCCCCTCACTCCCCACACACTGCGCAGGAACATCTTGAGACCATGCAAGGGAACTACGCCATAGCTGGCGTCACGCACGTGTTGGGGGCAATTCACAGCACACGTGTATGACTAGTGCCCCCTGCCGACACTGCTCACAATCACCGCAACAGCAACCACACGCATGCCATCACTGTGCATACAGAAGTGGACCACCGTGGCCTGTCCACCAATGTTGTCGCAAACTCCCCAGGCAGTGTGCATGATTCGCACATGTCCGCAAGTCCGCCACCAACCAGCGCTTTGAGGATGGCTCCCAGGGAAATGCACGGCCCATTGGCAAGTACCAACTGAACACACCACACACCTCAACTCCACAATCCCCCAAATCACAACTGTGGGAATGCACACGTGACCAATCCACCACCAAAGTGACTACTGGATGTGTCACAGTCTGCGACACAACCGGGCCATAGGCCTACACACACGTGGCTGACCACCTTCAACGTGCACATTCACACTGGAGACGAGGTGGCTACGTCCCAAACCAACCCAAGCACATCACGTCATCGCATGCAGGGTCGTGTCAGCAAGGGCGGCGCCCCCCGCCCAGCTACGAGTTTGCTGCCGTGACCGGTGGTGCCTGCGTGATCCTGTGCGCCTGCTGCACCGCAGCCCTGGTCCCTAGACCGGTCCTCCGCCCAGCGATGACTGGCCGCCCCTGCGCACCCAGGCCTCAATGCTCACCTGCTGCCACCGGCGTGTCTCCAAGAGGGCCCACCACGTGCTGGTGCATCCTCCTCAGCCGATCGCTGGATTCCGAGCCACAGGCCCCCAGCGCACTCTGCGGCACCACACCACGGAGTCATGTGTGTGCTGACTGCTGCCTGCGCGTACACTGCAGTCCAGCAGGGCACACTGTTCAATTTGAGTCTTGATTTGCTGGACGCCGGATCGAGGCCAACGCATCATCGCAGGCTGCACACCCGCTCAGCTCTTCAGGTGCCACCAACTCAGTGCACCACAAGTCATGGACCCTTCATGATTGGGTCGCGCGGTGCGGACGCCATCATGTCGTCTCGGGCAGTGGGGAATGTGACGTGCTAGGCTCCTTTTATTGGCAGGGTCACATGTCCTGTGATGCCTGTGCTGGATGGGTGTGGTGTGGATGTGAACCAGCCCTCAGGGAGTGGCTGTGGCATGCTGACAACTAGACCAGTGATCATCAGATCACTACAGGGAAGACCTGGGACATGTAGCTTTGTCGTCCCCCCCCCTCTGAGCGTAAGCGGATTGGACTGGCCTGGCGTATGGTAGGCCAGCATAGGGGTGGGAACAATGAGCCCGGGGCTCTGGGCGTGCTTCAGTTCTGGGCTGAACATGGAAGTAACTGATGCTTGTGTCTCTGTTGTAGTGTCTACGCCACCCGGAACGCAATCAGCAATGTTGCACCCTGTGACTCAAGTCCCACGACATGAGCAACATGGACGTAAGGGGTAATCACTGACCCTACATTCATCCATACTCTCATACTTGAATGATCAAAGGCATGACACATCTGTGCGATTCTGAATGTTTAATTCACATCCAGTGGAGTGTTGCAGATGGAGCAGTACAGGGCCATGCAAACCCCACTTCACATTATTGACCCATGGAGGGCCAGCCAGAGTCCTTCAAGGAATGACAAGTACATCAGAAGAGGAAGAGTTCAGTCCGCAGTCTGATCGCTGTGTCATTGGTAACCAAACAGAAAATGGCAGTCCATGTCGAGGTCCAAGGTGAGTGTCGTAGAGTGTATCGGGGGACAGTGGAAGGTGATGATGCAAAGGGCAGAACCAAGCAGAAACAGGCCATATGGCGGAGATGAATGCTACTGCCTCTTCCTTAACAGTAAGGTTGATTAACCCGCATCTTCGTCCTCTGATGTCACATGTGCATCACACGGGGGTGGGGGTGAATTGCCTGCCGCACTGTGAGGCACTGACACATCAGGGGGCGGAGATGTGGATGTAGAAGCAGCAGCAGCATTCATCTGCGCAAGGCCTTGAGGCAGCAATGCCATGACGATGTGCTGCAGGGCATGGAAGGTCCCAGCCGCATCTCACTGGTGTGAAGCCGTGGCAGCCATTCTTTCCGCCGTCATCCGCTCCATGTTCTCCATGAGCCCCCGCATCTGTCCCAACTCCCGGCTGACATCGCTGGAGCCACTCTAACTGGAGAGTTGTTCTTGTCTCAGTATCATGACTCCAGCGATGTCAGCCATGGATCATTGGAGAGCATGGAGCGGACTGTGGGTGTCCATTAGGGACTGTAAGTGGTCCCTAATGGTACTCAGACACCCATGTATGGAATCAAGTTTGGCTGCCATGAGGTCGAACCCCACCCGCACCTGATCAGCCATCTTCTCCTGGACCTCTAACACATGGCGTTGGAAGGCCATGTGTTGTCCGTGGGGGTCCTGGGAGACAGCCGGGGTGGTAGGTGCTTCCTGCTGTGTGGTCTGTGCAGGGGGTGGGGTCTCTTCGATGCAGCTGGGCTGCCCTGCTCCTGGAGGTGAGGTGCCGTAGTTGTCCATGAACTCTTGGAGGGCGTCAGTGTCGAAGGTGTGGAGGTCCTCTTCGTCATCAGTGAAGAGCTGTTGGGTCTGATCTGCAGGAGGTGTTGGTTCTCCCTCTGCAATGTGAAGGGGAGGTGCAGTTTGACATTGTATTCACATGTATGTTGACGCATTGTACAAGTTTACATACAGACTGCATGACAATGTACATTGTGACTGTTTGGGAGGAGCTGCCTATTTGATGCGGGACAGTGGACATTTCGACAACATCACGGATGTGTGTTTGTACTTGTACATTATCATCTCACATTTCCCTGCTATACCAAATGTGATTGACCAGTTTCTACACACAAGCGGCACCAGTTGTGTCCTCTGTTCTGTTGTGAACGTGTTGCAGTTTGTACCACATTGTTGTCAATGTTGATGTGCTCTGAATGTCATGTGTGTGTGCTGCATTTTGGGTGAGTCGCCCCTGCAGCTCTGATTTGGCTGGCCCTTATCCCTTTCGGGCGGTGTGCCTTTAACTTCTATGCTTATACAGTGCTGAGATGTTGCATTCTTAGGTAAATTGGGCTCTTGGTGGGAGTTGGGACTCTTGGGCATGGTTTGTCCGCAGATGTGTTGTTGACGTCAGGGTTTGTTTGTGCAGGTGGATGTGTCAGAGTGTGACCTGCTCCTTTACGGATGTGGTTCACACTCAGCCACCTCAGTGTGGTGGTGTGCACCATGTCATGATGATTGGACTGCAGCCATGCTAATCATCAAGCAGTGTCACTTGCATTGTCAGTGTGGCTCACGGACCCGCAGCTTTGCTGGGTTCAGCACATGTGCATAGGTTGGTTGTGAGATAAGTGATGTGTGGGCAGGCCTCCTCTGGGCACATAGTCGACGGGGGCCTACGTGCTCTTTCTATGTGTGCTGCAGTGTGCCAAGGGGATCAGGGACATGATCCAGAGTCATTGTGGGTGTGCACTGTGCTCCGCTTGATTGTGCATGTGTGCCATTGTGCCCATCTCCCTCCGTCCCCCCAGTCCCTGGTCGTTACTCACCCTGTTGCTGTTGTGTCAGGTCATGTTGAGCAGTGTCCGGTCCCCCAACTCCTGCCACCGTCTTCCCACTGATGACTGTGGCCACCATTTCCTCCATCTCATCCAGCTCCTCCTGTGGCGCTGGACTCCCACCTCCAGTCTGCATTGCTGCCTTCTGGTTGTTGGCGAGTTTCTGCTTGGTCTTGCGCTTCACATCATTCCAGCGCCTCTTGAGCTCTTCCATTGTCCTCCTCAGCACTCCGACTGCATTCACCTTGTCCACGATGGACTGCCATGTTGCATTTTTTGTTGCCAATGACACAGTGGAGGTGACGAACAGTTGTTGATGGTGTTCTATCTCCTCCGTGATCAGGATCCTGTTTTCCTGCGGACTGAACCGAGTCTTCCTCTTCTTCTTGTCCTTGCCCTTCCCTGTCCCTGAGGTCCCAGGCTGCTCCTCCTGGGGGCCTGTGGGGTTCTGGCCGTCCTCTGTACCTGCTCCGGCTGCCTCCATTGTGCTTCGCTGTAGTTTGGTTTTTGTTTGTGTTTTTTTTTTTCTGCTTTTGTAGTGATTTTTTCCGCCTGACGTGTGTGATTTGCAGGCCTGGCGCTGCTTTTCGCTGATTGTCTTATCGCGGTTGGGCCCATTGCAACTTTTTTCGCGTTCGGTTTTGGATTTTCATCGCCGTCCCGGTAATGTTATCGTGGACATTTGAGGTGTTATCGGGAGACTATCGCATGTTACCGCCGTGTTGAGAATACGACGTTAAACCGGAGTTATTTTCCCGCGATAGACGGCGATATGAAAACTTGCGTTAACCTATTTTGGAGATGTTTATTGCACGTTCTTGAGAATATGCCCCCATGTGTGTTAAGAATTCTTCTCTTGACGGGGTACTGGCGATGTATACCTAAAGTCCAAACATATGAGGTTCTTCTCCAATTATATTACTAATCAGTCTTAATATCTGTTAAACGGAAGATATGCGTGTGTTTATATGTTAGCAACCCTTGCTACTAATAAAAAAGGTCTAGCTTGGATTTGTCTCGAGAGACGTACAGTGTTTGGTCTTCAATTAACCTTGATGCGGTTCTATTATGTGACGTGCATCATCTCCCTAAATACCTAAATATGGATTAATCAATTCGGTGCCCTCACATGGTGTGATTGAGGTGCCACACTGTTTAGTTATTGGTTGTATAGGACATACCTTCTATATATATTCTATATTGCTTTAAGCTTCTGTCAAAAATGAGTGGAGCCAGAAAAGACATAAAAAAATTATTTTAATTGAGATATGGGCCATGTTTATTGCATTGTCTGCTAGCACTGGCTCATCTCATACCCGCTCCTCTTCCATGCTCGTTTCTGGTTGTATTGGGCATGTGCCCTGGTGCCTCGGTTTCCAGATGGTGTCTGCTTGGCTTCTTTCAGCTGATGTGTCTCTCTGATGCCCAAATTATTGTGTCTGCTCATCTAATGTTATTCACATTAATCAGACACAGAAATAGTAGTCCACCCCTTCCAATCTCCACCTCCTGGTTCATTTCTTCTGTTGATGAAATGGGACAGACAGTGGGAGAGATGATTGAATTAGCTGGGCTATCTCCCTGTCCTCCCTCCTACCTCCTTCTCTACCTCCAACAGACAAATTGTGGATTGAGAATGTGATCATGACTAAGGAGGATCTCGGGCAGTCATTGCTGCCTTTGGCCCTTCCCTTAGGTCTGCCTACCAGCTTGATCCATGATGGACCTTGGAGGGGTTAGGAAATCCCTCCCAGGCCCATCGGATATGTGTTTGATGTTAACAGTGACATCACACACTTTTTAATGAGGCAGCTCGGAAGTGAGCACCTCCAGCACCATGAGCAGAAACCACTCCATAGGAGAAGAACCTTTTATTTTTTTTAAACGGAGTACCAACCTGGTGTGTAGCATTTAAAAAATGGCAAATGTATATCTCAAAGGGACTTTCTGGTGTCACGTTATTATGATGTATGTATAAATCATAAAGATACAAAAAGAGATAAAGGTGGTTCAGAGAATAGCATGAAGTTGAAGATATTAGAATATCGAGGAAAGTCTTGAATCACCATTGACAGAGACACTTGCTCGAAACGGACACAGTTGGATGCCATGAACTTCACAGGCAGAGCCCAGTGAAGTAAATACTAGTTAGTGTGAATCTTTGGGCATTATTTCAAAGACTGGACGACCAGATGCAAATCTGAAAGCCATGACAGACTACAATTTACATACAAATTGTCCATTGGTGTTTAGAGGCTTATTTGAGAATTCTCACTCTTTTATTTCTCATATTTATTCTAGGTTCGTTTGTGTTCCGTGTAGCTTGTGTAGGAAGGAATTCTTAGAGAAGCAAGGAACAAGAAAGCAGTAAAAAAAAGTGCGCAAAACGCACAAAGGGGGCAGGGTAGAAACACCCTGACCCCCTAGGTCTGCTCAGGGGGTTCCACAAGGACCCCCTGGGCAAAAAAAAGCATATATTTTTTTTTTTAAATCGGCAGGATGCGCTCAGGGTGCGCGGATCCTGCCGATAAAAAAAAAATGTTAATTTGCCCCCGGGTGGGCCAAGTCCCGGGGGCATGCTGGGGGGGTGTTTATTTTATGTATGGGGGGCCTCTAAGGGCCCCCCAAGCCCCGGGGACCGCCACCCCCCGGGGCTTTATTTGAAAAAGTAGCGGGAGGGCTCTGAGCCCTCCCGCAGCCCCGGGGACCACCACCTCCCCGGGGCTTCTTTATTTTTAAAATTAACATGTATGGGGGGGCTCCAGCCCCCCCACACGCCCCGGGGACCACCACCTCCCCGGGGCACTAACAGAATTGAGACTCCCAAGCCCCGGGGACCACCACCTCCCGGGGCTGTGCATTTGGATGGGAGGGGGCCGCGCGGCCCCCTCCTGGAGCCTGTGGTGGCCCTGGGGACCGCCACCCCCCAGGGCCAGCTCCTGCAGTGTCCCGGGGTGCCTACCCCCGGGACCCTGCTGTTTGCAATGACAGGACGGGAGCCTCGCGGCAACCGTCCTGTCATTGCAAACTGCTTTGGATATTGGAAGAGAGAGCAGGAAACCTGCTCTCGCTTCCAATATCCAAAGACAATTGCTTTTCCACACGGGGAGCAGCATGTTAGCTGCTCCCCATGTGGAAAAGCAATGCCGGCTCCCGTAGGACACGGGGAGCCGGCGGGACTGTGGGGGGTTTGGGGACCCCCCCACAGTCCCCAACCAGAGGCCAGGCCCCGGGGGATGGGGTCCCCGGGGCAAGTAGTGGCCCGGGAGGGGGGCCACGCGGCCCCCCTCCCCAGAAATAATTTTAAATTTTTTTTTTTTTTTTTTTAAAGGCCTGCCCCGGGGGATGGGGTCCCCGGGGCAAAAGGAGGCCTGAGGAGGGGGGCCACGCAGCCCCCCTCCTTAAAAATTAATGTAAAAGTGTGGCCATGCCCCGGGGGATGGGGTAGGATTCGGCCAGGGGAGCGGGCCACGCGGCCCCTTCCCGTTTAATTAAAAAAAGGGGATAAGGCCCTGGGGGATGGGGTCCCCAGGGCCCAAAAAATAGGAAAAAGGAAGGGGGCCACACAGCCCCCTTCAGAAAAAAAAACAAAAAAACGATCGGGCCGCAGGCCCCGCCCCTTCCTTCACCACTCTGCAAACGCGCCCTGGCGCGTTTGCAGATGGGGAAGTAATTTTCCTTCAATACTGGGGTCCTGGGGCCAACTAGCCCACCAGGAACCTCCAGTATGCGCCAGGGGCTGCGTTGCAGAGAGGTGTACAGAGGCCACGCCCTTTTACACCTCTCTGCAACGCAGCTCTGTGACGCTTTTTGGATATACCTGTTGGGCTAGTTGGCCCCCAGGGACCCTCAGGATTCAAGGGGAGTTAATCCCCCGACTTAAAACACGCCACGGGGCGCGTTTGCACAGTGGTGAAGGGAGTGGGCGGGGCTTCAGGTGACATGTGTGCAAACAGGCCCCGTGGCGTGTTTTAAGATGGGGGATTAAGTCCCCTTGAATCCTGAGGGTCCCTGGAGTCCAACTAGCCCACCATGTACTTCCAAAAGCGCCACAGAGCTGCCTTGCAGAGAGGTGTAAAAGGGGTGTGGCCTCTGTACACGTCTCTGCAACGCAGCCCCTGGCGCATACTGGAGGTTCCTGGTGGGCTAGTTGGCCCCAGGGACCCTCATGATTAAAGGGACTTAATCCCCCAACTTAAAACGCGCCACGGGGTGCATTTGCACAGATGTCACCTCAGGCCCCGCCCCTCCCTTCACCATTGTGCAAATATTCCTCTAAAATCAGCCGAAATACGAATTCCGATTTACTCACCTGTTATCAGGAGAGACCTCAGTGCTGCATCTTTCAGCCCAGTACTGATCCTGAAAAGTAATTTTAACCGTACTTACCAGTAACTTGAATTTCCTTCCATAGGATATCATTGACTGCTTTTGCTGAAAAAGTTTCTAAGTGTCGATTTTTGAAACATACAAATATTCCTCTAAAATCAGCCGAAATACGAATTCGATTTACTCACCTGTTATCAGGAGAGACCTCAGTGCTGCATTTTTCAGTCCAGTACTGATCCTGAAAAGTAATTTTAACCGTACTTACCAGTAACTTGAATTTCCTTCCATAGGATATCATTGCCTGCTTTTTGCTGAAAAAGTTTCTAAGTGTCGATTTTTGAAACATACAAATATTCCTCTAAAATCAGCCGAAATACGAATTCCGATTTACTCACCTGTTTTCAGGAGAGACCTCAGTGCTGCATCTTTCAGCCCAGTACTGATCCTGAAAAGTAATTTTAACCGTACTTACCAGTAACTTGAATTTCCTTACATAGGATATCATTGCCTGCTTTTTGCTGAAAAAGTTTCTAAGTGTCGATTTTTGAAACATACAAATATTCCTCTAAAATCAGCCGAAATACGAATTCCGATTTACTCACCTGTTATCAGGAGAGAACCCAGTGCTGCATCTTTTAGCCCAGCACTGACCCTGAAAAGTAATTTTAACCGTACTTACCAGTAACTTGTATTTCCTTCCATAGGAATCCATTGTCTGGTTTTCAGCAGAAAAGTTTCAAAGTGTCGATTTTCACAAACTACAAATATTCCTTAAAAATCGCCTGTATGACTTAAACGCATTCTTTCAACTGTTTACAGGAGATGCAACAGTGTGGGATCCAGGATCCACCACTGAGTGAGAAAAAGTCACGATAACACTACTTACCTGCTAAGTGAATTTCCTCCCATAGGATAACATTGGTGATTCTATGTGAAAAAGTTTCTAAGTGTCAACTTTTAAAATACAATAATATTCCTTAAAAATCACTACTGTAACCAAAACGCTTTTACTCAACTGTTTACAGGAGATGTCCCAGGACTGAATCTAGGATTCAGTCCTGTGGTTAGAAAAGTAATCCATAAAGTAACTAATTGCATTTAGCTAGAAATTCACATTGAGCTCAATGTTGCATTGTGTTTGAAATTGTGTTGCCCATTGCAACAACTGTAACTACTGTACTTAAAAGTCTATTGCCTATTTGCAAAGTATTTAAAGTAAATTAATTCATTCTGAGAAAGTATATTTTGTAATGTAATGTATAATGTAATTACAATGTAATTTAAAAAATAAAATATCTAAAAATAAATAGTTTAAAAAAATGTAGTAAATCAGTATGAAAAAATAAAAATAACAATTAATACATTTAAAAATTGGCATTTACAAAACCTTTGAAATTCACTGAAAAAAACTATAGGTTTCAGACATGTTATAGTTAGGAATTAGCATTTAAAAAACCTTTGAAATTCACTGAAAAAACCATAGGTTTCAGACATGTTATAGTTAGAAATTAGCATTTAAAAAAGCTTTGAAATTCACTGAAAAAACCATAGGTTTCAGGCACGTTATAGTTAGAAATTAGCATTTAAAAACCTTACAAATTCACTGAAAAAACCATAGGTTTTAGGGACAGTTATAGTTACTTGGACATTGCACTCGTACAAAACCCGTGAAATTCCCCGTTATAGTTAGTTCAGCTAACTATAACTCGCGCCGCCGCAATGCACTGCTGATGACGTCACATATTACATCACTCATGACATGGTCAGTGACATCACTGATAACATCACTGATGACATCTCAAATGACATCACTGATGACATCATCCATGTGATAATTTCATGCATCTTCTCACACCCTAATATAACTTTTGATACACCCACTCTAAATTACAGACTGCCATTCTCAAAACCATAGACACTCCAATACCAATAACTACATACCAACTCACTGATTCTTAGGTCTACACACACATCCACTCACTCACCCGTACAGTCACTCATACTTACAGTCACTCAGTACAGGACTATCATATGCACTCATACACCTATATAAACACTGACACACCGCCACTCATCCATAGAGGTACTCACACACCTAGTCAGTCATGCAAAAAATTAATCACACACCCATTTACTCACCTATAGAGTTATACACACACCAGCTCAATAACTCATACAAATACTAGCACATTCTTACGCTCTTATACAATAACTGATACAAGCACACACGCATCCATACAGCCACTCTCACAATCACACACTCTCACGTATAGCCTTTTAAATACTCTAACACACATATATACTTCCTTTTACATATGTAGTTACTCGCACATGTACCACTGAGATATACATTCACTCTCTAACACACCCATACACACACTCACCCACCCAAGCAGTCCATCACAGACGCACTCTTCAAATCATGCACCCAGTGAATCACCCACTCACACATCTATGTACAGAGTCGCACACACCCCACCCACACAAACACTCAGGCACCCATACAGATACTCAGACAACCAATCAATAACTCATATAGACACTCATGTAGCTATTCACAAACCCATGCAGCCACTTACACAGCAACAGACAGACGGATACAGACATTCACCCATGCATTCAGTAAGATACGTTTAATCACTCACTTATACAGTTAGTCACGCACCTACTAATCATCCATTCAGACACTTATACACCCACTCACTCTTCAATACGCCTTTCCCTATATATATATTAAAAATATTTAAACTTTACAGAAACACACAGTCACTGGATTATGTCATCAGTGATGTCATTTGAGATGTCATCAGTGATGTCATCAGTGATGTCACTGACCATGTCATGAGTGATGTAATATGTGACGTCATCAGCAGTGCATTGTGGGCGCGAGTTATAGTTAGCTGAACTAACTATAACGGGGAATTTCACGGGTTTTGTACGAGTGCAATGTCCAAGTAACTATAACTGTCCCTAAAACCTATGGTTTTTTCAGTGAATATATATATATATATATATATATATATATATATATATATATATATATATATATACATACATATATATATTATCTACTGGCGGTCCCCAGTAGATAGTTATAGTTAGAACCTAGTTTCCATAGGAAAAGCATTTTTTGATGTGCTTATAACTTTGGCGTCGTTTGATGAATCTTTACGACATTTTCCAAAAAGTTCCTCTTTTCAGATCAGCTCCTATCTTGAAAGTTTGGGGGTGATTTGTCAAGGGGGGGCTAAGAAAAAGGGGGGTCCCAAAACGTGTTTTCTCCATGTAATTTCCATAGGAAACTTTAGACAAGGCTACAGGTCAAACTGCTGAACGGAATTACGCCAAATTTGGCAGGGAGAAAGGTCGTGGTCCAGAAAGCACGCTTTTGTTTAAATGGGGTAAATCCATTCAGTAGTTTTTGAGAAATATCAAATTTTACAGATATCAATATTTGAGAATTCTGACATCTGATTGGTTGAGGCGTTCCGAGCACGAGGTTGCGGCTCATTGGCTGCGAACTGTTGAGACTAGGAAGTGTTAGCAGCCATTTTGTGATTCAGTCTGTCAGCTCTTATCTCTCGCTTTACAAGACATCGGATCCGTAGTTCTACCTCTGTGAGGCAATACTGAAAATATACCGGAGCTCTCTCTGTCCGAGATTCCCATTTCACGCTCCCTCTCCCCACATCACCAGCTCGCAGCTATGCCTTTAGAAGCCAGTCCGTCGGCTCGCAGCTCTCTACCTCTGCGAGCCAGTACGCTGCTGTGCCTTTGCGAGCGGACGGCCCGTAGCTCTCCCTCTGCGAGTCGAGCCCACGGGCCGCAGCTCTCCCTCTGCGAGCCTGGGTGCGAACTGTTGAAACTAGGAACTGTTTGCAGCCATTTTGTTTCACAAGTTTACATTTATTTGATTTAGTTCTCAACTGAGAACAACAAAATTTTTACATATACAATTTACATTTAAATAGTAAAATTATCATTCTAATACAAAGTTAAAAATGATTTAAAAAAATTGAACATATTAATACACACAAATTCATTAGGCGGTTCCTTACAAAGAAGAATCAGAGTCTGAACAGTGTTAATTTTGCATTTTGTTCTAATTGGTTTTAAGAATCTTTTCCTAGCCTCTGCAGCCATTTGTGATTCAGTCCGTCAGCTCGCATCTCTCCGTGTACAAGACATCGAGTCCGTAGTTCTACCTCTGCGAGGCAACTCTGAAAACATACCGGAGCTCTGTCTGTCACCAGCTAGCAGCTATGCCTTCAGAAGCTAGTCCGTCGAGTGACTGTATGGGTGAATGAGTGGATGTGTGTGTAGACCTAGGAACCAGTCAGTGCGTATTTAGTAACTGGTATTGATGTGTCTATTTTTTTTAAATTGGTAGTCTGTATTTTAGAGTGGGTGTATCAAAGGTTATATTCAGGTGTGAGGAGGTGCATCAGATTTTCACGTGGATGATGTCATCAGTGATGTCATCAGTGATGTCATTTGAGATGTCATCAGTGATGTCATCAGTGATGTCACTGACCATGTCATGAATGATGAAATATGTGACATCATCAGCAGTGCATTGCGGGAGCGCGAGTTATAGTTAGCTGAACTAACTATAATGGTGGAATTTCTATGGTTTTGTATGAGTGAAATGTCCAACTAACTATAACGTCCCTGAAACCTATGGTTTTTTCAGTGAATATATATATATATATATATATATATATATATATATATATATATATATATATATATTTAAATCAACAATCCCCTTTGTACTGCGCATCTTCGGTACACACGGTCACGGACTCCAAAGTTCTGGTGCTTATATTTTAATGTTTATTTTGCTCATTACATGTCACGACGCATTTCGGCCACCTCAAATGGCCTTGATTACCAACAGACGCTCTGCAGCATTATTCTCATTAAAGAAGCTCTACAAACCCGACATGGTAGAGCACATAATAGGCACTGAAAACAGACTATATCTGATACTTTTCCATGATTAGAAAACAGACTTCTCACTTTTTTTCAAATGCATTGTTACATAAAATTTGTACACTTGTAGATTGTATGCCCTTTGATACAATGATTAGTTATGGAATAGCTTATTTAAATAAATAGATCTTAAACATGTATCTAAAACATTCTTATTAAAACCCAAATGTTCTCAAATTTAAATGAACACCCTATGTTGGAATGATCCATGTATCCACATTTTGAAATTACATATCAGAGAAATCTGTCTATTGTTATCACATATTTGTGTATGGTGAAGTCTCAAATACATGTTTCTTTTTAAATATCCCTTTGAAATTTACTTGCATTTAGTATCAGGTTAATTTAAAACCACAAATGCTTAATAATCTGCAACTCAAATATAATATTCTATACCCCTTACCATTGATGAATTGAAAAAGTTAATATCATAAGCTGTCTATGTGTGCTAATAAAGTGCTAAATCTAAAAAAGTTCAATGTGCTACCAAAGTGCCCAAGTGCAAATACAGTCCATTGTATTTGAAGGAAATTATCTAGCAGCCAAGGTCATATAAGCTATTAGAAGCTATTAAAAATCATTTCATCTAGTATCACTAACAAGAATTCATAAATTCATAAGAAATTGTGCAAATCTTCATTATTATTCAAACCATATGGTGTTTTAGAATCTAGTTCTAAGTCTCGAGTTGGCGGAGCATTTTTTCTCTGTTGCCTCCTCTTCTTAAGGGCAGCACTGCTCCAATTACATAATAAGTAAGGTATTTCAGATCATTGTTGTGTTTTAGATTAAAATGCCTTGCCACTGGAAATGTGGGGTCAGAATTCACTATTGCCCTAAGGTGTTGCAAAATTCTCATGTGTACTTATAGCTTAGTGCTACCTACATAGCGCAGCCCACAGGTGCACTCCAGGACATATACTGCGAACTCAGTTCGACAGTTGAAATTACCTTTCAGATCTACAGGTTCAGGACTGAATGGTGTTGTATATTGAACCGTATTCCTGCCAAATTTGCACGCCCTAGATGAGCTGCATTTGTAAAACCCCTTCTTAGGTGCAAGCCAGGTTGTCTTAGTATATATCTCTGGGCTGCTTTTAACTAATGTGTTTCTCATAGATGAGGCTCTTCGGAAAGTAAGTACAGGCGTATCCGGTAACATTTGGCCCAAAACCGCATCCGGAAAAGACTTTAGGCCATTGATCATTAAAATAGACCTTATCTTTCTTTCCTGCCGGCTGAAAGTAGTAATCAACCTAATCTTAGAATCCTTTTCCATACTTGCATTATTAGTCTTACATTCGAGGTCAGAACTAGATTGTTTTGGCATTACCATTTTCCCTAGGTGTCTAATTTGCCTTAGAGATTGCCTGATCTATGATCTTACTGCTGTATCCCCGTTCTTCATTTGGTTTCTCTTTGGCAAACTTCTAAATCCTTATCTAAGCTACAGATTTTACGTAACCTTAGAAATTCCCCATATGGGATACTATTGATCAGGTGCCAGCGATGAAAACTAGAGGCATGCAATGTCGAATTGCCTGCCGTCCCTTTACGATGTAAGGTCGTCTCTAGTTTGTTGACAACATAAATGTGTACATCTAAAAAATAGATTGATTTTTCATCAATGTGTGCAGTGAATTCTAAATTTAAATGTCTCTGCACTGGCTTTGGAGCCTTTCCATATAATAAATACATCGTCGATGTACCTCACCACTTGATCACATGTTCCTCATATTCCTTTTGATGCATCACCCTGAGAACCCGTTCCTCCCACCTGCCTACATGTAAACATGCAGAACTGGGGGAGAAACAGGCTCCCATGGCCACACCCCTCACTTGCTGTAAAATCTCCTTCCCAAATAAAAAGAAATTGTTTTTCAAACATCTTCTTATCAGATCTTCTGTTATGGCTATACATCTCAATAGGTCTCTTTCTTAAAAAATGTTTTACCGCCATTAAACCGTCTTCATGATCTTTGCTAGTGTATAAGGAGGTTATATCCAATGTTATGAGGGTGTAATCATCTGACCAGAGCACATCATTTAATTTGGTTAAAAAATCGCCAGTGTCTTTAATGTATGAAGGCAGACCTTGGCCATGTTCTTGAAGGAAAAAGTCTACATATCGGGAGATTTTTCAAAGAGACCATTATTTGCAGATATGATTTGTCTGCCTGGAACTGGGTACACTTCCTTATGAATCTTTGGGATAAAATATATAACTGGTAAAACAGGAAATTTATTATGTAGAAACTTAAATGCGTCCTTTGAAATAAGACCCTCACGTTTCCATTTCATCAACTCTTGCTTGAGTACCTCCCTGATGGATTTGAACTGTTAAATATTAGGTCTTTTATAACAATTAGTGTCCTCGAGTTGTTTCTAAGCTTCTTGGAGATATTCTTTCTTGGGCCAGAGTACTATGTTACCTAATTTCTCTGATTTGTTGACCACAATTCCATTGTTGTCCCTAAGTTTCTTCATCAGTTTATTATATTGTTTTTCACGATATTTGAACTTGCCAATATATATATTAAGCATAAAGTCAACACGCAGGTATGCACCAGTTACGTTACAGAATGCTGCCTGTTTGAAGATAGATCCCCTGCTAGGATCACTTGGAGCAAAAATTGAAGAATTCAAGTCTCAAAAGTCCACTCCACGCCCTCCACAATATTCGAATGAAACTGGTACCTGTTTGAAGGTCCTGGCTTTACCTCACACACCTCTTTCTCCTCAGGATTATTTGGATACAATCTTAAACAATGCACTCACTCCATCATCAATAGTTCTTGTTTCTAGTTCCCCTACCGTGCAGGAGGCTGTGGACATGAATGCGTCCACCATTTTTAATCCCAATCACACCATTTTATTAGTAAACCTCTCAGATTCCCCTTCTCCACAGTAGGTCTTGGGCATGAATGCAACTTTCACTCCTAGCAATCTAATGCCATACTTCGAGCTAATTTCTTCTGGCAGTAACACACTGTGTATGAAAAGTTCCATATTTCATCCCAGATCCATTACAAAGCATAGCGCTGAAATTCATGACCTCATTGTAGAGAGCCAGATGGACGTTCTCTTTATAGCAGAGACCTAACTAAAGGAACTTTCTAATTTTGATGTTCATATGTCACTCATTCATGTGTACTTGATCACCAGACGAGACAACCTTAAAAAAGTAGGTAGTGGGTTAAACGTTATTTAAAAAAAAAAACACTTCACATAAAAATATTTGAAACTCCTCCAACTGCTTCTAATCTAACATTTAAAAATTTAGAGATCACCTAAACAAAATCGCATCTTCATTCCCAGTTTTGCAGAACTTACTGTTTTAATCAGTTTTAATCAAAATGTTGAATCATTGAAAAATGAAGAAGCCACATGTGTAGTATTTACATGAAATGGTCTTTATTTTACACTTGTTATTAATTGTATGTTATTTGGTATTCCATATGGAACCATGATCACCATCAAGCACTGACCTGGTTCTGGAATGTCAGGTGCGTGTCAGTTGTCTGCTTCCTTTGGACCTGTTCGGTGAATGATGCAGTCATGGGTCCTATCCAATGATGGGATTTACTTCTTCAATTCTCCACCTCCTGAACGTTCATTGGCTTACTATGTGTCTCCAGTAGCGGCTGCTACCAGACCCGGGTGGTGGACACGAAAAAAGTACAAAAAAAACATTTAACCTGTGATGGCTGGCCGCCGCCTCTCCTCCGTCCTCTTCTTCCTGTCTACAGCCCAGCTGCAGGAAGCAGAGAGAGAAGCACCCGGTGCCCAGGCTCCCCTGAACCAATAACAACGCTGCAATGCAGCGATGTGATTGCTCTGAGTGCCATAGTTCGGCACTCAGACGGGGACAGGGAGCCATTGCATGTTCCTCACCAGGCTGTCTAATGCAGCCTA
The DNA here is from genome assembly GCA_963921515.1 of Calotriton arnoldi. Classification (NCBI taxonomy): domain Eukaryota; kingdom Metazoa; phylum Chordata; class Amphibia; order Caudata; family Salamandridae; genus Calotriton; species Calotriton arnoldi. Next base: position 101,389 of record CAWUFW010015353.1, on the reverse strand, counting down.
GTGGGGAAGATGCAAAGTGCGCATGACTGTTTGGCCGGCCCAAGAGGGCCGGCCAAGCAGTCTTGCGCACTTAAGGAGTGCAAACCGCTCCTCTCCCTGCTCTGGCCAGTCCCGCCCCGCCCTGAGAGCCACTGACTTCAATAGGAAAACTGATGATAACAATACGTTATTATCATTTTATTTTTCCTTTTGAGTAGTGGGGCGACGCACCTCTGCCTTAGCACAGGAGCTGCCACTGTGTGGCTCTGATCTTTGGGAGTTCCCCTACTACATTTTGGTTCCAGAAGTGGGGTGATAGCTTCACCAAGGACCCACCGATGTGCTGTGGATTACATGTGGTCAACCTACTCTGCATGGGTTTCTCCTTCATATTAGGGGAATCTGTTTTCTGGCTCATTTATTTAAAGAAAAAAAATCGGATGATTTTGGAGATTTTGAGGTGATTTTCTTTTTACTCACCACAACAGTTTCTTCAACTGCTCTCATTATCTGGGCAACGTTTGCATGGCAAGGTTTTTCGCCATCCATACTGGATCGAGTCTTGAGTGTCAGAGCATGCTGGATTCTCAGCAGGATTCCTGTCTGTGACGTGCTGTGTTCAGTGCGCTCACCACCGTGCAAAGGTATAAGACGTCAGTGGCACGTCTGGCGTGTTATGTCACCCCCTACACACTGCAGATGGTCATTTTCCTGCCAATTGCATTCCTTTTGTAATGCGCTGTGTCTGGTGCGCTAACCATCTCTCTTTGGGTAGGGGTCAAATCGTCATTGGTGAGCCTGATATGTTACGTATTGACACAGTGGGCCGTCGATTTTGACACCGGACAGCAGTTTTCTGGTTCGCACATTTCATTTAGGCATTCTGAAAGAGTATTTGTGCATCAGGCACGAGGAGGAATCGTTGATGTTGTTGGAGAGGAAAATACATTTAAACTTTTAATGACATGAGAAATCCCAATTATGACACTTTCTGAGAGAAAAATTAATAAACGTGCACCAACTACATGTTCAAGAACATGACAAAACAAGAGAGTCTTAGTTACTGCATCATAAAATCATGCAGAAAAAGGTTTAGTCTAGATGATATAATTCATATGAATAATATAGACTGATTTTTTAAATTAACAAAGTACTATTTTTCATTAATGTGTGCTAGACTAGTGCAAATGGTGAACTCTCACGTTATGGAGTTTATCTCTAATCATACTTTATTACCATTTATACCTTTGTATAACTAATGGAAACTAGTTAATCATCAAGATTTAACATGAATATGATGACAAATTCAATTTAAATGTATCTTTTATGTGTAAACGTGTGCACCACAATGATAAAAGAAAAGTAGGTGCTACCCATTCCTAATTAGTGCCTTCATGAAACTTTCATAGATTGTATTTCATACTTGTACTAATGACATACACTCAGAACGAATTTAATACATTAGGATTTTAAATGTATTTACATATTAGTGCATACGAAAAGAAGAAATCTGTCATACTGACACGCATTATTTGTGACCATACTAACAGAGTTGTACTAGAATTATGACAATTCATATTCTTTATGATTGCATGCTTACTAATCATATATGTTTTACGGTATATCAGCTCAATTTAATGTAGGCCTGACTGCATATGAGAAGTCCCTTGATTTGCTGAGTCTAGTGCTCGTGAGAGAATTCCTCAGTATACCAATAATGTGAAACAGTGTTTTCTTTCCTGAGTTCTCATGTATTGAACAAGATATGTTGCTAAATTTTTCTGATACAATGCTGAACAGCTGCCTAGGAAATTGTCCTCTTGAACTTGCTTATGTGCTCTTGCTAAAGGAGCATTGTTCTAACGTTTAACAGGCTGGATTTCTTCAGAACTGCGTAACAGTCCCTCCTATTTCTCTACACTTTGGGGCCGATTCCGATCTCGGTCGGAGGCGCACCCAATACCATTCGGTCGGGAAAAAAGCCATGCGAAAGCCAGTTTCCCGACCGATCCGTACAGCACACCGAACGAGCAAGTACGATGCGCACAACAGCAAAAATTCCGGCCGAGCCGTACTCACCCAAACCAGGTCCTGTTCTCCGACCGAGGCGAATCCGGAAACGCCGAATCGAGTCGCACGGAAGGGAAAATGCAGCCCCGTCCGGCCGGACAAGTACGATGCGCTTTCCGTACGCGCCGAACCCGTCGCTACGCACGGCACGTCAAAGCATCCGGGAGAGGCGCACATAAGCTCCGAATCGCGCCACAACACGATCCACGGCTACGAGACGAACACAGCACAGACGAGGACGACGCGAAGCGACGAGGACGAAGCGAAGCGACGAGGACGAAGCCAAGCGACGAGGACGACGCGAAGCAACGAGAAGGACGAACGACACGAACCAACCATGAATCCCTTCGTCCCGATCATACCAATATTCTACATCTACTACCGGAACAGGCACGGACGCGTACGGCGCAGAAGGTAAGTCAGACACCAACCACAAAACACATACAACACGTACACGACACATCACACACATACACTGGGAATCTGAATATACTTGCAACAGCAGCACCATAGGGGCGGGATGCCCATCACCAATGCCACATATGCACACAGGGGCCTGAATGCGCGCCACCACCCCAACCCAGGGGGGCTGGATGCCAACCACCCTCAACCAGGGGGGCAGGATGCCTACCACTACTACCACCCTCACCCAGGGGGGCAGGATGCCTACCACTACTACCACCCTTAGCCAGGGTGGCAGGATGCCTACCACTACTACCACCCTTAGCCAGGGGGCAGGATGCCTACCACTACTACCACCCTTAGCCAGGGGGCAGGATGCCCACCACTACTACCACCCTTAGCCAGGGGGGCTGGATGCCTACCACTACTACCACCCTTAGCCAGGGGGCAGGATGCCCACCACTACTACCACCCTCACCCAGGGGGGCTGGATGCCTACCACTACTACCACCCTCACCCAGGGGTGGCAGGATGCCTACCACTACTACCACCCTCACCCAGGGGGGCTGGATGCCTACCACTACTACCACCCTTAGCCAGGGGGCAGGATGCCCACAACTACTACCACCCTCACCCAGGGGGGCAGGATGCCTACCACTACTACCACCCTTAGCCAGGGTGGCAGGATGCCTACCACTACTACCACCCTTAGCCAGGGGGCAGGATGCCCACAACTACTACCACCCTCACCCAGGGGGGCAGGATGCCTACCACTACTACCACCCTTAGCCAGGGTGGCAGGATGCCTACCACTACTACCACCCTTAGCCAGGGGGCAGGATGCCTACCACTACTACCACCCCAACCCAGGGGCGGCTGGATGCCTACCACTACTACCACCCTTAGCCAGGGGGGCTGGATGCCTACCACTACTACCACCCTTAGCCAGGGGGCAGGATGCCCACCACTACTACCACCCTCACCCAGGGGGGCTGGATGCCTACCACTACTACCACCCTCACCCAGGGGGGCAGGATGCCTACCACTACTACCACCCTCACCCAGGGGGGCAGGATGCCTACCACTACTACCACCCTTAGCCAGGGGGGCTGGATGCCTACCACTACTACCACCCTCACCCAGGGGGGGCAGGATGCCTACCACTACTACCACCCTTAGCCAGGGGGGCTGGATGCCTACCACTACTACCACCCCAACCCAGGGGGGCTGGATGCCTACCACTACTACCACCCTTAGCCAGGGGGCAGGATGCCCACAACTACTACCACCCTCACCCAGGGGGGCAGGATGCCTACCACTACTACCACCCTTAGCCAGGGGGCAGGATGCCTACCACTACTACCACCCTTAGCCAGGGTGGCAGGATGCCTACCACTACTACCACCCTTAGCCAGGGGGCAGGATGCCTACCACTACTACCACCCTTAGCCAGGGGGCAGGATGCCTACCACTACTACCACCCCAACCCAGGGGGGCTGGATGCCTACCACTACTACCACCCTTAGCCAGGGGGCAGGATGCCCACCACTACTACCACCCTCACCCACGGGGGGCAGGATGCCTACCACTACTACCACCCTTAGCCAGGGTGGCAGGATGCCTACCACTACTACCACCCTTAGCCAGGGGGCAGGATGCCTACCACTACTACCACCCTTAGCCAGGGGGCAGGATGCCCACCACTACTACCACCCTTAGCCAGGGGGCTGGATGCCTACCACTACTACCACCCTTAGCCAGGGGGCAGGATGCCCACCACTACTACCACCCTCACCCAGGGGGGCTGGATGCCTACCACTACTACCACCCTCACCCAGGGGTGGCAGGATGCCTACCACTACTACCACCCTTAGCCAGGGTGGCAGGATGCCTACCACTACTACCACCCTTAGCCAGGGGGCAGGATGCCTACCACTACTACCACCCTTAGCCAGGGGGCAGGATGCCCACCACTACTACCACCCTTAGCCAGGGGGGCTGGATGCCTACCACTACTACCACCCTTAGCCAGGGGGGCTGGATGCCTACCACTACTACCACCCCCACTCATAGGATGGACAATGCATGACACAACAAGCACACCACAACCTAGGGAATGCAAGATTAAGACATCCCCCACCACCATGACAAGCGTGTGTAGGCTGTGTCAAATGCCTACAACACCGAACATGACTTTCAACATACAATGTGACCCCCTAGCACATGTGCCACACATATATGTGTGTGGCACCCACAATGCAAGCAGCCCATGACCATTGTGGCAATGGGGCCTAAACCCCCATCATCACAGTGACCAAAAGGTAAGTGTGGGGTCCATAGCTGAAGCACATTTTGACCATTGTGGCAATGGGGTCCAAACCCCCATCATCACAGTGACCAAAAGGCAAGTGTGGGGTCCATAGCTGAAGCACATTTTGACCATTGTGGCAATGGGGTCCAAACCCCCATCATCACAGTGACCAAAAGGCAAGTGTGGGGTCCATAGCTGAAGCACATTTTGACCATTGTGGCAATGGGGTCTACACCCTCATCATCACAGTGACCAAAAGGTAATTGTTGACAAAGAAAGAGCTGCAACTGCCAAACTGCATGGATCATTCCTGCTCACAGAACCAAAAACTCATCTGTGGCAAAGTAGTGTATGTGTCCCATTGCAACATAAATTGGGGGAGCCAAATACTGCAGTGCAAATGAAACATTCCTTTGGCCATGTGCAGACAAACAACACCCATGGGGGCTGAGACCGTCAACAGTCATCAATGACACAATGACAGAAGTGACCATCAGAATGCAGAACCACATATTTGCACCAATGGGCACACAAATGCAGATACCCTGTGGAGACAGCAGATGTGAGGTGAACAGATACCATACCATGGCAGCAATGGGACACACAAACCATGATCACTGTGCTGACCGATGACCTAGGAGTCCCAGGGACAGCAGGGGAAACACACCAAACAACATACAGCCAATGGCACACCCAAGATATGCCAATGCAGTGGTGCAGATGCACAAACACAAACAGGCAGACCAACACTGTCATCATACACAGCAGGTGAGGGGTGGGGGTGCCAGTGTCCCCAGGCAACCACACAACACATGAGGAGAGCTGAATACCAATCATACAGATGTGCATACACTGCCACACTAAGGTAACTCATGGATCCAAATCCCCTATGTGGGCAAGCAGGCATTGTCAGGTGAGAGGGAGCACAAAACACACATGTCACACAGGCACGTAGGAACAACAACTGACACAGCAAGTCACAGACACACCACAGCACCACCCCCAGGGCCCCCACAATGTGGTGACCCTGGGCTGAAGAAAAATACCACTGTGATGACAAAGCTAAATGTCGTTCACACTATGAACCACAGTCAGGTGTCCTGAGCAACAAACTACCATCACACCTACACAAGCACAAATCAATCAGCATGGCCAGTAAGCCAAGGCCAACATGGAGGCAGGGGCCTAGCCGGGCAACAACTCTCATCTGCACACACTCAACACCACACCCCTCGACCTCCAACAATGTGCAGCAGTGAAGTACACATGCACTGGTGACATTGCACATGCACCCATGACTATTCCAGGGTGGTGGGTGGGAACCAAGGTGTAGAAACACATCACACATGGACACTCAACAAGACTCCTGAATGTCTGACACACTGCACACTACGCTGTACATGGACATGACGGCAATACCACACCGACCAATGGGATCCCAGCCACAGTCACACACCAATGAAGAAGCCAAGGTCACCCACAACGAACACACATAGACAACTTCCAACATTGCAGCTCTGACCCTGAGGAGTGGCAGCAGTCACACACACAACATGTCACAATCACTGAAAGATAACACAAACTGGAAATCACATGACAGGGGCAAACAACAAGTGCCAAGGGGAAACCTGACTGTGACCCATCTGCGTCTGCACACAAACTCAGCCCTGACAGCAAACACACCTATGGGTGACACCCTGATGACCAGTAATGTGCCATGCACCCACATCACAGAGAACACAGGGAGAAGACTTTGGGGGAACATAGCTCAAGTCAGCAAGCATCACAAACAGGTACAACACTAGGGATCACAGCATGCGCAGATGAATGGAAGTGAACACACAGACATGCACATACAACACACACCTTGGGCGCAGGCAATGTCACACGTGTACACACTGCCATGAGGGGACTCCACTCCTGTGTGAGGAAAGCTGTGCCATATGTTGCCTCAGTAGGGCCCCATCATGTCAGCTGAGCACTTGGTCACACAATCAACAATTAGCACCAAATGAGGGCTCCCATCACATCAGCCTGGTCATGGATGTGCCAACGGAATCATCAGCACAGATCCAACACACTTGTATAGCAATGTTGCACTGACTACACGGATGAGTCCCTCCCCATTGATGCCCAAACCTGCATGTCCACTGGAGATGGCAACACGGTCAGGGAAGTAGACAAATGCAACGATGGCAGGCACAACAGATGTGCAGGGGTGGAAGCCACAGATATGAAATTGCCAATGTAAGTAGGAAACCCATTGCCAAATACTGAACACATGACACCCTCAGATGCTGCTATTGATGACATGGATACACCACATGATAGGACACATTCCCCCTGGACCACATGGGTTCCTGCACAGTAACACTTCATAATCATGAGACCAGATATCACCATCACTGCAGCAAGGGCATGGTTAGCTGCACCAACAACATGTACATCTGAAGCATGAGCACTAGAGAAAAGAAAGTTGCTTTATTCAGCATATGTGTTGAGGCCAAACGAAGTCCTGAAAAAGAGCAAAGGCCAATGGCCAGTCCATTGTCAAAGTTCAAACAGGGTGACACTGGCAGATGTCACCCTACGCATGCCTGCACAATACCAGGGACAATCCACTAGGAGGGGCAACCGGGGGGCAGGCCAGGCACCGCAGGGACAGGATCAGGGCTCACCAGGGGGAGTCAGGGAAGGGGTGGTGGGTGCAGGAGAGCCACTGACAACTGCAGTGGAGGTGTCTGACATGGTGTGTGCCGGCACAACTGGGGGGCATGACACAGATGTCGTGGGTGCCGGCACAACTGCAGTGGACCCTGCAGATGGGGTGGACAGGTCCGCCACTGCAGTGCCCAAGTCAGACAGGGCGGTAGTGGACTCCACTGCAGTGCCTACCTCCAGGGGAGGAGAATGGGGAACAGGCAAGGTGGGTTGGACAGAGGGGGGGACACCCTCACCACATCAGTGGCACAGACAAGCGCAGCGGGGGTGTGGTGCTGGGAGAGCAAGTGGCAGGGGGAGAAGGCCGGAGCATCTTGGGGATGGTATATCTGTGGGTGGGGGAACCTGGGGCAGGGTGTGGTGGGGGCACCTGTGCAGTGGGGGCCTGAGGGATGGAGGACGGAGACCTTGTGCCTGAGCTGCAGGGTGGTGGCGGGGTCTTGCTCTTAGCACTCCGGGGGACTTGCGGGTGGGGGCCTCAGTCCGTCTGCGCCTGGGGGAGGGTGTCCGGGGGCGAGGGGCACTCTGCTCCGTGTGGGTGGGCTTCCTCTTCCCCCGGGATGCTGGAGCAGCTTCATCGGTGGGGAAGAGGCCGAGGTCACAGAGGAAGAGCTGCTGTGACTTTGGGGTTGCAGGTGAGGCAAGGGAGGGTGCTTTGGAGGGAGAGGGAACTGAGGACTGCGCAGTGCATGTGGATGCGTGTGTGTGTTCCAGGGCCCCATCCCCTGTGAGTCTGGCTTCAGTCCCCTGAATGTGCGTGCGTGTGCGTTTTGTCATTGGCGTGTGTGTCAGTGTGCTGGATGTGTGTGTGCTGGTGTGTGCCTGTGCCAGTGTGTGTGTGCCTGGGATGGGTAAGGTGCTGGGGAGTGTGGATGGAGCAGAGGCAGGAGGGGTGAGGGACCGTTTGAGGAGGGACACTGCTGCCGTCAGGGAGGAGTCCATGGACCTATTGCCCCTCTGTAGGTCAGACATGCCCGATGAGATGCCCTCCATGAACGACACCAGCTGAGTCAACAGCGCGGTGTGCGCATGGAGGACACTCAGCATGGCTGTCTGCCCTACATGGAGCTGGCGAAGGAGGTACACAGACTCCTCACTCAGGGCAGCAGGGGACACAGGGGCAGGGGGTGCGGTGCCTGGCCCAAAGGAGACACGCTCCCGGACATGGGAGCCTCCACGGACCTGGGGAATGGGAGCCGATGGGAGGGCGGTGGTGGTGCTGGTGGTGGCGGGGACAGCAACACTAGCTGGGGTGTGGTGGCTGCTGACACCCGCCTCCACAAGGGAGTCATCCTCCGAGTTGCTCTGGTCCTCAGCTGAGGTGGATGCTGCTGAGGACTCCTCGGTGTGGCTCCCCTCGCCCTCCGTGCCACTGGGTCCCTCCGACCACTCCTCGGCTGCTGACCCAGTCTGGCTCTCCGGCTCCTCCTGGTCCGTGGAGCTGTCCCCTTCCGTGGCCGTGGATGTATCTGCAAACAATGGGGAAACAGACAGACATCAGTCACCTGCACCAAACGCACACACCACTGTGAGCACAGCACATTACAGAGCAAGCCCTGGCATCATTAGTTGTACATTGCTAAAAGTGCCCTAATTGAACAGGAGAAGTCAATTGTCAGTCTGATGCCAAGCATGGCACTCACATCCCACATGGCCTTGCACCCATCTGTCTGGTGTCTGTTGGATTGCAACACCCCAGTGTTGACACATGCACCAAGTACACAGTAGTTGGACAGTGCAGAGGACACGGTGTGGACACATCACAGCTCTTGCCACTGAGTCAGTACAGGTTTACGGATGTAAGGGATGCCCAGAGTCAAATAGGAAATGCATGTGATGCATTCCAGCGACAGACACCATGATGCACCCATGTCCTGATAGCCAGCGCCACTATGGTGTGCATGTAGCACATGTCACTCCCCTGCAGGATCACCAATCAGTAGACACATGCCATGGCGGAGGCATGACTGCAAAGTCATACATCACTGTCTCAGTGATGTATGACTTTGCAGCCAGACAACAACACTCTGCACTGTGTCACAATAGTAGGTCATGGGGAATGCAAGTCCTGGAGCTGCACAAGTGCACATGTACATCCCCCCACAACACATCCTCTTAACCCTCATCTGTCCAGGTCATACCTATTGGACATATGGGAGACCTGTGACACTACCCTCTGAACCTGAGCCCCTCACACTCTGCTGTGCATGGGGAACAGCTGCCTGAACTTCACATTTACATGCCCCAGTCTGCATGGGCAGCTGATCAGACACCTATGTGTCACACAAGTATCGTCTCCTATGGTCACATCTCCAGTGGCATGCTGAGCCCCTACCAAGAAACTCCACAGCAGTCCTGGCGACTAATCCACAGCACACTGACACAGAGGCAGACACCTGAGGGGTCAAAACACTGTGCACAATGTGTCCTCTGATACACGGGAGTGGGAGTACAGAGTGTATTGTATGGCCTGGAGTAGGCATGACTGTCCAGCCCCACATGAATGAGGGATGAGCCCTGGACTGTAGGCAGCTGGCTAAGTATGTGTGACACACGTCATATACATACTCCTGGGGCCCAAACATTGTTCCCACCCGCAGCATGGGTGTGTGCCAGGTACCCCAGCCACATGTGGTGGATCAGCTCAGCAATTGGACCACAGATCAAAGTAACACGCTGAATACATGTCAGAATACAGGCATTGTGTAAGCAATGGACCCACCCATGATGCCCACCACAGAGTCAGGGAAACAGATGCTGTCTCCCACCTTGAGTCAAGCAAACTGCAAGGACACAGTCCTAAGTGACAGAATTCCCTGCATGTAAGGGCCACACCTGGGTATCAGATGAGGAGTGGGCAGTGCACAATAGAGGGACATGGCTCCTGGACAACATGACTGCTGTACTGTGGCAGTTCAACCTGGCCCGAGGAGGGCACATAACATGTTAGACAGAGTACACAGTGCAGTCTTTGACTCACCCCCTCCTTGCTGCTCTCTGGCCTTCAGCTGCCCATCCAGGTCTGGAAAGACCACCGCCAGGATCCTGAGCATGTGGGGGGTCAGGGTCCGTGTTCCGCCCCTCCTGCGAGGAGGCGACAGCTTCAGCTGGACCCGTGCAATCCTCCGGGTCCAGCCCCGAAGGTCCTGCCACCTCTTTTGGCAGTTGCGGATCCGGCGCTTGTAGACCCCCACGGACCGGACAGCCCGGACGATGTCCTTCCAGATCTCATGCTTCCGATGGGCAGAAGCCTGTCAGGATGACAAAGTGATAAGGCCATTACTACACATGCAACATATCCGTGCATGACACAGTTGCATATACATGTCGCAATCACAGGGGCACATGGTGTACCCAGGCAGTGCACGGCTGCCCATGGACAGTTTTCCAGAAGTCACTACATGGTATCATAGCATGGGGAGTAAAACCCTGTTCAGAAGCACTGTCACTGCACCATACCTGTCCAGTGCAAGTCACTACACACTATGGGGGTGACAACTACTCAGTGAGCCTGCTAGCCAGTGGTGTGCTGACTCTCAGCCTTGCTAGTCAGACAAAATGCACATTCAGAAAGGCAGTGCACAGAACACTCACCTGCTCCCCTGGTGTCCCATACAGCTTGCTGTACTGTGGAAGTAGGCTGTCCAGCAGGGCCTGGTTCTCTTCAAGGCTGAAGGCTGGGGCTCTCTCCACAGTACGTGCCATTGCAGGGTCCAGAGGGGCAGAGACAGCAGCAGTGCAGTGGCAGATGTCGTCCTGGAGCATGTAGTGCAGGCAAGTGGGCTCTCAGGGGAACATGCAGCAATATATATGTGCTGGAGAGGCAGATACTGTCCCTTGTGTCCAAAGTGATAGGTCCAAGTCGTTTGCATCTTCTGAATCTGGCCAATCCATGGAATAGCAGCACCAAAACACGCCCACAGCATCCTTCAAAATTTCAACTTCATGACATACATGATTTTGCAACATTGTTGTGGGTGACCAACTGATTTTCCAGCAACCGACTCGTTCGAATATTCGAAACGCGTCCGTTGCCAGGCAAGCCCATTGTCAATGGGTGCGCACCGATCGGTCCATTGAGGTACAACGCGCACAGGGGTACAACGCGTACCCGCACACATTGAATGCAATGGGCCGGCCGGAGGCACCGATCGGTCCATTGCAGTACAACGCGCACAGGGGTACAACGCGTACCCGCACACATTGAAAGCAATGGGCCGGCCGGAGGCACCGATCGGTCCATTGCAGTACAACGCGCACAGGGGTACAACGCGTACCCGCACACATTGAATGCAATGGGCCGGCCGGAGGCACCGATCGGTCCATTGCAGTACAACGCGCACAGGGGTACAACGCGTGCACCGCGCACATTGAATGCAATGGGCCGGCCGGAGGCACCGATCGGTCCATTGCAGTACAACGCTGCACAGGGGTACAACGCGTACCCGACACATTGAATGCAATGGGCCGGCCGGAGGCACCGATCGGTCCATTGCAGTACAACGCGCACAGGGGTACAACGCGTACCCGCACACATTGAAAGCAATGGGCCGGCCGGAGGCACCGATCGGTCCATTGCAGTACAACGCGCACAGGGGTACAACGCGTACCCGCACACATTGAATGCAATGGGCCGGCCGGAGGCACCGATCGGTCCATTGCAGTACAACGCGCACAGGGGTACAACGCGTACCCGCACACATTGAATGCAATGGGCCGGCCGGAGGCACCGATCGGTCCATTGCAGTACAACGCGCACAGGGGTACAACGCGTACCCGCACACATTGAAAGCAATGGGCCGGCCGGAGGCACCGATCGGTCCATTGCAGTACAACGCGCACAGGGGTACAACGCGTACCCGCACACATTGAATGCAATGGGCCGGCCGGAGGCACCGATCGGTCCATTGCAGTACAACGCGCACAGGGGTACAACGCGTACCCGCACATTGAATGCAATGGGCCGGCCGGAGGCACCGATCGGTCCATTGCAGTACAACGCGCACAGGGGTACAACGCGTACCCGCACACATTGAATGCAATGGGCCGGCCGGAGGCACCGATCGGTCCATTGCAGTACAACGCGCACAGGGGTACAACGCGTACCCGCACACATTGAAAGCAATGGGCCGGCCGGAGGCACCGATCGGTCCATTGCAGTACAACGCGCACAGGGGTACAACGCGTACCCGCACACATTGAATGCAATGGGCCGGCCGGAGGCACCGATCGGTCCATTGCAGTACAACGCGCACAGGGGTACAACGCGTACCCGCACACATTGAATGCAATGGGCCGGCCGGAGGCACCGATCGGTCCATTGCAGTACAACGCGCACAGGGGTACAACGCGTACCCGCACACATTGAATGCAATGGGCCGGCCGGAGGCACCGATCGGTCCATTGCAGTACAACGCGCACAGGGGTACAACGCGTACCCGCACACATTGAATGCAATGGGCCGGCCGGAGGCACCGATCGGTCCATTGCAGTACAACGCGCACAGGGGTACAACGCGTACCCGCACACATTGAAAGCAATGGGCCGGCCGGAGGCACCGATCGGTCCATTGCTGTTCAACGCATCACTGTACATGTGACTGGCATATGTCAGCATGCCTGTCTCAGATGGACATATGCCAGCCACAGATAGCTCCCAGGGAGTGAGGGGCACACCTACATCACGACAGCCTGTCCAAACCTTATCATAAGGCATGTAAGGCTGCATTTCCTATTGTGTGTATGTTGGTGTACATGTTGTCCTGTGGGTGTCACCTGTGGGCAGCCACCCCCAGGCTGTGCACGTGTTAATGGGGACAGGATCCTGGGTGTTACGTGTACGTGACCACTGTGATGTGCAACTGTTCATATCTGTGCATGTGCCATGGTCACATTTCACAGTGGTGTTTGTGTATGTCATGTCACATACCCCGTGAGTCCCATGTGGGACGGTATGTTTGAGCCAGGGTGTCCCAGTGGCACAATAGTGATGGCCCTCCACAGTCTTTGTGCATGTAGTGTTTACAATGTCTCTGATTTCATGTGCACAATGGGAGACAGTCTCCACATCCACGTTGTGTGTGCATGGACTCTGATGTTGTGCGTGTGTGTCACAGACGTCCATGGCTCTCCTGCCATGGCAAGTGTGGCCACTACCTGTGGGGGTCATGTTTGTTTTGTTGTGGTGTACACATGATACTCCAGGTGATGCCAGTGTCCATGTGGCATTACAGGGTCCCTGGGAATGTGCCTGTCGTTGAGCTGTGGTGCCTGGGGCACATCTGTCCTCACATGTCACTGGGGGGTGACTGTGACACAGCATCATGATATCCAATGGGCCAACCTGGGACAAATTGATGCCACCTGTAGGACCGTGTTGACAGATGTTGGCCATGTATGTACCATACATGTCGTTCCGGTACTGCACACTTCATGTAGTTGTGCCTCATGATGATGTATGTTGGGATCTTGAGTGTGTTCAATGCCGCATATGTGGGGTGACTGACGATCTTGCTTACTTCTCCTCTGCACTGCAGGGCTCCTGCTGTCCATCGGCCATTCCCAGACCTGGCAACGATGGTGGAACGGGACAGCATCCGACGGTACCGCTTCACCAGGCAGCTGATTGAGGATTTGGCAGTGCAGTTGTCCCCACATTTGCAGCCTGGCCGGCCGTATCCTACAGCGCTGACCCCCAAGGTGAAGGTGATGGCAGCCCTACACTTCTTTGCCACCGGTACCTTCCAACATACTGTGGCGTCTGCTGGTGGGATGTCACAGACCATGTTCAGCCGTGTGCTCCGCGATTTCTTGGCGGCAATGTTGCTCTTCCTGAACCGGTACATCTATTTCCCTAGACTGCGACGACTCACTGACGTGAAGAGTGACTTTTATGCCCTGGGGAGGATGCCGCATGTAATTGGCTCCATTGATGGGACACATGTGGCTTTGGTACCACCACAGGCCCAGGAGCAGGCCTACAGGAACCGCAAGCACTACCACTCGGTCAATGCACTGGTGGTGTGTCTTGCAGACATGACCATCACACACGTGTGTGCCCGTTTCCCTGGTTCAGCACACGATGCCTTTGTGATGAGGAGTAGTCGCATCCCCAGGTTGATGGCACAGATGCAGAACCAGCGTGCCTGGCTTGTCGGTGTGTACTGACTTTGTGCCATTGTGTGTGATCTGATCTGTAGTATTCCGCCCACTTTTCCAAGTCAGCTGATGTGCACTTGTCTGTCCGTAGGTGACTCGGGATACCCCAACATGCCGTGGTTGCTGACACCCCTCAGGAACCCTGTGACACCTGCCCAGATGCGCTACAATGAGGCACATGGTCGGACCAGGAGAGTGATTGAGCGGACCTTTGGTCTCCTGAAGAGCCGCTTCCGCTGCCTGGACAAGACCGGAGGGTCCCTCCCATATGCCCCTGCGAAAGTGTGCAAGATTATCATCGTCTGCTGCATGCTCCACAACCTGGCAGTGCGGAAGGAGTTGCCTCTCATCCAGGATGACGATGACCAACATCCGCCACCTGTGGAGGATCCTGGCCTGGACCACGATGCCAGTGACGATGATGATGATGATGGTGATGGTGATGTCCGCACACAGCTCATCACCAACTTCTTTAGCTGAATGTGAGTATCCTGAGGTGTCATGTGAATGATGTGAGTTGGCATGATGTGTGGGTGGTGCTCTGGTGCTGTTGGAGTGTGTCCATGGGCTACTTGACTGGATGTGTGTTGCGATGTGTGGTGACAGGTGGGCTGTACTCCCCAACAGTGTTGACATGCTAACTTGGTTCTGGGTGGGTATCTTGTAACATGTATTGTGCATGAGTTTTGCTGTTCTGTCCTGTACTCCATTGCTTTTGACTGTGTGTCATTTCTGTCCTTCACAGGGTACTTTCAGATTCGTTTGGTCAACTGTGTCCACCGACAACGTGATTGCACATCCAGGCTGGTAGCAGTTGTGTCCCTACAGGTGATGTGCGCCACACCCATGGACTTCCTTCTGTCTACAGTTGTTGACTGTGTGCCCGCTACCAGGTGGGGTTACCTTGCATCTGTAGTGGTTACGGCATGTTGCTACTGTGTAATAAACCTGTGCTTCACTTAGTGATGTGCGTTGTCTGTGGTCACACATTTGACTGCCATTTGCTTACTGCACCTGTGGGCTACTTGACTACAACTGGGAATGGGTGTGGTGTCTGTGCATTGCACCGTCTTCCCTGGCAACATCAGTGTAGGCAATGAGTCAGATGGCCTAGGTGTGTATGTGTTGTGTAGCCCTGGTGGTGTGTCTCCCTCATATGTGTCACGTTGCCTGTACTCACATGCCTGTGTTGTCCTTGCTGTTGCAGTTCGCATACACAGTGTAATTTTGTTGTTCATCATCCCCATAACAGTACCCACGTTGGAATCACGACAGAGGCAAGTATGGTGTATTATTGTGTTTATTGTGATACATCTGTGATAATAGTGCATAGGATGGATTGTGCTGTACATGAATCTTGCAATCCCAAGTTCCTAGATGAATAGAAAGTCCAGGTAGACAGGATCCCCAGTATCGGGGCCACAGTTGTCTGACACATTGTTCCAACTTGTACTCCCCATGCAATGTGTGGGAGTAGTGTTGCCATCAACAGGGTGAACAGTCTGTGCACAAAGGCGAAAATCCAGAACAGGTTCAGGCTTCCTGGGAGTTGCGCTTGGCCATCAGCCTCTCACTTTCCCCTCCTCGGACGACCCCTCTTCTTGGGGGGGGGCCCTCAAGTGCAGGCTGCTGCGGTGCAGGGGACTCTCCGCCAGAGTCCTCCTCCCTCCCTGTGGCAGTTGCAGTTTGTTCGGTACCAGATGTTGTTGGCACACAGGGAGGTGTGGACTGGTTGCTGTTCATCTGGCGGAGGCATTGTAAAATGTCCCTGTGCACCGCCGTCATCTCATGTAGTACATCCCACTTGGACTCCACGCGGGTCATGTGGGAGTCCACACGTGACATGTGGGAGTCCACACGTGACATGTGTGACTCCACATGGGACATGTGGGAGTCCAAGCGGGCATGATGGGCAGCCTGCTGCTGTTTGATGTCTCTGAGGAGCCCCACTACCTGGCTGAGCTCTCCGGTGCTGGACTGGTACGCATCAGCTATGCGTACCAGTTGTGGGTCTTCATGCACACCAGCAACGTCTGCAAGCAGCGACCTCTGTCTCCCACCCCTCCCACCACCCCTGCTGACATGTGCAGTGTGTGCAGTTGCACGCACAGATAACCCTGGTCCACCTTGGGGGTTGGTGGTGGTGGTGGTGTCCATGGCCCCAGGTTGGTCCAGGGTCACTGCGCTGGTGTTGTTCCTTATTCTGTCCATGTCGGCAGGGATGGTATTCGTGGTGACAGTCGTTGGAGGGTGGGTGCAGGGGGTGCAGCTGGTGGACCTGCTGGTGCTGCAGCTGGTGGTCCTGCTGGTGCAGCATGTTGACTTGCACCGGATGTGCCAGGTTGTTCTTCATCGTCCGAGGAGGACAGAGGCTGTACGACGCCAGTGAGCTCGGCATCCTCTTGAGCCTGGGACTGGGACTCCTCAGCGTCTGCTGCTGTGTCCCTATCATCACCTGTTTTTGGGAGACACAAACAATGTATGTCATGTTTCTGCAGGCATCAGTGGTTGACACACCTGACAGTTGTGACTGTGCCTCGGGGTGCGGGCCTGTACATTGTATTGTCCTAAGTCGTCACAGTCAGGGGTTGATATTGGTGTGGCACATTGTCCTGCATTATTTGGGCATTTCTATGTATTCTCTGGGGTGTGAACATGGTCTGCATTGATTGTGTTTGGTTGACAGCCAGACCTCCTTCCCACCCACCCACCCACCCAGTCAGTTATCCCACCATGGAACGTGCTTGCATTGCAGGGAGTGTAAGTTGTCTCTCAGGATGTCAGTCAGAGGTGTCCTGCTGTTTGTTGGTGCACAGTTGGCAGCAGGGCCTTGTGCTCCCCGCAGCAGTAGCCAGTGTCAGCCATCTTGTGAGTCCTTCTCCACTCCCTGTGATGTGAGCATGGTTCAGGGTGGTGTTGATGGGCCAGTTGTGAGGCTGAGCAATGTCTGTGACTACGACTCCCATCATGCTATTGCCTCCACCCCCTTCCCAGCATGCCCATGCTTCCTTCCTTTTGACTCTGCTTCCCTGTGGGGTGGGCTGGCTGTGCTGACAGGATGGCTGGGAGTGTTGTCCTGGCAGTTGTTTGGCTAAGAGTCCCAAGAGTGTCCCTGTGCTTCACACAACATAACCCAGGGTGGTGGTGCTTTGTGGGATCTTGTGTTAGGATGGAGGGCATTGCATTCTACCAGGTGGGTACTGTGGAGTTTGTGTTGGGGGGGGGGTGTGAGGGGAGGTGCTGGTGACTATGGTCAGTGCTGCAAGTCCCCCTTCCCACCCAGCCAGCCGGATATCCCACCATGGAACGTGCTTGCATTGCAGGGAGTGTAAGTTGTCTCTCAGGATGTCAGTCAGTGGTGTCCTGCTGTTTGTTGGTGCACAGTTGGCAGCAGGGCCTTGTGCTCCCCACAGCAGTAGCCAGTGTCAGCCATCTTGTGAGTCCTTCTCCACTCCCTGTGATGTGAGCATGGTTCAGGGTGGTGTTGATGGGCCAGTTGTGAGGCTGAGCAATGTCTGTGACTACGACTCCCATCATGCTATTGCCTCCACCCCCCTTCCCAGCATGCCCATGCTTCCTTCCTTTTGACTCTGCTTCCCTGTGGGGTGGGCTGGCTGTGCTGACAGGATGGCTGGGAGTGTTGTCCTGGCAGTTGTTTGGCTAAGAGTCCCAAGAGTGTCCCTGTGCTTCACACAACATAACCCAGGGTGGTGGTGCTTTGTGGGATCTTGTGTTAGGATGGAGGGCATTGCATTCTACCAGGTGGGTACTGTGGAGTTTGTGTTGGGGGGGGGTGTGAGGGGAGGTGCTGGTGACTATGGTCAGTGCTGCAAGTCCCCCTTCCCACCCAGCCAGCCAGCCAGATATCCCACCATGGAACGTGCTTGCATTGCAGGGAGTGTAAGTTGTCTCTCAGGATGTCAGTCAGTGGTGTCCTGCTGTTTGTTGGTGCACAGTTGGCAGCAGAGCCTTGTGCTCCCCACAGCAGTAGCCAGTGTCAGCCATCTTGTGAGTCCTTCTCCACTCCCTGTGATGTGAGCATGGTTCAGGGTGGTGTTGATGGGACAGTTGTGGGGGGGGGCAATATGTGTGAGTGCGACTCCCATGATGCTATTGGCTACACTGACTTGGCCAGCATACACAGAATTCCTTCCTTTGAGTGGTCTTCACTGTGTGTTGGTGTTGTTGTGGTGGCTACATGTGTGGATGTGTGTGTTAGTTCTATTTGTGCCACTGCCTAGCTGTAGTTGTGGTTGTGTTTGTACATGTGTTGGCACAGTTGGATGTGACTTTTTTGATGGCATGTGTTGTGTTTATCTGACTGACATACACATTTTGGGATGATTCTGTTCTAGTTGCTGTGTAATTGCTATGAGTGCATGGTTTGACTCTCCCTTGACAGTGATGTGTGTGTTTTGTGGCAGTTTATTGTGTACATTTGTTGTGTACTCACCAGGCTCTGGGATGTCCTCTAGTCCATATACGCTCACTGGCGGAAGGATGGCCCGCACCTTCTCCTCCCAGGGCCTGAGGTATACTGGCTTGGCAGGAGGGCCACTGCCGGTGTATTGGCTGTTGATGTAGTCTTTCTTGAGCAGCTCCCGGACCCTCCTGCGCACGTCATACCACCTGTTCTGGATGTCGGTCTTTGTGCGCCGACATGGTGATTGGGCGTTCACCCTGTTGATGATCCTCTCCCACATCTTGGTTTTCTGCGACATGGGGGTCTGTTGGACCAGTGTGCCAAACAGCTGTGGCTCCACCCTGAGGATCTCGTCTACCAGGACTTCCAATTCACAATCTAGGAACTTGGGATTCTTCTTGGGGGGCATGGTGATGGGTGGTGATGGTGAGTGATGTGTGTGTTGGTGTGCAGGTGAGGGTGTGTGAGTGTGTGTTTTGCTGGGTGTATGTGAGGTAGGTATTTGTTGGTGTGCTGATGGTGTGTGGCTTGTGTGAGGGATGAGCTGTGGGTGTGTGGTTGCTTTCTCTTGGGTGCTGGCAGTGAAATGGCATTTGCAAAGGCTCATGGTAGTGATTTGTGTCCTTTATATAGGTGGAGTTGTGGGTGTGTCTTTGTTCTCTGTCCCCACCCCCCCAGTATTTATTGGCTTGGTAATTGCTTGTTTGGCCTTTTTTTGGTTGATTTTTCCTTTGTGCTGTTTGTGTATGTTGGAAACGTTCTTGTGACCGAGTCGGACCGTGCATTGGTCTCGTACGGTGTTTTCCGTTTCGTTCACGCTGTGTTTGTGCAGTTTTGTATGCTGCGTACGCGTCGGTCGCGGTGTATTGTGTTGCTTCGGCTCGGTTTTGTATGCGTGTCGGTCGTACGGCTTGTCCTCCGTCCGACTCGGTCGTGTTTTTCGCGCCTTGCATCGTACTTTGCGGGTTGGAGTTGGCGGGTACGATTCGGTCGGATTTGTTCCGGGTGCGTGTCGGTCGGTTGGATTCGCGTGTTTTTCCGGCCGGATTGCTATTTTCCGAGCGGGTCGGTCGGTCGGCTTGGTTTCCTGACGTGTCGGTCGGATTTATCGCGGCTTGCATCGTACTTGGCGTGTCGGGCGCCACTGGTACGTGTCGGTCGGTATTTTTTCCGGATCCGAGTCGGTCGGTGCTTTTTCCGGCCCGAATCGGAATCGACCCCTTTGTGTCTTTTTTATCAATCCTATACGAACTGACCAATGGACTGAGTGGTCTGACCAGATGAGGTGATTCCAGGAGGTATCACCCTGGAAATTCAAGAATATAATATTGCCTGATTTAACTGATGTGTTGGCTTGCCTGGCTGGAGTTAGCGCTCTTGATGGTGAAAGATGAGCTGCTGGCTATTTCCTTACTTACCAACTTCTTGCTGAACTTTATTTGACAAATCTTGACTTGCCTGATGTGGACTCACCTGGCTTCCTTTACGAACTGACGTATCAGCTGTGTGCGTTGAGTGGTCTCTTGCTTCCTGGGAGACTACTTGAACTGACAGGTTTCATGTCCCTTCCTGAACTCCTGAGCTTTGGTATCTTATTTTAAATGCCTTATTAGAATTTGAGTAAATTGACTATAACCTGATTTACTGATGCACTTGTTCACCTTAAATTTTGATAAACTAAACTAAATCATCATATCCACTCAGCAGATTGTTTCTCTTCAATTGAATGTGCATTCCTAATTTGGGATAATGACTGATTCTGGCCCACCTACATTTCTTCAGGAGATTTGGGCTTGCCGTGATAATCTTCTATCTTTATAGTATTGTATTGAGAGTGATCTATATGAGTTTGATTTCTAGTTTGTAGTTCAGTCATCCAATTCATGGTCCTCATTAAATGACTGTTGGAACCCATTTATCTCCAACCCCTCTCAGCACCAAACAAGATCCATCAGAAGACCAAGAGGGAGAGAGGAAATCATTGACAGGGAGACAGTTATCCTTTATAAAATTTGATGGGCCTAGTAACGCTACAACAATTATGGTAGTGTGTTGGATAGTTTCCTGTCCGATGAAGTTAGGATATAAGAGGGATTTCTACTGGGACACTGATTGAGACCCGGATTAAAAATTAGACTGAATCCAAAGCTCTATGTTCAGTCAAAGGGGACCAAGTGCCAGTATTGGAGGAGTGCGACGAGACAGTGGTTTGAGTATTAATAGGGTTGTGCGTTGCCATTGCTTAAGCTTAGATTGCAGTAATATGGTTGTGTGAGGTTATGTGTAGTACTCACAGTTTATGTTTGAGTGACGTGGTTTGTGCAGTAAAGTTGAAGTTGTTATCGGTTCCGAAGTGGCCTAAGATCCCGGGATATACACCTACGGGTAGTCTCAGTGTGGCTTATACTGAGTAAGACTGTCTGCTGTGGTTTTGAAGGTGCATGTGCGTGAGACGTCGTCTGCAGTATCATTAAGTAAAGGGAACTTTCTATTTGTGAGGTTGAAGAACCAGAATCATTGCAATTGTTCTCAGTGCACAGGGAACGGTTGTAATGGTTAAAGTGGGGTCGCGCTGGTCGAGACTTCATTCAGAGTGGGTGTTAGACAAATGTAGATTGGTGTGTTTATTGAATCTTCCGAGTTAGTGGAATCTATATTTTGTTTTAGCGGAGCAGACAGGGTTTTTTGAAAAAGCTTGCATTTTTGTGAATACTGCTTAGAAGAGAACGCGCATGGAGGATTGTGTAGGAGACGTAGTTGCTTCAAGGAGTGAGGTGACATCACAGGGTGCTGCGCTGGTTGGTGTAATGCCACGCTGGAATAGGTTGACAGTGTCATAGAGTGTTGTGCTGGTGTTGGCTGGTTGAAACTAAACAAGGAAGTGAATATTGGAATTTACTAAGTGAATCATTTGTGAAGGACAATATTAAAATTTGGGAAAAATTAAGATTTTGAACATTTTAAAGAGTTTGATGCAGGGAGATGTACCTGCACCAACTAGAAAAGGGGTAGCGATACAACCTGAGTGTACACCAGATTTATAAATGACACAGGAGAGAGGATATCACACATGTGCTTGGCTTGAGAAGTGGATGAAATACACTGAGAAAGATGGACCTTTAGCGTTTCCACAGTATGGAACACTTAACATTCGAATCCTTGAGAATATACAAAGACATCTGTATGAGATCAAACCACCTCCAAGACCTATGCAATTTGAAGCTATTAGCGAGTGGGAACACATAGCTCATCAGAAAGAGAAACATAGGTTTCAGGGAAGGTACAAAAACACCTTAAATCGATACGTTGAGGCTAGATGGGATGCACAGCAGAAAGCTTGGAGAACAGATATAGCTGAGGGAACTCATATGTATCCTGTATTAGCTGCAGAGAAGGAAGAAGGAAAGAAGTGTAAGGAAAAGAAAAACACATTGAGGATTCTCAGACACTGACACAGACTGACCATAGTGAGAATGAAATTGATGACAAATTCTTGAATTCTTAAATGAAGTTCAGGTAGCGCTTGGCTCGTAATGCTGCCACCTCTTTCCCAAATTGGCATTTTTATACTTTATTAGCTTAAAACTGTGTTTACATTTTTAACTCTGTGTTCGCTTTCTATTTTTAACTCAACTATGTCTTTTTACTATTGTGTACTGATTTTAACTTTGGTCTATTCTCATTTGGGGCATTTTGTATACTGGGACACTCACCTCGCTGCTCACTTCCGGTTTGCCATTGTTCGCCGCCATCTTGGAGGAGAGACGCTCCAGCTCTCCCTCCAGCCAGCCAGCCTCAGCTACAAAGTCAGCTGATGGCGCTGACGCGCAGTGATTGAGAAGTTCAGGTAGCGCTTGGCTCGTAATGCTGCCACCTCTTTCCCAAATTGGCATTTGCATACTTTATTAGCTTAAAACTGTGTTTACATTGTTAACGCTGTGTTCGCTTTCTATTTTTAACTCAATGGTGTCTTTTTACTATTGCGTACCGATTTTAACTTTGGTCTATTCTCATTTGGGGCATTTTGTATACTGGGACACTCACCTCGCTGCTTGCTCCTTGCCGCTCTCCTCTCCCCGGTCCACCGCAGCTGCTAAAGTGCTGTTTGAGTGGAGGGAGATCCCCAGGAGGCGACCCTTTCCACCGGAATACTCACTTCCGGTTTGCCATTGTTTGCCACCATCTTGGAGGAGAGACGCTCCAGCTCTCCCTCCAGCCAGCCAGCCTCAGCTACAAAGTCAGCTGATGGCGCTGATGCGCAGCGGACGTGCGCAGCGGGCGCGCCGGTGGCACGCCGAAGGCGAACCAAAGGCAAGCCCGTCTGCGCCCGTCCGCACTCGACCGGGCGCCGGGGCCAGGACCCCTGGTCGCACGCTGATATACTCTGCGGATGAGCTACGGACCCTTGCTACTGGGAACCATAAGATAGATAAAATGGTAGAAACCACGCTGAGGTTTGAAAATCTACTGGGAAATAAGGAGGGTAGCAGCTTTATGTCCTCCGGTGTATCCCCCCACACAAATGCACAAATGCCAGGCATGTTAAACCGCTAGGGCTTAAGGTAGCAGTCCTTAATACACGTTCTTTACAGAAACATAGCTTGGAGATTTTCGCGCTCCTCCAGGCTGGAGATACAGACATTCTGGTGGTTACAGAAACATGGCTGGGGGATTCCTCAGTCCCGGATGTTATTGCCGCTCTCCCTGGGGACTTCGACGTCCTATGGCATAACAGGCAAGAGAACAGCAGGGGAGGAGGCATAGCCATTTTCTACAATAAACGGATATTGGTAACTAAGATAGTGGCAGAGAGTATTGATAGTGCGGATATCTTAGGGATAAAAATCTCGTCCAAATCCTCCTGCCTAGCCCTCGTGGCGGCATATCGGCCTCCACGAGCTACCCCTAGGTGTTCTGAGTTATTCTTCATAGATTATCAGTGATCTTTGTTCCCGGTATCAACTTCTCCTAGTGGTAGGAGACTTTAACTACCACTGGGATAAACTACCAAGAGAGCTACCTGCCAGTCAATTCGAGGGCGTCATGAGCTCGCTGGGACTTCATCAGCTGGTTGACTCCCCCACTCATGTCAAAGGTCATATTCTGTACCTCGACTGGACTACTCTGCCGCGGGCTAGCCTCACAGACATCAGCCCATGCGTCTGGTCAGATCACTCACTAATCAGCTGCTGGGTTCCATTGGCTAACCAACTGTTACACCCACCTCCAGAGTGGAGAGTGGTACGCAGCTGGAACAATATTGAGGCAGACAAGCTAATAGGCACCCTGCTCAGTACCTCCCGTAATGAACCTACGAAAGATAACCTCGACCAGGAGAGTGAAGCCCTCACTGGTAACTTACGTAGGGCCATAGATCAGGTAGCACCAGCCCGGAAGGAAAGAGTCAGAGATAAGGGCAAGGGGGCTCCTTGGTTTGACGAGGATCTGCGGGGCAGGAAGCAAATCCTTCGTCAATCCGAGAGGCTATGGCGTAAATCTCTTCACCCAGCTGCGCTTGCAAGCTACAAAACCATGCTAACCCTATATAAAAAGGCCATTATGGCCAGAAAAGCTGAATATTATGAGGCTAGAATTACAGATGCTACAAATAAACAGAGGGAAAGGTTTAGAATTTTCATAGAGCTCAGTCAGAAGTCAGAACAGAAACTAGCACCCGAGCCGGCGGATTGCAATAAATTCCAGGACTTCTTTCTTCAGAAAGTTAGGGATATTTTAGCCTAGACAAATAACACTTCTTCAAATCAAGCAATCCTAGACCAGACCGTGGCACCCCGCACTCCAGGCAAGCAACTCACTTTTTTCCCTAAATTAGACTCAGCAACCCTGACATGCCTGATGAATCGCGTTAAATCTGGCTCCCCTGCAGATCCTTGCCCCCAAGGATTTTCCAAATGGCCTTCCCCGGGCTAGAAAAAGAGATCCTCTCTCTACTTAATCATTCCCTGGAGACAGGCTATCTACCCACCAGCATGAAGGAAGCCAGGGTCATTCCCCTGCTGAAGAAACCAGGGGCAGAGGTGGCCAATCTTAAAAACTATAGGCCCATTTCCCAGCTCCCTTTTCTGGCAAAAGTCTTGGAGCAACATGTCCTCAAAACACTTTCAGCCTTTATAGAGGAACACCAGCTACTCCAAGGGTGGCAGGCAGGCTTCAGAGCCCACCATAGTACTGAACTGGTGATGTTGGCTGTACTCGATGAGCTCAGAGTGAGGGCCGGTAACAAAGATTCGAGCGCCCTGATTTTGTTAGACCTGTCAGTGGCGTTCGACACGGTCAATCATGCCCAACTCTTGTTTCGGATTGCCAATATGGGCATTAGCGGATTGGCTTTCCAGTGGCTTGAGTCCTTTTTGCTGGGGCGGTCCCAAAGGATCCAACTGGGTGAGCAGATGTCAAATAGCGGTGCTCTCACCTGTGGTGTCCCTCAGGGCTCAGCCCTGTCCCCTCTCCTGTTTAATGTGTATCTCCAGCCTTTGGTGGCTGCCCTAGCTGGCATGGACTGTCAAGTTTTTAATTACGCAGAAGATAGCCAACTTATCCTGCAGATCAATAACTCCGCATGCCCACACTCGTGTGCAAAACATTCTTAGACACACTGTGAGCTGGATGACAGCCAACTCATTAAAAGTAAATCCGGACAAAATGGAGGTTCTCGTAATCTCCTCCAAAGGCAACCCTTGGAACGTCCTCTTCTGGCCACAAGAGCTCGGCACCGCACCTACGCCAGTTCCTGTCATAAAAAGCCTGGGCATCAAGATTCATGGCAATCTCTCTATGACCAACCAAGTCGCTACTGTGGTCGGCACTTGTCTGGGCTTAATGAGACAGTTGCGGTAACTTGCCTCTCTTCTCTCACCCACCACTCTACAGACGATCGTGTCGGCCACGATTGTGTCCAGGCTGGACTATGGCAATGCCTTATATATTGGTCTCCCTGAGATACTAATCCGCAAGCTGCAGGTGACCATGAATGATGCAGCAAGGCTGATCTTTAGGCTGCCTAGAAGGGCTCAGACTACCCCTCTGCTGCACAAGTTGCACTGGCTCCCGGTCAAACAGAGAGCAAAGTTTAAGGGCCTCTGTATTGCCCATAAAGCCATCTACGGCCAGGCCCCAGCTTATATCAAGGAGCGCCTGGTGAACTACGTGCCGGGATGCAGACTTCGATCTTCCGAGGCAGGCCTCTTGGCCTACCCACGGGTCAAAACTGCATCTAAAGGTGGCAGAGCTTTTTCTGTTTTAATTCCCCAACTTTGGAACCAATTGCCCGAGAATCTCCGCAAGGAATCCACCCTTCTTCCTTTTAGGAAACGCCTCAAGACTCATCTGTTCAGGGAGGCACTGGACATTGTCTAACTCCTCCGCCTAGGTGCTCCCGGGATTGGCAGATGGCTCCTGTGTCTTCTCAACAAGCGCTAAGAGACCTGCAGGTGATTATGCGCTATACAAATTGTAGTTAACATAACATAACATAAATCGTCCACCACCCTAAAATGAGGATCAACTCCAGAATGAAGTAAATACTTATGGTGGTAAAATTCCAGATCCCCCTGTCATGCTGACAAGTCCAGATTCACACAATCCTTTCCTACCCGCAAACAATATTTCAGGGAGACCTGAAACAAATAACCAGACTGTACTAAATACTCTGGATGCTCTGACTGTTCAAGTAACAATAGGTCCTGTAGTTCCGTTATACCAATCTGGGAGTAGAGGACAAAACACACATACTTTAGCCATCCCTACTGGGATGAGTGGCTCAGTTTTTAACTCTACAGACCCGAGAGAAGGACAGACAAATCAAGAGTTGTTAATTCCAATTCCAGCTAATGTTCCTAGTGGAGTGAATGCAGGTTCAAATGTAAATTCGGCTCAACAAACTGCTTCAAGTGGTAGGTCTGGAAAAGCCTTGACTTCACAAGTACCCGGAAATGGCATGGAAACCCCACTACGGGGAACCCAAAATATAGTAGGAAGAATTATTCAGTTGGGATTGCCAGATTCTGACGTATCCCTTTTAGCATCCACTCCTGTTAAACGTGCAGAAGGACAGAGTGAAAATGTACTTGAGAACACGCCAAAAAGGCAGTTAGGCTCTACACTCAGAGAACTTGACCCAAGGAACCACAGCTTCAAAAACTAGTAAGGATAAGACTCCTGATGTTGCAAAACTCAAGGTAGAACTAGAAGAAATGATAATGGGATCTATAAGCCCCGCTAGGATAGCTACTTATCAGGACAACGAACTGCTGTTCATATGCAAAGACATTACCAGACGAGCTCGAAACACACATGAGAAACTGTCTGAATTGGCACAGAAGTATTAGGTGGACATACGAGGATCAAACGCACTACAGAAATCATATAGATTAGACTTCAGTGACAGAGATATTGAGAATATGAGACCTTCGGGAATGAGATTACAAATTAAAGATTTGTTGACTACACTTAGGAAATGGGGAGAGTTGGGAAAGTGGGAAGGAAGATGAGCTAAAAAGAAGGAAGCAACGAGAATCCAAATGCGAAGGTTCCCAGTCTATGAAGATGATGGGGGTGAGGGAGTAAAGATTCTTCCTATTACAGAGGTACCTGGAGGAGGGTATGTACATGATCCATGGACTAGACCAGATATACTGTTCTTTACAAATGATTTCCCGTAATTGAGATAAAATCCAGTTAATGGTACAAGCAAGTTGAAAGATTTGTGAAGGTTTCGAAGGTTCTGTTGAAGGATTTGGATACTCTGTTTGACATTGTAGTTTCAGGTGATTTGTGAGCAGAATGCAAAATTGCTATAGATTGGCCTGAAACTGAATCAGCTAGACCTCTACATACTGGTGCACCATCACCTTAGGTAATGAAAAAGTACAATCAAGATATTACCTATTTGAAAGGGAAAATCTCTCCTAAGGAGATCGATTGGGTGAATATTGACAGGACAACACAGGAATTGAAGGAGACAGTGCATGCCTATTATGAGCGGTTGATGCAGGCATTTAAGCAATACAGTGGGATAGAGAATGTGTCCGGGAACTATATGGAACATTTCGCCTACTGGTTTGTGTATGGGTTAAGACCTGAAATCAGCAGTATGATCCAGCAGCATTTAATTTGCTGGCAAAGCAAGCCTATAGATGAAATTCTAAATCTAAATCCAAATCCAGTATTTGTAAAGCACAAACTACTCATCCCTAGGAATCTCAAGGGCCATCGGGGAGATTAAGTGAGCTATTGCCCAGAATCACATGGTACTGAGCTGAGCTGCGTCCGGCGATTAGACCGTGAGCCCTGCGCTCCGGAGTCAGCCGCCCTGGCTGCTGCGCCCCACCTCTCCCTTCAAATTCTCTGATATGCCTAGTATTGCGGGGATTAACTTGAGACAAAGCATAAAAAGCTGAAAGATAAGCTGATGATAGCTCAAATGAAAGCTGCTAAGAAAGGCTACAGTGGTGCTGGTGGTGATTTCACTAATATGGTATAGGAATATTGTCAATTACATCCTGGGATGTGAGGAGTAACTGGAGGACAACAGCAGCATATGCAACCACAAGGTAGAGGTGTTTCAATCGAGATGATGAAAAAGACTAATACGTGTCACATTTGCGGTGGATTTGGGCATTGGAAGCACGAGTGTCGATTTAATCCTCTTAATCAGATGAACGGACAGGTTCAACAGGTTGGGAATGCACAGTCACAAGGAGGTAACGTGGAACAGAGTCAACAAACTCATAGGCAGAGAAATCAGAATCCAAACATGGCCCAAGCCCGATGCCTCAAATCAATGGTCAGGTTCATAAATATAATTTGAGCAAAGGATTTCACACAAATGCTCAAGCAGATTCAAATTAGAATGTAGTCCAACAATATCTGATCCAGATTGATAACACAGACTCAGATATATCCCAATGGCGGTGCCTGAGGAGGGAGGAGGAATGCGTGTGTCAGCTTAAAGAGGGGTGCAACTTAAAAAAATATCATAGTACTCTGTTTTCTTTTGTTTCCCAAACACTTTTATTCTTCCAATAAATAGATATAGGCAGGTTTTATATTTAAGTCTCTTCTTCCTCTCCTCTCCTTTTACAGGTGTAGGAACACAGGATCACCTTGACGGACGCGCCACTCGAAGGGAGAGAAAACCAAAGGTAAGTGTTCAGAATATGTGAACAAGGTATTTGGAGGGATTTTGTGAGGGAGACTATCACCAAAATTAAAATACTCCTTAGCCCTTCACCACATGCTCGAAACTAAATGATTACGGTGACGTCTCTAGTCCGGTTACTTCACCAGGTTGAGAGTAAAAAAAAGGAAAGATGAAAGAGAGAGCGTATTTTATGAAGGCCGAACCCTCATTGGTTAAGATGTTTATCTTGGGTAACACCACTCGTATCCATTTTAATGTCTAACATTGGTGAGGCAGTTTTCTAAGTGGTAGGACCCTTTCTTTTTTCACACTACGTCCCCTTCAGTCCTTGCACACGGGCACGTATCTTGGTGAGCCACGCTCCTTCGGGAGCGTGGCGGGGTGGCTCGAAAGGACCGGTGGCCTCTTAGCGTTTCCCTGATGTCAGGTACACACCCTCTGTTTCCCTCCACAGCAAAGGCTCCGCTTGTCCCGGGATCTGTTCTTTGCTCAGGTGTCTTCTCCCTCTCTACTGGCGCTTCCTCTAGAGACCCGCCCGCCGTGTGCTCTTCTGGGTTCTTCAGGCCCCAAGCGCGTGTGGATTGGTTAATCGTGGGGTCTGTCAGGGAAGGCTACGGGTTGCCTTCCTCTCTGTCAGGATGGTCTTCTGGAGCCTTAAAGGTATAGGCAGTCCAGGGAGTCTGTACAGAAATCAAAAAGGCTTTGTGTGACATGTAGGTAGAGGGCCATGGAGTGACATCAATTACGCCCTCCTCCCCATCATAGCGTGTTTGGCGCATCCTTAGAGGTAAAACAGAGTGGTCCCTACTCCTCTCAGGAGAAATAATACAAGTTGTGGGAGTTTCAAATCAATTAATGCCTATCCCAGTAACAAAACCTATACAAGTTCAAATTAGGTCCTTTGATGATTTACGTAATTTAGTGGTCTGCGATTTGAGCCAGGCAAATCTGCTCAATTTATTGCATACCAAAAGGAATCGAATTCCATACTAATTATGAAGACATTTTTTTTAAATTGGCTAAACAAAATTCTGAAGCTGAAGGATTGTTTCCTCTGCTAACATGTGATGATTTACCCCAGGAATTGAGAGATACTGTCTCACTGGAAGTTTGGGATTTCACAGGAAAATACATTGGCCTAATCAGAGGTGTGGCTCCAGTTCAAATTACTGTGAAGCCAAATGATGAATTTCCCCAAATTCCCCATACAATCTGAGTCCAGAAAACATTGCGGGAATTACTCTGTTAATTGAGTCAATGATTGAGCAATGAATACTAAAAGATATCTTGGGGAGTCCATGCATCTCTCCTAATATGGGTTTGCAGAAACCCAATAGAAATTATCAGATAGTACAAGACCTACGCTGAGTCAATCAGACTGTAGCTCCATGTTGCCCTGTTGTGCCAAATCCATCTGTGATCCTTCTCCAGATCCCATGGGAAGCTGAATGGTTTTCTGTCATTCATTTGTGCCAAACCTTCTTCTCTATCCCATTGCATGAGGACAGCCAATTTGTATTTGATTTCTGGTTTAGAAATCGTGTCTTGGCATGGTGCAGAGTCCCTCAAGAGTATACGGAAAACCCTCAATTTTTAACCAGTTCTTGAAAAAGAATCTGGAGTCATCAGTGAAGCCAAATCACTCTGTCCTTGTCCAGTACCTTGACGACCAGCTGGCAGCGCCAAGTACACAGGTGACTTGCATATGCAATACCATCTCATTACTGAATCATTTGGCAGAAAATGGACATATAGGGGCCGATTCCGATTCGGGCCGGAAAACGTACCGACCAACTCGGAGCCGGAATTAATTCCGACCGACACGTACCTGTGCAGCCCGACCCGCCAAGTACGATGAGAAGCGAGCAAAACCCGACCGACTCGTACGGAACACAAGCCGAAGGACCGAGTCGCGCGGAAAACAGCAATCCGGCCGGAAAAACACGCGATTCGAACCGACCGACTCGCACCCGGAACAATACCGAACGAGACGTACCCGCGGACTCCCACCCGCCAAGTATGATGCAAGGCGTGGAAAACACGACCGAGTCGCACGGAGGACAAGCCGTACGACCGACACGCATACAAAACTGCGAGCCGAAGCAACCCAAAACACCGTGACCGACACGTACGCAGCATAGAAAACAGCACAAACACAGCGTGAACGAAACGGACGAGCCCGTACGAGACAACTGCAGGGTCCGACTCGGTCACAAGAACGTCTCCTACATGCACGAAAAGTACAAAGGGAAAATACACAAAAAAAGGCCAAACAAGCAATTACAAAGCCAATAAATACTGGGGGAGGGGCAGGGAACAAAGACACACCCACAACTCCACCCATATAAAGGACACAAATCCCTACCATGATCCTTTGCAAATTCAAATTACCTGCCAGCACTCAACAGACAGCAACCACACACCCACAGCTCATCCAAAACACAAGCCACACACCATCAGCACCACAACAAATAGAAACCTCACATACACCTAGCAAAACACACACTCACACACCTTCACCTGCACACCAACACACACATCACTCACCATCACCACTCATCACCATGCCCCCAAAGAAGAATCACAAGTTCCTAGATAGTGAATTGGAAGTCCTGGTAGATGAGATCCTCAGGGTAGAGCCACATCTCTTTGGTACACTGGTCCAACAGACACCCATGTCACAGAAAACAAAGATGTGGGAGAGGATCGTCGACAGGGTGGACGCACAATCACCATGTTTGCGCACAAAGACAGACATCCAGAACAGGTGGTATGACGTGCACAGGAGGGTCAAGGAGCTGCTAAAGAAGGACTACATCTTGAGCCAATACACCGGCAGTGGCCCTCCTGCCAAGCCAGTATACCTCAGGCCCTGGGAGGAGAAGGTGCGGGCCATCCTACCACCAGTGAGCGTCTATGGACTAGAAAACATCCCAGAGCCTGGTGAGTACACAACAAATGTACACAATATTCTGCAACTACACACACACATCACTATCAAGGGGAGAGTCAAACCATGCACACTTAGCAAATACACAGCAACCAGAACAGAATCATCCCAAAATGTGTATGTCACTCAGAGAAACACAACACATGCCATCACAAAGTGACATTTAACTGTGTCATCACATGTACAAACACAACTACAACTACAGCTAGGCAGTGGCACAAATATAACTGACAAACACATCCAGACAAGTAGCCACCACTACAACACCAGCACACAGTGAAGCCCACTGAAAGAAAGGAAATATGTGTATGCTGGGCAAGTCAGTGTAGCCAATAGCATGATGGGAGTTGTAGGCACAGATATTGCTCACCCCCACAACTGTCCCATCAACACCACCCTGAACTATGCGCACATCACAGGGAGTGGAAAACAACTTACAAGATGGCTGACACTGGCTACTGCTGTGGGGAGCACAATGCCCTGCTGGGAAATGTGCAACAACCAACAGCAGGACACCACTGACTGACATCCTGAAAGACAACTTGCACTCCCTGCAATGGAAGCACGTTCCATGGTGGGATATCTGGCTGGGTGGGAAGGAGGACTCACAGCCCTGACCATAGTTACCAGCAGCGTTTCTCACACACACCCCTAACACAAACTCCACAAAACTCACCTGGGAGAATGCATTGCTTCACACTCCAATCAAATATCCCACAAAGAACCACAACCCTGGGTCATGCTGAGTGAAGCACAGGGACACACATGGGACTTGTAGCAAAACTAACCCCAGGATAACACTGTCAGCCATCTTGTCAGCACAGGCACACAACCCCACAGGGAAGCAGAGTCAAAGGGAAGGAAGCATGGGCATGCTGGGAAGGGGGGGTGGAGGCAATAGCATGATGGGAGTGGTAGTCACAGCTCAACATCCCCCACCCACATGGCCCAGCAAGCTCACCCTCAAGCAAGCACACCCCACAGAGAGTGGAAAGCCCCATCAAAGATGCCTGACACTAGTGCTCTGTTGTGGGGAGCACAAGGCCCTGCTGGCAACTGTGCAACAACCAACAGCAGGACACCACTGACTGACATCCTGAAAGACAACCTGCACTCCCTGCAATGGAAGCACGGTCCATGGTGGGATATCTGGCTGGGTGGGAAGGAGGACTCACAGCACTGACCATAGTCACAAGCACCTCCCCTCACACACCCCCTCAACACATACTCCACAGAAGCCACCTGGCGGAATGCAATGCCTCACATCCTAACTCAAGGTCCCACAAAGAATCACCACCCTGGGTCATGCTGTGTGAAGCACAGGGACACTCCTGGGACATTTAGCCAAACAACTGCCCGGACAACACTCCCAGCCATCCTGTCAGCACAGGCAGCCCACCCCACAGGGAAGCAGAGTCAAAAGGAAGGAAGTATGGGCATGCTGGGAAGTGGGGTGGAGGCAATAGCATGATGGGAGTGGTAGGCACAGATATTGGTCACCCCCACAACTGTCCCATCAACACCACCCTGAACCATGCGCACATCACAGGGAGTGGAAAACAACTGACAAGATGGCTGACACTGGCTACTGCTGTGGGGAGCACAAGGCCCTGCTGGCAACTGTGCAACAACCAACAGCAGGACACCACTGACTGACATCCTGAAAGACAACCTGCACTCCCTGCAATGGAAGCACAGTCCATGGTGGGATATCTGGCTGGGTGGGAAGGAGGACTCACAGCACTGACCATAGTCACAAGCACCTCCCCTCACACCCCCCCTCAACACATACTCCACAGAAGCCACCTGGCAGAATGCAATGCCTCACATCCTACCTCAAGGTCCCACAAAGAACCACCACCCTGGGTCATGCTGTGTGAAGCACAGGGACACTCCTGGGACATTTAGCCAAACAACTGCCCGGACAACACTCCCAGCCATCCTGTCAGCACAGGCAGCCCACCCCACAGGGAAGCAGAGTCAAAAGGAACGGAAGTATGGGCATGCTGGGAAGTGTGGTGGAGGCAATAGCATGATGGGAGTGGTAGGCACAGATATTGGTCACCCCCACAACTGTCCCATCAACACCACCCTGAACCATGCTCACATCACAGGGAGTGGAAAATGACTGACAAGATGGCTGACACTGGCTACTGCTGTGGGGAGCACAAGGCCCTGCTGGCAACTGTGCAACAACCAACAGCAGGACACCACTGACTGACATCCTGAAAGACAACCTGCACTCCCTGCAATGGAAGCACGGTCCATGGTGGGATATCTGGCTGGGTGGGAAGGAGGACTCACAGCACTGACCATAGTCACAAGCACCTCCCCTCACACCCCCTCAACACATACTCCACAGAAGCCACCTGGCGGAATGCAATGCCTCACATCCTAACTCAAGGTCCCACAAAGAACCACCACCCTGGGTCATGCTGTGTGAAGCACAGGGACACTCCTGGGACATTTAGCCAAACAACTGCCCGGACAACACTCCCAGCCATCCTGTCAGCACAGGCAGCCCACCCCACAGGGAAGCAGAGTCAAAGGAACGGAAGTATGGGCATGCTGGGAAGTGTGGTGGAGGCAATAGCATGATGGGAGTGGTAGGCACAGATATTGGTCACCCCCACAACTGTCCCATCAACACCACCCTGAACCATGCTCACATCACAGGAAGTGGAAAATGACTGACAAGATGGCTGACACTGGCTACTGCTGTGGGGAGCACAAGGCCCTGCTGGCAACTGTGCAACAACCAACAGCAGGACACCACTGACTGACATCCTGAAAGACAACCTGCACTCCCTGCAATGGAAGCACGGTCCATGGTGGGATATCTGGCTGGGTGGGAAGGAGGAGCGGATGACAACCAAATACAACCAATGCAGACCATGTACACATCCCAACATTCACATAGAAATGCCCAAATAATGCAGGACAATGTGCTACACCAATATCAACCCCTGACTGTGACAACTTAGGACAATGCATTGTACAGGCCCGCATCCAGAGGCACAGTCACAACTGTCAGGTGTGTCAACCATTGATGCCTGCAGAAACATAACATACATTGTGTGTGTCTCCCAAAAACAGGTGATGATGGGGACACAGCAGCAGATGCTGAGGAGTCCTCGTCCCAGGCTCAAGAGGATACGGAGCTCACTGGTGTGGAACAGCCTCTTCCCTCCTCGGATGACGAAGACTTACCTGGCACCTCCGGAGCAAGTCATCATGCAGCACCAGCAGGACCACCAGCTGCACCCCCTGCACCCACCCCTCCAACGACTGTCAACACACATACCACCCCTGCCGACACGGACAGACCAAGGAGCAGCACCACCACCAGCACAGGGACCCTGAACCAACGTGGGGCCATGGACACCACCACCACCAACAACCCACAAGGTGGCCCAGGGTCACCTGTGCCTGCCACCTCAGGTACTGCACGTGTCGCCAGGGGTGGTGGGAGGGGTGGGAGACATAGGTCGCTGCTCACAGAGGGGTCTGGACTGCATGATGACCCACAACTGGCACGCATAGCCGATGCGTACCAGTCCAGCACCGGAGAGTTCAGCCAGGTAGTGGGGCTCCTCAGGGACATCAAACAGCAGCAGGCTGCCCATCATGCCCGCTTGGACTCACACATGTCCCGCATGGAGTCTAAGTGGGACACACTTCAAGAGATGACGGCGGTGCATAGGGACATATTACAATGCCTCCGCCAGATGAGCAGCAACCAGTCAACACCTCCCTGTGTGCCCACAACATCTGCTGCTGAAACAACTGCAACTGCCACAGGGAGGCAGGATGAATCTGGCGGAGAGTCCCCTGCACCGCAGCAGCCTGCACTTGAGGATCCCCCCAAAGAAGAGGGGCCGTCCGAGGAGGGGCAAGTGAGAGGCCGATGGCCATGTGCAACCCCCAGGAAGCCAAAACCTGTTCTGGAGAATAACCTTTGTGAGCAAACTGTTCACCCTGTTGACTGCAACACAACTCTCCCACATGACATGGGGAGCTCAAGTTGGACCAATGTCTCTGATTACTGTGGACTTTACTCTGGACATTTCTGCTACCAGGACTTCCAAATTATCTAGGAACTTTGGATCACAATCACAATGTACAGCACCCAAAAACCTGTGCACTATACTCACACATGTATGTCAATAAACTCACTTATACACCATACTTGCCTCTGTTGTGATTCCAATGTTGTCTCAGAAGTTGCGATGATGATCGGGGAAATGACACTGTGCAGGCTAACTGCTACAGCAAGTACAACACTGGCATGTGAGTCATGGCGACTTCACACATATGGGGAGGCACACCACCAGGGCTACACAACACATACACACCATGGACATCTGACTCATCGCCTACACTGGTGTTGCCAGGAAATACGTTGCATTGCACAGACCCAACACCTATTCACAGTCTGTGTTAACTAGCCCACTGGTGCAGTAAGCAAATGTCAGTCAGATGTGTGACCACAGACAACGCACATCACATAGTGAAGCACAGGTTTATTACACATTTGCAACATGTTGAAACCACCACAGATGCAAGGTAATCCCACCTGGCAGCGGGCACATAGTCAACAAGTGTAGAAGGAAGGAAGTCCATGGGTGTGGTGCACATCACCTGTAGGGACACAACAGCTACCACCCGGGAAGTCGAATCACGGTGTTGGGGATCACATGTGACCAAACGACTCTGAAAGTACCCTGTGAAGGACAGAAATGACACACAGTCAAAAGTACTGAAGAACAGGACAGAACTGCAATACTCATGCACAATACATGTTACAAGATACCCACCCAGAACCAAGTTAGCATGTCAACACTGTTGGGGAGTACAGACTACCTGCAAGGACACATCGCTACACGCATACAGACATGTAGCCCATGGACACACTCAAACAGCACCAGAGCACCACCAACACATATCATGCAAACTCACATCATTGACATGCCATCTCTGGATACTCACATTCAGCTGAAGAAGTTGGTGATGAGCTGTGTGCGGACATCACCCTCAACATCATCATCATCATCACTGGCATCGTGGTCCAGGCCAGGATCCTCCACAGGTGGCGGACGTTGGTCATCGTCATCCAGGATGAGAGGCAACTCCTTCCGCACTGCCAGGTTGTGGAGCATGCAGCAGACGATGATGATCTTGCACACCTTTGCTGGGGCATATGGGAGGGACCCTCCTGTCTTGTCGAGGCAGCGGAAGCGGCTCTTCAGGAGACCAAATGTCCGCTCAATCACTCTCCTGGTCCGACCATGTGCCTCATTGTAGCGCATCTGGGCTGGTGTCACAGGGTTCCTGAGGGGCGTCAGCAACCACGGCATGTTGGGGTATCCGGAGTCACCTACATACAGACAATTGCACATTAGCAGAGTTGGAAAAGAGGGTGGAACACTACATAGCAGAACACACACAATGGTACAAAATCAGTACACACCTACAAGCCAGGCACGCTGGTTCCGCATCTGTGCCATCATCCTCGGGATGCGACTACTCCTCATCACGTACGCATTGTGTGCAGAACCAGGGAAACGGGCACACACGTGTGTGATGCTCATATCTGCAAGACAGACCACCAGTGCATTGACCGAGTGGTAGTGCTTGCGGTTACGGTAGGCCTGCTCTTGGGCCTGTGGTGGTACCAACGCCACATGTGTCCCATCAATGGAGCCAATGACATGCGGCATCCTCCCCAGGGCATAGAAGTCACTCTTCAAGCCAGTGAGTTGTTGTAGTCTAGGGAAATAAATGTACTGGTTCAGGTATATCAACATAGCCTCCAAAACATCCCGGAGCACACGGCTGAACATGGTCTGTGACATCCCACCAGCAGTCGCCAGAGTGTGTTGAAAGGTACCAGTGGCAAAGAAGTGTAGGGCTGCCATCACCTTCACCTTGGGGGTCAGCGCTGTAGGGTACGGACGGCCAGGTTGCAAATGTGGTGCCAAGCGCACTGCCAAATCCTCAATCAGCTGCCTGGTGAAGCGGTACCGTCGGATGCTGTCCCGTTCCACCATCGTTGCCAGGTCAGGGAATGGTCTATGGACAGCTGGTGCCCTGCAGTGCATAGGTGAAGAAAGCAAGATTGTCAGTCACCCCACAAATGTGGCATTGAACACACTCAACATCACATGATACATCATAATGAGGCACAAGTACATGATGTGTGCAGTTCCGTACGGATATGTATGGCACATACATGGCCAATATCTAACATCACAGTCCAACAAGTGGCATCAAGAAGTCCCAGGTCATGCCATCGGATACCATGAGGCCGTGTCCCAGAACCCATCTCCTGCTGCCAAATAACAAACACACGCCACAGTGACAAGTGAGGACTGATGTGCCCCAGGCATCACAGCTCAATGACAGGTAGATTCCCAGGGATCCTGTATTGCCACATGGACACTGGCATGACATGGTGTATCATGTATACACCACAGCAAAACAACCATGACCCCCACAGGTAGTGGTCCGTGTTGCCTCGGCAGGACAGACATGGACGTCTGTGACACACACACGCACAACATCAAAGTCCATGCACAAACAACGTGGATGTGGAGACTGCCTCCCATTGTGCACATGAAATCAGAGACATTGTAATCACAACATGCACACAGACTGTGGAGGACCATCAACATTGTGCCAATGGGTCACCCTGGGTTGAACATAACGTCCCACATGGGACTCAGGGGGTATGTGACATGTCATACACATACACCACCGTGAACTGTGACCATGCCACATGCTCAGATATGAACAGTTGCACATCACAGTGGTCATGTACACGAAACACCAAGGATTCTGTCCCCATAAACACGTGCACAGCCTGGGGGTGGCTGCCCCCAAGTGACACCCACAGAACAACATGTTCACCCCCATACACGGAATAGGTAATGCAGCCTTACATCCCCTAGGATACAGTTTGGACAGGCTGTGGTGTTGTAGGTGTGCCCTTCACTGCCTGGGAAGTATATGTGGCTGGCATATGTTCACCTGTGACAGGCATGGTGACATATGCCAGTGACTTGTACAGGGATGCGTTGGACAGCAATGGACCGATCAGTGCGCACACATTGGCCATTGCATTCAATGTGCGCTGGTACGCGTTGTATTGGCAATACGCCTTGGACAGCAATGGACCGATCAGTGCGCACACATTGGCCATTGCATTCAATGTGCGCTGGTACGCGTTGTATTGGCAATACGCCTTGGACAGCAATGGATCGATCAGTGCGCACACATTGGCCATTGCATTCAATGTGCGCTGGTACGCGTTGTATTGGCAATACGCCTTGGACATCAATGGACCGATCAGTGCGCACACATTGGCCATTGCATTCAATGTGCGCTGGTACGCGTTGTATTGGCAATACGCCTTGGACAGCAATGGACCGATCAATGCGCACACATTGGCCATTGCATTCAATGTGCGCTGGTACGCGTTGTATTGGCAATACGCCTTGGACAGCAATGGACCGATCAGTGCGCACACATTGGCCATTGCATTCAATGTGCGCTGGTACGCGTTGTATTGGCAATACGCCTTGGACAGCAATGGACCGATCAGTGCGCAAACATTGGCCATTGCATTCAATGTGCGCTGGTACGCATTGTATTGGCAATACGCCTTGGACAGCAATGGACCGATCAGTGCGCACACATTGGCCATTGCATTCAATGTGTGCGGGTACGCGTTGTATCCTATGTACGCGTTG
This sequence comes from Calotriton arnoldi, assembly GCA_963921515.1. NCBI lineage: Eukaryota > Metazoa > Chordata > Amphibia > Caudata > Salamandridae > Calotriton > Calotriton arnoldi. Next base: position 61,463 of record CAWUFW010015353.1, on the reverse strand, counting down.
AACAGCAATGGTCCGATCGGTGTGCCCGGCCGGCCCATTGCATTCAATGTGTGCGGGTACGCGTTGTATCCTATGTACGCGTTGAACAGCAATGGTCCGATCGGTGTGCCCGGCCGGCCCATTGCATTCAATGTGTGCGGGTACGTGTTGTATCCCATGTACGCGTTGAACAGCAATGGTCCGATCGGTGTGCCCGGCCGGCCCATTGCATTCAATGTGTGCGGGTAAGCGTTGTATCCTATGTACGCGTTGAACAGCAATGGTCCGATCGGTGTGCCCGGCCGGCCCATTGCATTCAATGTGTGCGGGTACGCGTTGTATCCCATGTACGCGTTGAACAGCAATGGTCCGATCGGTGTGCCCGGCCGGCCCATTGCATTCAATGTGTGCGGGTACGCGTTGTATCCTATGTACGCGTTGAACAGCAATGGTCCGATCGGTGTGCCCGGCCGGCCCATTGCATTCAATGTGTGCGGGTACGCGTTGTATCCTATGTACGCGTTGAACAGCAATGGTCCGATCGGTGTGCCCGGCCGGCCCATTGCATTCAATGTGTGCGGGTACGCGTTGTATCCCATGTACGCGTTGAACAGCAATGGTCCGATCGGTGCGCACCCATTGGCTATGGCCTGGCCTTGCAACGGACGCGTTTTCAAAATTTGAACGAGTCTGATGCTGTAAATTCAGTTGGTCACCCACAACAATGTTGCAATTTCATGGGTGTCACGAAGTTGAACATTTGAAGGATGCTGGGGGCGTGTGTAAGTGGTGCAATTCCATGGATTGGCCAGATTCAGATGATGCAAACGACTTGGACGTATCACTTTGGACACATGGGACAGTATCTGCCTCTGCAGCACACATATAATGCTGGCTGTTCCCCTGAGAGCTCACTTGCCTGCACTACATGCTCCAGGACGACATCTGCCACTACACTGCTGCTGTATCTGCACCCTCTGGACCCTGCAATGGCACGTGCTGTGGAGAGAGCCCCAGCCTTCAGCACTGAGGAGAACCAGGCCCTGCTGGATGGCCTCCTTCCACAGTACAGCAAGCTGTATGGGAAAGCAGGGGAGCAGGTGAGTGTTCTGTCCACTGCCTTTCTAAATGTGCATGTTGTCTGACTAGCAAGGCTAACAGTCTGCACGCCACTGGCTAGCAGGCTCACTGAGTAGTTGTCACCCCCATAGTGTGTAGTTACATGCACTGGACAGGTATAGTGCAGTGACAGTGCATTTAAACTAGGTTTTACTTCCCAGGCAATGACACCATGTAGTAACTGCTGGCATACTGTCCATAGCCATCGTTGCACTGCCTGTGTACATCATGTGCCCCTGTGATTGAGACATGTATATCCAACTGTGTAATGCACGGATATGTTGCATGTGTAGTAATGGCATTCTCACTTTGTTATCCTCACAGGTTGATGCCCACCAGAAGCAGAAGATATGGCTGACCATCGTCCGGGCAGTGAGATCCATGGGGGTCTACAAGCGCCGGATCCGCAACTGCCAGAAGAGGTGGCAGGACCTTCGGGGCTGGACCCGGAGGATCGCACGGGTCCAGCTGAAGCTGTCGCCTCCTCGCAGGAGGGGCGGACACCGGACCCTGACTCCCCACATGCTGAGGATCCTGGCGGTGGTCTTCCCTGATCTGGATGGGCAGCTGAAGGCCAGAGAGCAGCAAGGAGGGGTGAGTCCATGTCTGCATTGTGAACTATGTCTGCCATGCTATGTGCCCTCCTCTGGCCTGGTTAAACTTCCACAGTACATCAGTCTTGTGGTCCAGGACCCATGTCCCTCTATTGTGCACTGCCCACTCCTCATCTGATACCCAGGTGTGGCCCTTACAGTCAGGGTATTGTGTCACTTGGGTACTGTGTCCTTGCAGTTTGCTTGACTCAAGGTGGGGGACAGCATCTGTTTCCCTGACTCTGTGGTGGGCATCATGGGTGGGTCCATTGCTTACACATTGCCTGTGTTCTGACATGTGTTCTGCGTGTCATTTTGATATGTGGCCCAATTGCTGAGCTGATCCACCACATGTGCCTGGGGTATCTGGCACACACCCATGCTGTGGGTGGGAACAATGTTTGTGCCCCAGGAGTGTGTATATAACGTGTGTCACACATACTTAGCCAGCTGCCTACTGTCCAGGGCTCATCCCTCATTCATGTGGGACAGGACAGTCATGCCTACTCCAGGCCATACAATACACTCTGTACTCCCACTGCCGTGTATCAGCTGACACGTTTTGCTCAGTGATTCGTGCCCTTAGGTGTCTGCCTCTGTGTCAGTGTGCTGTGGCTTCGTTGTCAGGTCTGCTGGGGTGTTCCTCGGTTGGGGCTCCGCATGCCACCGGAGATGTGACCATAAGAGATGATACATGTGTGACACATAGGTGTTTGATCACCTGACCGTGCAGACTGGGGTATGCGAATATGAGGTTCAGGCAGCTGTTTCCCATACACAGCAGATTATGATGTGCTCAAGTGCAGAGGGTAGTGTTACAGGTCTCCCATATGTACAATGGGTATGACCTGAACAGATGAGGGTACATGATGTGGTGTGTGGGGGATGTACATGTGCACTTGTTCAGCTCCAGGACTTGCATTCCCCATGATCTACTATTGTGACACAGTGCAGAGTGTTGTTGTCTGGCTGCCCTGCCCATGTGACTGGAGACAGTTATGTATGACTTAGCAGGCATGGCTGTGCCATGGCATGTGACTTCCTATTAGTGATCCTGCAGGGGAGTGACATTTGCTACATGCACACCATTATGGCAATGGCTATCAGGACATGGGTGCATTATGGTGTCTGTCGCTGGTATGCATCACATGCATTTCCTATTTGACTCTGGGCATCCCTTACATCCGGACACCTGCACTGACTCAGTGGCAAGAGTTGTGATGTGTGCATGTCCACATGCTTCACCGGGTTCTCTGCACTGTCCAAATACTGTGTAGGTGGTGCATGTGTCCACACCGGGGTATTGCCATCCCACAGACACCATACAGATGGGTGCAAGGCCAGGTGGGATGTGAGTGCCATGGTTGACCATCAGACTGACAATTGACTTCTCCTGTTCTGTTTGTGCAGTTTTAGCAATGTTCAACTAAGGATGCCAGGGCTTGCTCTGTAATGTGCTGTACTTACTGTGGTGTGTGCGTTCGGTGCAGGTGACTGATGTCTGTCTGTTTCCCTATTGATTGCAGATACATCCACGGCCACAGGAGGGGACAGCTCCACGGACCAGGAGGAGCCGCAGAGCCAGACTGGGTCAGCAGCCGAGGAGTGGTCGGAGGGACCCAGTGGCACGGAGGGCGAGGGGAGCCACACCGAGGAGTCCTCAGCACCATCCACCTCAGCTGAGGACCAGAGCAACTCGGACGATGACTCCCTTATGGAGGCAGGTGTCAGCAGCCACCACACCCCAGCTAGTGTTGCTGTCCCCGCCACCACCACCACCACCACCGCCCTCCCGTTGGCTCCCATTCCCGAGGTCCGTGGAGGCTCCCATGTTCGGGAGCGTGTCTCCTTTGGGCCAGGCACCGCACCCCCTGCACCTGTGTCCCCTGCTGCCCTGAGTGAGGAGTCTGTGTACCTCCTCTGCCAGCTCCATGTAGGACAGACAGCGATGCTGAGTGTCCTCCATGCACACACCAGTCTGTTGACTCAGCTGGTGTCATTCATGGAGGGCATCTCATCGGGCATGTCTGACCTACAGAGGGGCAATAGGTCCATGGACTCCTCCCTGACGGCAGCAGTGTCCCTCCTCCGACAGTACCTCACCCCTCCTGCCTCTGCCCCATCCACACTCCCCAGCACCTTACCCGTCCCAAGCACACACACACTGGCACAGGCACACACCAGCACAGACACATGCAGCACACGGACACACACGCCAGAAACAAAATGCACACGCACGCACCGTCAGGGGACTGCAACCACACTCACAGGGGATGGGGCACAGGCACAAACACACGCATCCACAAGCACTGCGCAGTCCTCAGTTGCCTCGCCCTCCAAAGACCCCTCCCTTGCCTCACCTGCAACCCCATACAAACAGCGGCTCTTCCTCTGTGACCTTGGCCTCTCCCCTCCGACCCAGCTGATCCAGCATTCAGGGGGAAGAGGAAGCCCATCCACATAGAGCGGAGTGCCCCTGGCCCCCGGACACCATCCCCCAGGCGCGGACCGACTGAGGCCCCCACCCGCAAGTCCCCCGGTCCCGGAAGAGCAAGACCCCGCCGCCGCCCTGCAGCTCAGGCACCAAGTCTCCTTCCTCCATCCCTCAGGCCCCCACTCCACAGGTGCCCCCACCACACCCTGCCCCAGGTTCCCCCACCCACAGATACACCATCCCCAGAAGGAACAGGCCTTCTCCCCCTGCCACTTGCTCTTCCGGCCCCACACCCCCCGCTGCGCTTGTCTGTACCACTGATGTGGTGAGGGTGTCCTCCCCCTCTGTCCTGCCCACCTTTCCTGATCCCCATTCTCCTCCCCTGGAGGTGGGCACTGCAGTGGAGTCCACTATCACCCTGTCTGACTTGGGCGCTGCAGTGGCGGACCTGTCCACTCCATCTGCAGGGTCCACTGCAGTTGTGCCGGCACCCACAACATCTGAGTCATGCCCCCCAGTTGTGCCGGCACACACCATGTCAGACACCTCCACTGCAGTTGTCAGTGGCTCTCCAGCACCCACCACCCCTTCATTGCCTCCTCCTGGTGAGCCCTGATCCTGTCCCTGCGGTGCCTGGCCTGCCCCCCGTATGCCCCTCCTAGGGGATTGTCCCCGGTTGTGATCAGTGCAGGCATGCATAGGGTGACATCTGCCACTGTCACCCTGTATAGACTTCCTTGATGGACTGGCCATTGGCCTTTGTTGATACCTTGCAGTTCTTCCAAGTTTTGAACCCACATGCTGAATAAAGCAACTTTCTGTTCTCTAGTGGTTTTGCTTCTGATGTACATGATGTTGATGATGCTAACCGTGCCCTTGCTGCAGTGATGGTGATTTTTGGACTCATGAAAATGAAGTGTTACTGTTCATGTACCCATGTGTTCCAGGGGGACAGTGTCCTATCCTGTGGTGAATCCATGTCGTCCTTGGCAGCATCTGAGGGTGTCATGTATTCAATATTTGGCAATGGGATTTCCTACTTACATTAGCAATGTCACATCTGTGGGTTCCACCCATGCACATCTGTTGTGTTTGCCATTGTTCAATTAGTCTAGTTCCCTGACCGTGTGGCCATCTCCACTGGACATGCAGGTTTGGGCATCAATGGGGAAGGACTCTTCTGTGTTGTCAGTGCAACTTGCTATACATGTGTGTTGGATCTGTGCTGTTGATTTCGTTGACATTCCCATGACCAGGCTGATGTGACGGGAGCCTTCATTTGGTGCTAATTGTTGACTGTGTGACCAAGTGTTCTGCTGACATGATGGAGCCCTACTGATGCGACATATGGCACAGCTTTCCTCACACAGGAGTGGAGTCCCCTCATGGCAGTGTGTACTCCTGTGACATCTCGTGCGCCCAAGGTGTGTGTTGTATGAGCATGTGTGTGTGTTCACTTCCATGTTGCTGTGCATGCTGGGATCCCTAGTGATGTTCCTGTTTGTGATGCTTGCTGAGTTGAGCTATGTTCCCCCAAAGTCTTCTCCCTGGGTTCTCTGTGATGTGGGTGCATGGCACATTACTGGCATCAGGGTGTCACCCATAGGTGTGTTTGCTGTCAGGGCTGAGTTTGTGGGCAGACGCTGATGTGTCACAGTCCGGATTCCCCTTTGCACTTGTTGTTGACACCTGTCATGTGATTTCTGGTTTGTGTTAACTTTCATTGGTTGTGACACGTTGTGTGTGTGACTGCTGGCACTCCTCAGGGCTGCAATGTTGGTAGTTGTCTATGTGTGTCCTTTGTGGGTGACCTTGGCTTCTTCATAGGTGTGTGACTGTGGCTGGGATCCCATTGGTTTGTGTGGTATTGCCGTCATGTCCATGTACAGCATAGTGTGCAGTGTGTCAGACATTCAAGAGCCTGGTAGAGTGGCCATGTGTGATGTGTTCCTGCACCTTGGTTCCCACCACCCCCCTGGGATTGTCATGGGTGCATGTGCAATGTCACCAGTGCATGTGAGCTTCACTGCTGCACATTGTTGTAGGTCGAGGTGTGTGGTGTTGAGTGTGTGCAGATGAGAGTTGTTGCCCGGCTAGACCCCTGCCTCCATGTTGGCCTTGGCTGACAGGCTGTGCTGGATGATTTGTGCTTGTGTAGGTGTGATGGTAGTTTGTTGCTCAGGACACATGACTGTGGTTCACAGTGTGAACGACATCTAGCTTTGTCATCACAGTGGGATTGTAATGCAGCCCAGGGTCACCACATTGTGTGGGCCCTGGGTGTGGTGCTGTGGTGTCTGTGTGTCTTGCTGTGTCAGTTGCTGTTCCTACATGCTTGTGTGACATGTGTGATTTGTGCTCCCTCTCATCTGACAATGCCTGATTGCCCACATAGGGGATTTGGATCCATGAGTTACCTTTGTGTGGCACTGTATGCACGTCTGTGTAATTGGTATTCAGGCCTCCTCATGTGTTGGGTGTTTGCCTGGGGACACTGGTACCCCCCTCACCTGTTGTGTTTGATGTGCAGTGTGGGTCTGCCTGTTTGTGTTTGTGCATCTGCACCACTGCATTGGCATATCTTTAGTGTGCCATTGGCTGTATGTTGTTTGGTGTGTTTGCCCTGCTGTCCCTGGGACTCCTAGGTCATCAGTCAGCACAATGATCATTGTGTGTGTCCCCCATTGCTGCCATGGTATGGTATCTGTTCACATCCCTTCTACAGTCTCCACTGGGTATCTGGATTTGTGTGCCCATTGGTGCAAATATGTGGGTCTGCATTCTGATGGTCACTTCTGTCATTGAGTCATTGATGAGTGTTGACAGTGTCAGCCCCCATGGGTGATGTTTGTCTGCACATGGCCAAAGGTATGTCTTGTTTGCACTGCACTGTTTGCCTCCCCCATTCTATGTTGCTATGGGACACAAGCACTAGTTTGCCACTGATGTGTTTGTTGTTCTGTGACCAGGAATAATCCATGCAGTTTGGCAGTTGCAGCTTATTCTTTGTCAACACATACATTTTGGTCACTGTGATGATGGGGGTCTGGACCCCACTGCCACAATGTTCAATATGTGCTTCAGCTATGGACCCCACACTCACATTTTGGTCACTGTGATGATGGGGGTTTGGACCCCATTGCCACAATGGTCAATATGTGCTTCAGCTATGGACCCCACACTCACATTTTGGTCACTGTGATGATGGGGGTTTGGACCCCATTGCCACAATGGTCAATATGTGCTTCAGCTATGGACCCCACACTCACATTTTGGTCACTGTGATGATGGGGGTTTGGACCCCATTGCCACAATGGTCAATATGTGCTTCAGCTATGGACCCCACACTCACATTTTGGTCACTGTGATGATGGGGGTCTGGACCCCACTGCCACAATGTTCAATATGTGCTTCAGCTATGGACCCCACACTCACATTTTGGTCACTGTGATGATGGGGGTTTGGACCCCATTGCCACAATGGTCATGGCCTGCTTGCATTGTGGGTGCCACACACATTTATGTGTGGCACTTGTGATAGGGGGTCACATTGTATGTCCACAGTCCTGTTCAGTGTTGTAGGCATTTGACACAGTCTACACACGCTTGTCATGGTATTGGGGGGATGTCTTTGTGTTGCATTCTTTCTGCTGGTGTGTGCTTCTTGTGGCATGTATTTGCCATCCTGTGAGTGGGGGTGGTAGTAGTAGGCATCCAGCCCCCATGGGTGGAGGTGGTAGTAGTGGTAGGCACCTGGCACCCCCTGGGTAGAGGTGGTAGTAGTGGTAGGCACCTGGCACCCCCTGGGTAGAGGTGGTAGTAGTGGTAGGCACCTGATACCCCCATGGGTAGAGGTGGTAGTAGTGGTAGGCATCCAGCCCCCCATGGGTAGAGGTGGTAGTAGTGGGAGGCACCTGGCATCCCCTGGGTAGGGGTGGTAGTAGTGGTAGGCATCCAGCCCCCCATGGGTAGAGGTGGTAGTAGTGGGAGGCACCTGGCACCCCCTGAGTAGAGGTGGTAGTAGTGGTAGGCACCTGGCACCCCCATGGGTAGAGGTGGTAGTAGTGGTAGGCACCTGGCACCCCCTGGGTAGTGGTGGCAGTAGTGGGAGGCACCTGGCACCCCTGGGTAGAGGTGGTAGTAGTGGTAGGCACCTGGCACCCCTGGGTAGTGGTGGTAGTAGTGGTAGGCACCTGGCACCCCCTGGGTAGAGGTGGTAGTAGTGGTAGGCACCTGGCACCCCTGGGTAGAGGTGGTAGTAGTGGTAGGCACCTGGCACCCCCTGGGTAGAGGTGGTAGTAGTGGTAGGCACCTGGCACCCCCTGGGTAGAGGTGGCAGTAGTGACAGGCATCCAGCCCCCATGGGTAGAGGTGGTAGTAGTGGGAGGCACCTGGCACCCCCTGGGTAAAGATGGTAGTAGTGGTAGGCACCTGGCACCCCCTGGGTACAGGTGGTAGTAGTGACAGGCATCCAGCCCCCCATGGGTAGAGGTGGTAGTAGTGGGAGGCACCTGGCACCCCCTGGGTAAAGGTGGTAGTAGTGGTAGGCACCTGGCACCCCCTGGGTAGAGGTGGTAGTAGTGGTAGGCACCTGGCACCTCCTGGGTAGTGGTGGCAGTAGTGGGAGGCACCTGGCACCCCATGGGTAGAGGTGGTAGTAGTGGTAGGCACCTGGCACCCCCTGGGTAGAGGTGGTAGTAGTGGTAGGCACCTGGCACCCCCTGGGTAGAGGTGGCAGTAGTGACAGGCATCCAGCCCCCCATGGGTAGAGGTGGTAGTAGTGGGAGGCACTTGGCACCCCCTGGGTAACGGTGGTAGTAGTGGTAGGCACCTGGCACCCCCTGGGTAGAGGTGGTAGTAGTGACAGGCATCCAGCCCCCCATGGGTAGAGGTGGTAGTAGTGGGAGGCACCTGGCACCCCCTGGGTAAAGGTGGTAGTAGTGGTAGGCACCTGGCACCCCTGGGTAGAGGTGGTAGTAGTGGTAGGCACCTGGCACCCCCTGGGTAGCGGTGGTAGTAGTGGTAGGCACCTGGCACCCCTGGGTAGAGGTGGTAGTAGTGGTAGGCACCTGGCACCCCTGGGTAGAGGTGGTAGTAGTGGGAGGCACCTGGCACCCCCTGGGTAGAGGTGGTAGTAGTGGTAGGCACCTGGCACCCCTTGGGTAGAGGTGGTAGTAGTGGTAGGCACCTGGCACCCCCATGGGTAGTGGTGGCAGTGGTGACAGGCATCCGGGCCCCTATGTGTATATGTGGCATTGGTGATGGGCATCCCGCCCCTATGGTGCTGCTGTTTCTGGAGTAAGTAATTTCTGCATCCCTGTGTGTGTGTGTGATATGTCTGGTACGTGTAGTTTGTGTTTGTGGTTGGTGTCTGACTTACCTTCTGCGCCGTACGCGTCCGTGCCTGTTCCGGTAGTAGATGTAGAATATTGGTAGGATCGGAACGATGGGATTCATTGTTGGTTCGTCTCGTTCGTCTTCGTCGTTGCTTCGCCTCGTCCTCGTCGCTGGCGTGTTCGTCTCGTAGCCGTGGATCGTGTTGTGGCGCGAATCGGAGCTTATGTGCGCCTCTCCCGGATGCTTTGACGTGCCGTGCGTAGCGACGGGTTTGGCGCGTACGGGAAGCGCATCGTACTTGTCCGGCCGGACGGGGCTGCTTTTTGGCTTCCGGGCGACTCGTATCTGCGTTTACGGATCCGGCTCGGTCGGGGATCAGGACCTGGATTGGGTGAGTACGACTCGGTCGGAATCTGCGCTGTTGTGCGCATCGTACTTGTTCGTTCGGATTGATGTGCGGATCGGTCGGGAAACAGGCATTCGCATGGCTTTTTTCCCGACCGAATGGCGTAGGGTGCGTCTCCGGCCAAGATCGGAATCGACCCCAAAGTGTCACCATCCAAATTGTATTTCTGCAAGAGAGATGTTCTATATTATGGACATCACATCGAAAAAGGAGATAGAAATGTGTTGCAAGACAGTTTTTAGGACTGGTTGGCTATTGTCGTCAATGGATTCCCAATTTCTCTTTGACAGCAAAACATCTTCAGAGGCTTACCCACAAAGATGTGTCAAATCCAGTGCCCTGGAATGATGAATGTATGCACTCTTTTACTGAACTGCGAGAGAGTCTTTGTTGAGCTCCAGCTTTGGGAATGCCGGACTCCAGCAAAAGCTTTGCTCTGTTTTGCAGTGAGCGCAAAGTTTGCGCATTGTCAATGCTAGCTCAAATACATGGCACTGCGAGTAGACCTGTAGCATATTTTTAAGCTACTCTTGACCCTGGAGCTGATGCCTTTCCTGGATGCCTTAAAGCTGTTGCTGCAACATGTGTGAGTCTGGAACAGAGTAAGAGCATGTGCCTCATTCTGTTGAGATATTGCTTACTTGTACTCGAATGCAACATCTCACTAGCAGCCGGCTCACGAAATATGAGCAGGTTATTTTGGGAGTGGAGAACGTAACTTTGATTAAATGTACACGTCTGAATACTGCAACCTTGATGCCTTTGCCTGGAAATTAGATTGTGGTTGATGAAGCAGATGATGATTGTCTGGATGTGACTGAATTGTGTACCAAGCCAAAGCATAATATTTTAGATACACCATTGCCTGAATCTGATCATGTGTTGTTCGCGGATGGATCTTGTTTGCGAGATACAGAAGGAAATCTGAAAGCTGCATATGCTGTATGTACAGTCACAGGTGTGATTGAAGCTTCTTGATTCCAGGGTATATACTCTGCCCCAGTTGCTGAGTTGGAGGCGTTAATGCAAGCTTGTAGCTTATCTGACAAATTGCGAGTTACCATAATTTTCACTGACTTTGGTCAGATTTGGTGTTGCACATGACTTAGCGCAGTTGTGGTCACAGCGTAGGTTCATGACATCATCAGGATCCACCCATTCAAAATGGGGAAAGCATGAGGAAACTTCTGCTGTCATTCCAACTGCCTCCTCAAATTGCCATAGTGAAGTGCAGTGCCCATCAGCAGGGCAATGATTATGTCACAGTCGGTAACTGCTATGCGGATGAGACTGCGCACTATTGCGCTCTAAATTCTTACATCTTCAATGGAGATCCCCTTCAAGAGAACACTGATGTCCCTGAGTGTAGGCTGTTGTTGTCAACAGTAGAGACCTGGAAAGAAATGAAGGCATTGCAGGATGAGTTATCAGAGGCAGAGAGGCAGGGATACAGGGATAGGTAAGAGCAAGTTGTACCAAAAGACAAGAAGATGAGGTCTGGGTATACACAAATGGGAGACCGGTATTAACAGATAGTTTGCTGCCACCCATGGCTGGACACTATCATGGTCTTGCACACGTTGGAAGGGAATCTATTATGTGTCTCCTTCTCCAGACATGGTTCAATCCCCCATTCAGAGCTGTAGCAGAAGCATTGTGTCATCGGTGCATGGTATGTCAACAAAATGTAGGAAAAAGAACACCAGTTGTAATGAGTCGGTACAGAGCAAGAATATCGATGTATAAATATCGACCTACAGAAATATCGAGGGAAAAATATTGTGGGTAAGAAATATCGATGTAAAAAATATTGTGGTAAAGAATATCGATTGTTAGGTAATTAATATCGATTGCAAAAATATCGAAGTGTTAAATATCGTTTACAAAAATATAGTTGTTAAAAATATCGATTCATTATTAATGTTATGTATTTTAGAATTTTGTATGAGAATTGTTTGTATTTTTATTATGTGTGTTAAAATTTTAGCAGTTAATATTTTTTTTTAACTTGAATTTTGCGTTTTAGTTTCGTAGCGGGTTGTGGGTTTATAGGGGAATAGGGTGGGAAGTAATTTAATTATATAGATTTTATTTATTATTTATAGTAGTTAATAATTTTTTTTAAATTGAATTTTGCGTTTTTAGTTCCGTAGCGGGTTGTGGGTTTATAGGGGAATAGGGTGGGAAGTAATTTAATTATATGAAATTTATTTAATAATTTATATTTATTCATAATTGTATAATTGTGATGTTATAGAGTTATAAATGTGTAAATTAATTTATTAATAATTGTTTGATGATTAGTTGTTAATTATTTTAAATTAATCAATAAATAATTAATTATGTTCATTGTTTAATTAATTTTAGGTGTGTGTTGTGGTTTTCATAGGTGTAAATGGTGGGAAGTAATTTATTTTTTATTGATGATTTATTAATTATTTGTTAATTAATTCGCATTAATTAATTTGTTAATTAATTTGAATTAATTAATTAGTAATTATTAATTTTAATTGTGTAATTAATTTTAGATGTGCGTTGTGGATATTATAGTGTTAAACAATGTGTAATTAATGCATTTTTATTATTTTATTTTAAATAATAATATATTTAAATTTCAATATTAATTATGTTAATAATGGAAATAAAATTTAATAAAAATGTTGATGTTTATTTTTTTATTGGTGTGGTATCCAGCACTTTCCCTACTGTTGCACTCACTGGAGTGGGAATAGTAATTTTTACCCCTCCGCTATCCAACACTTTCCCTGCTGTTGCACTCACTGGAGTGGGAATAGTAATTTTTACCCCTCCGCTATCCAACACTTTCCCTGCTTTTGCACTCACTGGAGTGGGAATAGTAATTTTTTCCCCTCCGCTATCCAACACTTTCCCTGCTTTTGCACTCACTGGAGTGGGAATAGTAATTTTTACCCGTCCGCTATCCAGCACTTTCCCTGCTTTTGCACTCACTGGAGTGGGAATAGTAATTTTTACCCCTCTGCTATCCAACATTTTCCCTACTGTTGTATTTATTATGTTGCAAAATGTATTTTTTATATTTCTTTTAATAGTTTAATGTGTTAATTAATTATAGAATGTTTTATTTTATTTTAAATTATTCATATATGTATATATTTTATTTTTATATAATTTAAAAAGTTTATAAATTAAGTAAAGATAATAGTTAATAAAATATTTTTAAGTAAATATATGTATTTGTACACATTTTTGTGTGTTTATATTTTATTTAATTAAGTTTATTTGTTATATTTAGTTAAAATATATATTAAATGTAATTTATTTTGTTAAAAATATTAATATTATTTAATATATTTTATTTAAGTTATATATCTTTTTTAAGTCGATATTATTTACATCTATATTTTTTACTTCGATATTTTTGTATCGATATTATTGTAGGTTAAAACTGGAAGGGGTTATTAATTCTCACAGGTAGAAAAGATGGCGCTAAACCTAATAACGTGATAAATTCAAACCAAATTAACAATTCTAACGGTGCTATAGGTGGGGGGAATAATCCCATAAACCCCCAAACCAGGACAAGGGTCCAAAGCAATATATGACACCAATCCTATGCACACGAAAAACAATATACAGGGTAGTGATAAAACACTGTCCCAAGGGTACAAAAAACCATGAAGTCCTCAGCCGGTATAATTCATTTTAATGTTCAGAGTATTATTTTCCCCAAGCCAGCCAACACGTGTTTCGTCAGTGGGTAATAACCCTTGACTTCTTCAGGGCTTAATTATGGTCTGGCAAACCAATCAGACCTCTTAGCCGGTGATAGTTCCAACCCGGCGGTGACGTCTTCAAAGTTGTATCCTTATAACAACAGATCATTCAAGTTCTCGGATCCAGTATGTCGCATATGGTCCGAGCATCCCATTGGCAACCTGTATATCCCTCAATTGCGGCGCTCCTCATCCGAGTGCCTTAAAACCATCAATAGACGGAGACTAAGCCGTCTACACCAACCCAATACTGAGATTTGGCGAGTACACCAACACGTCCCGACAGTTCCCGGGATTTCAATCAACCGGATGCGGTTATTTAATTAAGTTTATTTGTTATATTTAGTTAAAATATATATTAAATGTAATTTATTTTGTTAAAAATATTAATATTATTTAATATATTTTATTTAAGTTATATATCTTTTTAAGTCGATATTTTTTACATCTATATTTTTTACTTCGATATTTTTGTATCGATATTATTGTACTTACCTGTTTAAGTAAAGGGAGTCGATATTTTTGTATTCGATATTTTTACCACGATATTTTTGTAAACTATATTTTTTACATCGATATTTAATCAGGGAACCAATGAGTCATGTATGAAGATCTGGAGGACCATTTAACAAGATGCAACTTGATTTCATTGAGATGCCTCCTTGTAATGATCTGAGATACATTCTTGTAATTGTATGCATTTTCTCATGATGGAAAAAGGCTTACCCCACACAAAGGAATGACAGTTTGACTGTGACCAAGTTGCTATTGAGGAAATGTATACCGCCTTTTGGATTTCTGACTTCTTTGGAAACAGACCAAGGGATACATTTCAATAATGAGGTCTGAAAGTTGTTATCTGCAGCACAAAAGATTGATAAAAAGTTACATTGTGCTTAGCCGGTGATAGTTAAAAATACATTTTGCAACATAATAAATACAACAGTAGGGAAAATGTTGGATAGCAGAGGGGTAAAAATTACTATTCCCACTCCAGTGAGTGCAAAAGCAGGGAAAGTGCTGGATAGCGGACGGGTAAAAATTACTATTCCCACTCCAGTGAGTGCAAAAGCAGGAAAAGTGTTGGATAGCGGAGGGGTAAAGTGAGCAGTGGAGCAAGTGAAAGGAACATTAAAGTCCAGGTTGCCAAAAGTGTGTGCTTCAACTTCTGTGAAATTAACTGATTCTTCACCTCTTGTGTTGATGAGTTTGAGAAGTACCCCAGAAAGAAGAATGGGACTGCCTCCTCGTGAAATTTTTATGGGGAGGGCAAAGAGACAGCCTGCAGTCCCAGCGAACAAATTGGTCAATATAACAGATGATTTGGTGCTCAATTATTGTAAAGGACTGGCTGGCGTGGTACGTTCTGTGTCTCAGCAAGTTGGGGAAGCTGCAACTTTGCCTCAACAGGAGCATTGCCACACCCTCAGCCCCGGTGACTGGATCCTGGTAAAAAAGTACGTACGCAAGTCGTCCCTGGAACCTCGTTGGCCATTCCCAGTGATTCTGGTAACCACAACTGCTGTCAAATGTGGTGGTCTTCCAAATTGGGTACACGCTGCCCACACTCACCGAGTCACTAGGTGAGATATTGACCTAAACAAAGGGAACAGTGGACCTGAAACGCGAGTAATAAATGGAGACCGTTGGCCCAAAAAAAACCAGACAGATAGAGACGCATTCCAACTGAATGCCGAGTACCATGAACAATTGCAGAAGTCTCTAGTCAGTTGGAACAAAGCAACAGTGATGAGAGACAGTCAGTTAAAAGGTCCAAAAGAGCAAAGATACCAAGTTGCAAATGCACAGCACCAGAGTGGACTTACTTGGCATCAAAAGATTGGGAAAAAGCATATCACGCCTTTTTGCTTAACAATCCAGGTTCCTATGAACCGCCTTGAGAGACTGTTGTGCTCAAACTGAACTTTGCAAACAAAAGTAAGAATTGAAACCAATACAAAAGGAGACAGGAATACGAGCATCTATACGATACATGGACTGAAATCAACAGTTATAAGTGACTGCAAACTGTGATAAAGAGAAGCTAACACAACTAAAGTAAGCTCCTTAACTTAATTTCTGTTGCAACACTACTGACATCTAATCTAAATTATAACAAAGTCATGAGTTCTGATTCTATAGAAGTCATCGATCTAAATCCGGTATCGCTGAAATGCAAAAGTAATATTTCTCATAATTCTAAATTTGCCTCATCATGTGTATTTAGAAAAGACAGAGGGGTCGATTCCGATTCGGGCCGGAAAAATCTCCGTCCGAGCCGGACACGGAGAGATTTCCGACCGAATCGGACTCTGGCAGTCCGACCGAACGAGTACGATGCGCACGCATGCGATCGGACTCGATTCGGTCGGACTCCCATTGAAGTCAACGCGTACGCGGGCTCCCATTGACACAATGGGTGCGAGGCGGACAAGGGCGCCCCCTACAGCGGGTACGCCTCGATGCGGTTCGCGCCGTACATGCATGGTAGGGGGGACACATGGGTCCCCCCTGTGTGCGCCTCGCGCGGGTACGCGTACAGGGGGGTCCGACACGGACCCCCAAAGTACAGCTCCGACTGCTTTTTCGAGCCGGACGGCGCGAGTCGGTCGGACTGCTCGCAGCGCGCATCGTACTTACCCGGCCGGAGAACGACTCCATTGCGCGAGGCGATCCCTGTCCATGCGAGTCGGTCGGAGCGTGTTGGACCCGCGTTCGAGTCGGTCGGCGTTTTCGCGAGCGCTTGCATCCTACTCGCTCGGCCGGACGCGCGTCCGATTTGGTCGGGATACAGGGCTCCGAATCGGATCCGGTTAAACCGAATCCGATTCGGAGCACTACCGGCCGAGATCGGAATCGGCCCCTAAGCCTACTTCTGTTCCTAAATCTTCAATAGAAAATAATAACAATTAACTAAGCATGTTAGCTGACAAAACCTTACATGGAGATCAGTCTATAAGCGATTTCTCATTGAATGTTTTTACTAAACTTTTGTATGAATATGTATAGACCATGGATGCCAGAAATTTTTATGTGTGCTTACAGTTATCTACTTCCATTTCAGAGGGAGTCACTTACCATAATTTGCCTGCTACATATGCAATTTTTTGCAGTGTACTAACTAGCTTGTTTTATTGCAAATGGCAATTTCAATATTATTATTCCAATAATGACTTAGGGCCATATGTATCAAGCCTTTTTCCCGTTTGCAAACGGGCAGATTCTCAGAATCGGCCCGTTTGCGAATTGGAAAAAGCCATTTGGGATGTATCATCCCAAAAGGCCATCGCAAAATAGAGAATTGCAAAATTTGCGATTCTCTATTTTGCGAATGCAATTAAGGAATTGCAAATTGCGATTCCTTAAATGCAATTCTGGAAGCACCAGAAATTTGCTATTTGGCCTTAAGGAATTGCAAATTACCACCAACTTCAAGTTGGTGGTAATTTACGATTTTCTTTAAAAAAGCACTTTTTGATTTTTAAAAGTGCCATCTGACACACATACATGCCCTAAGGGCATGTATGTGCGTCAGATGGCACTTTTAAAAAATGTGCACACATGCATTTTCAGGGGTGCAACAGGGTGTCCTTTTGCCACCCTTGCAACCTTGAAATTGCATTCTCAATTTGCGATTCTGTAATTGGTAATCGCAAATTGAGAATGTCTTCCCATTCATTCCTATGGGCTAGGAGGCCCATAGGAATGAATGGGAAGGTATTCCTTAATTGCGAATCTCAATTTGCGATTCGCAAATAAGGAATATGTAGGATTCGCAAAATTTTTAGCAAATCCTACATACATTGCATTTTGCGATTCTCTAATTGCGATTCTCTAAGAATCGCAATTTGAGAATCGCAAAACTCTTTTTTGATACATATGGCCCTTAGTCTTTTCTGAAGTGCCCATTAGAAAACACTTGAATCCTGTGCCTGATACTCAACCTGCCGAAGTGATGGGGGACTCAATTGAATACAGACATAGAGATATTATGGGTAAAGTTGCAAATCACATGAAAATTCGACCATGGGCTCTTAGAGTACCTGGGCTTAAACAGACAGGAACACCAGCTGCTATTGTTTAGACTGACAACATAGATGAATGTTATGCATATTACAGCGCAAAATTGAATACAGTAATAACTTTGTTGGTTCCAGAGAATGTGATTAAACTTTCCAAATTGTATGTGGTTGGGGATTATATTTCCAAGTTGTAGATGCCGGGTCTAGTGGCTCAGTGGACTAAGGTGTCCACGTCAGTGGACTGTGTTTGACCTCATGCTCACAGGTTCAAATATCGGCAGGTCCACTCATCCTTTCATCCATCTGAGGTCAATAAAATGAGTAGCATTGAGTTGGGTAACAATAAACATCTGTTATTCAGCGCCAAGATGCCTGCGGATGAACGTGCGCTTTACAAATACACATGTTATGTTAGATCAGGGATTTACTACCTTTGTGGGAAAAATGCCTATTACAGGCTGCTCAAAAAATGGTTTGGATATTTTTTCATGTGAATAGTTTTTCTGAAAATGTATCATGTGGATCAATCTCATGAAACCAATTAAATAAAACATTCCAGATTAAAAAGGGGTGCTATTGCTGCTGAATTCATAGGAGATATATTCGGTGTAATAATTCCATCAGTTGGGGTGATACTAAATTCTCACAAAATTAGGAATCTCTCCAATGTAGGTTATAGACTGTCAACTGATACAGTGGGTGGATTCTTAGCCATAGATACTTGAAACGATTGCTATGAGATCTATGGTGCTTCAAAACCGCCTTGCATTAGACGTCCTCCTCGCAAAGGAAAGCGGAGTCTGTCGAATGCTGAAGGTTTAACAATGTTGTACTTATATCCAAGATAAAAGTAAGGATTTGAAAAGATACATTTCTAACATTACACACCTGGAAAAAGATATGAGCGGATTGAAAGCTGATGGTGCTTGGGAATCAATTGGGAAGGGATTTTCTGCAATGGGGTAATGGTTTACTAACCTGGGAAGTGGACTAGTGGAACACATTTTAAAACCTGCACTAACAACTGCTGCTTGCATACTAATACTAATTATTGCCTTCAAAATCTACAGATGCCTAAAAACAAAGAAAGACATAAGAGGGGTAAAGAGAAAGAGAGATGAGATAGAATTGGAAGATAGACAATGTGGATATTATGACGAAATCAAAGCTCTGGAGCAATCTAGACTAAAGCTGATGAGGACAGCAGAACTATAAAGAGACATAAGATGAGATAAAATATAAAAGTGTGATGGCTTGATTCGCCATCAAAGGGTAAATTGTTGGAGAGGAAAATACATTTAAACTTTTAATTACATGAGAAAACCCGATTATGACACTTTCTGAGAGAAAAATTAATAAACGCTCACCAACTTCACATTCAAGAAAGTGACAAAACAAGAGAGTCTTAGTTACTGCATCGTAAAAGCATGCAGAAAAAGGTATAGTCTAGATGATATAATTCGTATAAATAATATAGACTGTGATTTATTAAATTAACAAAGTACTACTTTTCGTTAATGTGTGATAGAAATGTGCAAATGGTGAATTCTCACGTTATGGAGTTTATCTTTAATCATACTTTATTATCATTTATACGTGTGTATAGCTAATGGAAACTAGTTAATCATCATGATTTATCCAGAATATGATGACAAATTCAATTTAAATGTATCTTTTATGTGTATACGTGTGCACCAAAATGACATAAGAAAAGTAGGTGCTATACATTCCTAATTAATGATGCCTTCATGAAACTTTCATGGATTGTATTTCATACAAGTACTAATGACATACACTTAGAATGAATTTAATACATTAGGATTTCAAATAAATTGACATGTTAGTACATTTGAAAAGCAGAAATCTGTCATACTGACACATATTATTTTTAACCATACTAAATAGCTTCAAGTGCATCAGAGTTGTACTAGAATTATGACAATTCATATTCTCTATGAATGTATGATTATTAATCATATATGTTTTGCTTTATATTAGCTCAATTTAATTTAGGCCTGGCAGCATATGAGAAGTCCCTTGACCAGCTGAGTCTACTGCTCATGAGAGAATTCCTCAGTATTACCGATAATGTGATAGAGTTTTCCTTCCTGAGTTCTCATGTATTCTAAAAGATATGTTGCTATATTTTTCTGATACAATCCAGAACACCTGCCTGGGATACTGTCCTCTTGAATTCACGTATGTGCTCTTTCTAAAGGAGCATTGTTCTAACATTTCACATGCTGGATTGCTTAAGGACTGCATAATAGTCCCACCAAATTTCTCTACATTTTGGGGTCGATTCCGATTCGGGCCGGAAAAAGCACCGACCGACTCGGATCCGGAAATAATACCGACCGACACGTACCTGTGGCGCCCGACACGCCAAGTACGATGCAAGGCGTGAAAAATCCGACCGACACGTACCGAAACCAAGTCGACCGACCGAGCCGCAAGGAAAACAGCAATCCGACCGGAAAAACACACGAATCCAACCGACCGACACGCACCAGGAACAAATCCGACCGAAACGTACACGCGAACTCCAAACCGCAAAGTACGATGCAAGGCGCGAAAACCACGACCGAGTCGGACGGAGGCCAAGCCGCACGACCGACACGCATACAAAACCGAGCCGAAGCAACACAAAACACCGCGACCGACGCGTACGCAGCATAGAAAACTGCACAAACACAGCGTGAACGAAACGGAGAAGACCGTACGAGACAAATGCAGGGTCCGACTCGGTCACAAGAACGTTTCCAACATACACAGACAGCACAGAGGAAAAATCACCCAAAAAAGGCCAAACAAGCAATTACCAAGCCAATAAATACTGGGGGGTGGGGACAGAGAACAAAGACACACCCACAACTACACCTATATAAAGGACACAAATCACAACCATGAGCCTTTGCAAATGCCATTCCACTGCCAGCACCCAAGAGAAAGCAACCACACACCCACAGCTCATCCCTCACACAAGCCACACACCATCAGCACACCAACAAATACCTACCTCACATACACCCAGCAAAACACACACTCACACACCCTCACCTGCACACCAACACACACATCACTCACCATCACCATGCCCCCAAGAAGAATCACAAGTTCCTAGATTGTGAATTGGAAGTCATGGTAGACGAGATCCTCAGGGTAGAGCCACAGCTGTTTGGCACACTGGTCCAACAGACCCCCATCTCCCAGAAAACCAAGATGTGGGAGAGGATCATCAACAGGGTGAACGCACAATCACCATGTCGGCGCACAAAGACCGACATCCAGAACAGGTGGTATGACGTGCGCAGGAGGGTACGGGACCTGCTCAAGAAAGACTACATCAACAGCCAATACACCGGCAGTGGCCCTCCTGCCAAGCCAATATACCTCAGGCCCTGGGAGGAGAAGGTGCGGGCCATCCTTCCGCCAGTGAGCATATATGGACTAGAGGACATCCCAGAGCCTGGTGAGTACACAACAAATGTACACAATATACTGCCACAAAACATACACATCATTGTCAAGGGGAGAGTCAAACCATGCACTCATAGCAATTACACAGCAACCAGAACAGAATCATCCCAAAATGTGTATGTCAGTCAGATAAACACAACACATGCCATCAAAAAAGTCACATCCAACTGTGCCAACACATGTACAAACACAACTACAACTACAGCTAGGCAGTGGCACAAATAGAACTAACAAACACATCCAGACATGTAGCCACCACAACAACACCAACACACAGTGAAGACCACTCAAAGGAAGGAATTCTGTGTATGCTGGCCAAGTCAGTGTAGCCAATAGCATCATGGGAGTCGCAGTCACACATATTGCCCCCCCCACAACTGTCCCATCAACACCACCCTGAACCATGCTCACATCACAGGGAGTGGAGAAGGACTCACAAGATGGCTGACACTGGCTACTGCTGTGGGGAGCACAAGGCCCTGCTGCCAACTGTGTACCAACAAACAGCAGGACACCACTGACTGACATCCTGAGAGTCAACTTCCACTCCCTGCAATGCAAGCACGTTCCATGGTGGGATATCTGGCTAGCTGGGTGGGAAGGAGGACTTGCAGCACTGACCATAGTCACAAGCACCTCCCCTCACACACACCCCAACACAAACTCCACAGAACCCACCGGGTAGAATGCAATGCCCCCCATCCTAACACAAGATCCCACAAATAACCACCACCCTGGGTTATGTTGTGTGAAGCACAGGGCCACTCTTGGGACTTCTAGCCAAACAACTGCCAGGACAACACTCCCAGCCATCCTGTCAGCACAGCCAGCCCACCCCACAGGGAAGCAGAGTCAAAAGGAAGGAAGCATGGGCATGCTGGGAAGGGGGAGGAGGCAATAGCATGATGGGAGTCGTAGTCACAGCTCTACATCCCCCACCACATGGCCCAGCAAGCTCACACTCATGCATGCACATCCCACAGAGAGTGGAAAGGCCCATCAAAGATGTCTGACACTGTTGCTGTGTCGTGGGGAGCACAAGGGCATGCTGGGTACTGCACACCAACCAACAGCAGGACACCACTGTCAGCCATCTTGCCATTGCTCTCACACCCACACACACTGAACTCCCCACAAAAGCAAGTAAGTATGGGAATGCTGGGAAGTGGGGTGGAGGCAATAGCATGATGGGAGTCGTAGTCACAGACATAGCTCACCCCCACAACTGTCCCATCAACACCACCCTGAACCATGCTCACATCACAGGAAGTGGAGAAGGACTCACAAGATGGCTGACACTGGCTACTGCTGTGGGGAGCACAAGGCCCTGCTGGCAACTGTGCACCAACAAACAGCAGGACACCACTGACTGACATCCTGAGAGACAACTTCCACTCCCTGCAATGCAAGCACGTTCCATGGTGGGATATCTGGCTAGCTGGGTGGGTGGGAAGGAGGACTTGCAGCACTGACCATAGTCACAAGCACCTCCCCTCACACACACCCCAACCCAAACTCCACAGAACCCACCTGGTAGAATGCAATGCCCCCATCCTAACACAAGATCCCACAAAGAACCACCACCCTGGGTTATGTTGTGTGAAGCACAGGGCCACTCTTGGGACTTCTAGCCAAACAACTGCCAGGACAACACTCCCAGCCATCCTGTCAGCACAGCCAGCCCACCCCACAGGGAAGCAGAGTCAAAGGAAGGAAGCATGGGCATGCTGGGAAGGGGGAGGAGGCAATAGCATGATGGGAGTCGTAGTCACAGACATAGCTCACCCCCACAACTGTCCCATCAACACCACCCTGAACCATGCTCACATCACAGGGAGTGGAGAAGGACTCACAAGATGGCTGACACTGGCTACTGCTGTGGGGAGCACAAGGCCCTGCTGGCAACTGTGCACCAACAAACAGCAGGACACCACTGACTGACATCCTGAGAGACAACTTCCACTCCCTGCAACGCAAGCACGTTCCATGGTGGGATAACTGACTGGCTGGGTGGGTGGGAAGGAGGGCCGGCTGTCAACCAAACACAACCAATGCAGACCATGTTCACACCCCAAAAAATACATAGAAATGCCCAAATAATGCAGGACAATGTGCCACACCAATATCAACCCCTGACTGTGACGACTTAGGACAATGCAATGTACAGGCCCGCACCCAGAGGCACAGTCACAGTCACAACTGTCATGTGTGTCAACCATTGATGCCTGCAGAAACATAACATACATTGTTTGTGTCTCCCAAAAACAGGTGATGATGGGGACACAGCAGCAGACGCTGAGGAGTCCCAGTCCCAGGCTCAAGAGGATGCGGAGCTCACTGGCGTCGTACAGCCTCTGTCCTCCTCGGACGATGAAGACCAACCTTGCACATCCGGTGCAAGTCAACATGCAGCACCAGCAGGACCACCAGCTGCAGCACCAGCAGGACCACCAGCTGCACCCCCTGCACCCACCCCTCCAACGACTGTCACCACAAATACCATCCCTGCCGACATGGACAGAACAAGGAGCAACACCAGCACAGGGACCCTGGACCAACCTGGGGCCATGGACACCACCACCACCACCAACCCACGTTGCTGGTGTGCATGATGACCCACAACTGGTACGCATAGCTGATGCGTACCAGTCCAGCACCGGAGACCTCAGCCAGGTAGTGGGGCTCCTCAGAGACAAGAAACAGCAGCAGGCTGCCCATCATGCCCGCTTGGACTCCCACATGTCCCACGTGGAGTCACACATGTCCCGCGTGGACTCACACATGTCCCGCGTGGAGTCCAAGTGGGATGCACTGCATGAGATGACGGCGGTGCACAGGGACATTTTACAATGCCTCCGCCAGATGAACAGCAACCAGTCCACACCTCCCTGTGTGCCAACAACATCTGGTGCCGAACAAACTGCAACTGCCACAGGGAGGGAGGATGACTCTGGCGGAGAGTCCCCTGCACCGCAGCAGCCTGTACTTGAGGGCCCCCCCAAGAAGAGGGGTCGTCCGAGGAGGGAAAAGTGAGAGGCCGATGGCCAAGTGCAACTCCCAGGAAGCCTGAACCTGTTCTGGATGTTCGCCTTTGTGCACAGACTGTTCACCCTGTTGACGGCAACACTACTCCCACACATTGCATGGGGAGTACAAGTTGGACCAATGTGTCAGACAACTGTGGCCCCGATACTGGGGATCCTGTCTACCAGGACTTTCAATTCACCTAGGAACTTCGCATTGCAAGATTTATGTACAGCACTACCCATCCTATGCACTATTAACACAAATGTATCACAATAAACACACTAATACACCAAACTTGCCTCTGTCGTGATTCCAACGTGGGTGCTGTTATGGGGATGATGAACTGCAAAATTACACTGTGTATGCGAACTGCAACAGCAAGGACAACACAGGCATGTGAGTAAAGGCAACGTGACACATATGAGGGAGACACACCACCAGGGCTACACAACACATACACACCTAGGCCATCTGACTCATTGCCTACACTGATGTTGCCAGGGAAGACGGTGCAATGCACAGACACCACACCCATTCCCAGTTGTAGTCAAGTAGCCCACAGGTGCAGTAAGCAAATGGCAGTCAAATGTGTGACCACAGACAACGCACATCACAAAGTGAAGCACAGGTTTATTACACAGTTGCAACATGTCGTAACCACTACAGATGCAAGGTAATCCCACCTGGCAGCGGGCACACAGTCAACAACTGTAGACGGAAGGAAGTCCATGGGTGTGGCGCACATCACCTGTAGGGACACAACAGCTACCACCCTGGAAGTGCAATCACGTCGTCGGTGGACACAGTTGACCAAACGAATCTGAAAGTACCCTGTGCAGGACAGAAATGACACACAGTCAAAAGCAATGGAGTACAGGACAGAACAGCAAAACTCATGCACAATACATGTTACAAGATACCCACCCAGAACCAAGTCAGCATGTCAACACTGTTGGGGAGTACAGCCCACCTGTTAGCACACATCGCAACACACATCCAGTCAAGTAGCCCATGGACACACTCCAACAGCACCAGAGCACCACCCACACATCATGCCAACTCACATCATTGACATGACACCTCAGGATACTCACATTCAGCTAAAGAAGTTGGTGATGAGCTGTGTGCGGACATCACCATCATCATCATCATCATCATCATCGTCACTGGCATCGTGGTCCAGGCCAGGATCTTCCACAGGTGGTGGATGTTGGTGATTGTCATCCTGGATGAGAGGCAACTCCTTCCGCACTGCCAGGTTGTGGAGCATGCAGCAGACGATGATAATCTTGCACACTTTCGCAGGGGCATATGGGAGGGACCCTCCGGTCTTGTCCAGGCAGCGGAAGCGGCTCTTCAGGAGACCAAATGTCCGCTCAATCACTCTCCTGGCCCGACCATGTGCCTCATTGTAGCGCATCTGGGCTGGTGTCACAGGGTTCCTGAGGGGTGTCAGCAACCACGGCATGTTGGGGTATCCCGAGTCACCTACGGACAGACAAGTGCACATTAGCTGACTTGGAAAAGTGGGCGGAATACTACAGATCAGATCACACACAATGGCACAAAGTCAGTACACACCGACAAGCCAGGCACGCTGGTTCTGCATCTGTGCCATCATCCTGGGGATGCGACTACTCCTCATCACAAAGGCATCGTGTGTTGAACCAGGGAAACGGGCACACACGTGTGTGATGGTCATGTCTGCAAGACACACCACCAGTGCATTGACCGAGTGGTAGTGCTTGCGGTTCCTGTAGGCCTGCTCCTGGGCCTGTGGTGGTACCAAAGCCCCATGTGTCCCGTCAATGGAGCCAATGACATGCGGCATCCTCCCCAGGGCATAAAAGTCACTCTTCACATCAGTGAGTCATCGCAGTCTAGGGAAATAGATGTACCGGTTCAGGAATAGCAACATTGCCGCCAAAACATCGCGGAGCACACGGCTCAACATGGTCTGTGACATCCCACCAGCAGTCGCCACAGTATGTTGGAAGGTACCGGTGGCAAAGAAGTGTAGGGCTGCCATCACCTTCACCTTGGGGGTCAGCGCTGTAGGATACGGCCAGCCAGGCTGCAAATGTGGGGACAACTGCACTGCCAAATCCTCAATCAGCTGCCTGGTGAAGCGGTACCGTCGGATGCTGTCCCGTTCCACCATCGTTGCCAGGTCTGGGAATGGTCGATGGACAGCAGGAGCCCTGCAGTGCAGAGGAGAAGTAAGCAAGATTGTCAGTCACCCCACATATGCGGCATTGAACACACTCAAGATCCCAACATACATCATTATGAGGCACAACTACATGTAGTGTGCAGTTCCGGAAGGACATGTATGGTACATACATGGACAACATCTGTCAACACGGTCAACATCTGTCAACAGTCCCAGGTTGGCCCATTGGATATCATGAGGCCGTGTCACAGTTCCCATCTCCTGCTGCCGTGTCACAATCACCCCCCACAGTGACATGTGAGGACAGATGTGCCCCAGGCACCACAGCTCAACGACAGGTACATTCCCAGGGACCCTGTATTGCCACATGGACACTGGCATTACATGGAGTATCATGTATACACCACAGCAAAACAACCATGACCCCCACAGGTAGTGGCCCCACTTGCCACGGCAGGACAGACATGGATGTCTGTGACACACACACGCACAACATCAAAGTCCATGCACACACAACCTGGATGTGGAGACTGTCTCCCATTGTGCACATGAAATCAGAGACATTGTAAACACTACATGCACAAAGACTGTGGAGGACCATCACTATTGTGCCACTGGGACACCCTGGCTCAAACATACCGTCCCACATGGGACTCACGGGGTATGTGACATGACATACACATATACCACCGTGAAATGTGACCATGGCACATGCACAGATCTGAACAGTTGCACATCACAGTGGTCATGTACACGTAACACCCAGGATCCTGTCCCCATGAACACGTGCACAGCCTGGGGGTGGCTGCCCACAGGTGACACCCACAGGACAACATGTACACCAACATACACACAATAGGAAATGCAGCCTTACATGCCTTATGATAAAGTTTGGACAGGCTGTCGTGATGTAGGTGTGCCCCTCACTCCCTGGGAGCTATCTGTGGCTGGCATATGTCCATCTGAGACAGGCATGCTGACATATGCCAGTCACATGTACAGTGATGCGTTGTACTGCAATGGACCGATCAGTGCCCCCAGCCGGCCCATTGCATTCAATGTGTGCGGGTACGCGTTGTACCCCTGTACGCGTTGTACTGCAATGGACCGATCGGTGCCTCCGGCCGGCCCATTGCATTCAATGTGTGCGGGTACGCGTTGTACCCCTGTATGCGTTGTACTGCAATGGACCGATCGGTGCCTCCGGCCGGCCCATTGCATTCAATGTGTGCGGGTATGCGTTGTACCCCTGTACGCGTCGTACTGCAATGGACCGATCGGTGCCTCCGGCCGGCTCATTGCATTCAATGTGTGCGGGTACGCGTTGTAACCCTGTTCGCGTTGTACCCCTGTACGCGTTGTACTGCAATGAAACGATCGGTGCCTCCGGCCGGCCAATTGCATTCAATGTGTGCGGGTACGCGTTGTACCCCTGTACGCGTTGTACTGCAATGGACCGATCGGTGCCTCCGGCCGGCCCATTGCATTCAATGTGTGCGGGTACGCGTTGTACCCCTGTACGCGTTGTACTGCAATGGACCGATCGGTGCCTCCGGCCGGCCCATTGCATTCAATGTGTGCGGGTACGCGTTGTACCCCTGTTCGCGTTGTACCCCTGTACGCGTTGTACTGCAATGGACCGATCGGTGCCTCCGGCCGGCCCATTGCATTCAATGTGTGCGGGTACGCGTTGTACCCCTGTACGCGTTGTACTGCAATGGACCGATCGGTGCCTCCGGCCGGCCCATTGCATTCAATGTGTGCGGGTACGCGTTGTACCCCTGTACGCGTTGTACTGCAATGGACCGATCGGTGCCTCCGGCCGGCCCATTGCATTCAATGTGTGCGGGTACGCGTTGTACCCCTGTACGCGTTGTACCGCAATGGACCGATCGGTGCGCACCCATTGACAATGGGCTTGCCTGGCAACGGACGCGTTTTCGAATTTCGAACGAGTCGGTTGCTGGAAAATCAGTTGGTCACCCACAACAATGTTGCAAAATCATGTATGTCATGAAGTTGAAGATTTGAAGGATGCTGTGGGCGTGTTTTGGTGCTGCTATTCCATGGATTGGCCAGATTCAGAAGATGCAAACGACTTGGACCTATCACTTTGGACACAAGGGACAGTATCTGCCTCTCCAGCACATATATATTGCTGGCTGTTCCCCTGAGAGCTCACTTGTCTGCACTACATGCTCCAGGACGACATCTGCCACTGCACTGCTGCTGTCTCTGCCCCTCTGGACCCTGCAATGGCACGTACTGTGGAGAGAGCCCCAGCCTTCAGCCTTGAAGAGAACCAGGCCCTGCTGGACAGCCTACTTCCACAGTACAGCAAGCTGTATGGGACACCAGGGGAGCAGGTGAGTGTTCTGTGCACTGCCTTTCTGAATGTGCATTTTGTCTGACTAGCAAGGCTGAAAGTCTGCACGCCACTGGCTAGCAGGCTCACTGAGTAGTTGTCACCCCCCATAGTGTGTAGTGACATGCACTGGACAGGTATGGTGCAGTGACAGTGCATTTGAACAAGGTTTTACTTCCCATGCAATGATACCATGTAGTGACGTCTGGCAAACTGTCCATGGTCAGCTTTGCACTGCCTGTGTACATCATGTGCCCCTGTGATTGAGACATGTATATACAACTGTGTCATGCACGGATATGTTGCATGTGTAGTAATGGCCTTTTCACTTTGTCATCCTGACAGGTTAATGCCCATCGGAAGCAGGAGATCTGGAAGGACATCGTCCGGGCCGTCCGGTCCATGGGGGTCTACAAGCGCCGGATCCGCAACTGCCAGAAGAGGTGGCAGGACCTTCGGGGCTGGACCCGGAAGATTGCACGGGTCCAGCTGAAGCTGTCGCCTCCTCGCAGGAGGGGCGGAACATGGAACCTGACCCCCCACATGCTCCAGATCCTGGCGGTGGTGTTTCCAGACCTGGATGGGCAGCTGAAGGCCAGACAGCAGCAAGGAGGGGGTGAGTCAAAGACTGCACTGTGAACTCTGTATTACATGCTTTGTGCCCTCCTCTGGCCTGGTTCAACTGCCACAGTGCAGCAGTCATGTTGTCCAGGAGCCATGTCCCTCTATTGTGCACTGCCCACTGCTCATCTGATACCCAGGTGTGGCCCTTACATTCAGGGAATTGTGTCACTTGGGACTGTGTCCTTGCAGTTTGCTTCACTAAAGGTGGGGGACAGCATCTGTTTCCCTAACTCTGTTGTGGGCATCATGAGTGGGTCCATTGTTCACACAACGCCTGTGTTCGGACATGTGATCTGCGTGTTGCTTTGATATGCGGTCCACTTGCTGAGCCACCACATGTGCCTGGGGTATGTGGCACACGCCCATGCAGCGGGTGGGAACAATGTTTGGGCCCCAGGAGTGTGCAGATTACCTGTGTCACACATACATAGCCAGCTATCCACTGTCCAGGGCACATCCCTCATTCATGTGGAGCAGGACAGTCATGCCTACTCCAGGCCATGCAATGCACTCTGTACTCCCACTCCCGTGTATCAGCTGACACATTGTGCACAGTGATTTGACCCCTCAGGTGTCTGCCTCTGTGTCAGTGTGCTGTGGATTAGTTGCCAGGACTGCTGGGGTGTTTCTTGGTAGGGGCTCAGCATGCCCCTGGAGATGTGACCATAGGAGACGATACTTGTGTGTCACATAGGTGTTTGATCAGCTGCCCGTGCAGACTGGGGAATGCGAATGTGAAGTTCAGGCAGCTGTTCCCCATTCACAGCAAATTGTGAGGGGCTCAGGTTCAGAGGGTAGTGTCACAGGTCTCCCATATGTCCAATAGGTATGACCTGGACAGATGAGGGTTAAGATGATGTGTTGTGTGGGGGATGTACATGTGCACTTGTGCAGCTCCAGGACTTGCATTCCCCATGACCTACTATTGTGACACAGTGCATAGTGTTGTTGTCTGGCTGCCAAGTCATACATCACTGAGACAGTGATGTATGACTTAGCAGTCATGCCTCTGCCATGGCATGTGTCAACTTATTGGTGGTCCTGCAGGGGAGTGACATGTGCTACATGCACACCATTGTGGCGATGGCTATCAGGACATGGGTGCATCATGGTGTCTGTCGCTGGTATGCATCACATGCATTTCCTATTTGACTCTGGGCATCCCTTTCATCCGGAAACCTATACTGACTCAGTGGCAAGAGCTGTGATGTGTGCATGTCCACATGCCACACCGTGTTCTCTGCACTGTCCAACTAATGTGTACTTGGTGCATGTGTCCACACTGGGGTGTTGCAATCCAACAGACACCAGACAGATGGGTGCAAGGCCATGTGGGATGTGAGTGCCATGCTTGGCATCAGACTGACAATTGGCTTCTCCTGTTCAGTTAGGGCACTTTTAGCAATGTACAACTAATGATGCCAGGGCTTGCTCTGTAATGTGCTGTGCTCACAGTGGTGTGTGCGTTTGGTGCAGGTGACTGATGTCTGTCTGTTTCCCCATTGTTTGCAGATACATCCACGGCCTCGGAAGGGGACAGCTCCACGGACCAGGAGGAGCCAGAGAGCCAGACTGGGTCAGCAGCCGAGGAGTGGTCGGAGGGACCCAGTGGCACGGAGGGCGAGGGGAGCCACACCGAGGAGTCCTCAGCACCATCCACCTCAGCTGAGGACCAGAGCAACTCGGAGGATGACTCCCTTGTGGAGGCGGGTGTCAGCAGCCACCACACCCCAGCTAGTGTTGCTGTCCCCGCCACCACCAGCACCACCACCGCCCTCCCATCGGCTCCCATTCCCCAGGTCCGTGGAGGCTCCCATGTTCAGGAGTGTGTCTCCTTTGGGCCAGGCACCGCACCCCCTGCCCCTGTGTCCCCTGCTGCCCTGAGTGAGGAGTCTGTGTCCTTCGCCAGCTCCATGTAGGGCAGACAGCCATGCTGAGTGTCCTCCATGCGCACACCGCACTGTTGACTCAGCTGGTGTCGTTCATGGAGGGCATCTCATCGGGCATGTCTGACCTACAGAGGGGCAATAGGTCCATGGACTCCTCCCTGATGGCAGCAGTGTCCCTCCTCAGACAGTCCCTCACCCCTCCTGCCTCTGCTCCATCCACACTCCCCAGCACCTTACCCGTCCCAAGCACACACACACCGGCACAGGCACACACCAGCACACACACATCCAGCACACAGACACACACGCCACAAACAAAACGCACACGCACGCACAGTCAGGGGACTGAAACCAGACTCACAGGGGATGGGGCCCTGGTACACACACACGCATCCACGGGCACTGTGCAGTCCTCAGTTGCCTCTCCCTCCAAAGCACCCTCCCTTGCCTCACCTGCAACCCCAAAGACCCAGCGCCTCTTCCTCAGTGACCTCGGCCTCTTCCCCTCCGATCCAGCTGCTCCAGCATCCAGGGTGAAGAGGAAGCCCCCCCACACGGAGCAGAGTGCCCCTCGCCCCCGGACACCCTCCCCCAGGCGCAGACAGACTGAGGCCCCCACCCGTAAGTCCCCCCGGAGTGTTAAGAGCAAGACCCCGCCGCCGCCCTGCAGCTCAAGCACCAGGTCTCCTTCCTCCATCCCTCAGGCCCCCACTCCACAGGTGCCCCCACCACACCCTGCCCCAGGTTCCCCCACCCACAGATATACCATCCCCAAGAGGCTCCGGCCTTCTCCCCCTGCCACTTGCTCTCCCGGCACCACACCCCCGCTGCGCTTGTCTGTGCCACTGATGTGGTGAGGGTGTCCTCCCCCTCTGTCCAGCCCACCTTGCCTGTTCCCCATTCTCCTCCCCTGGTGGTAGGCACTGCAGTGGAGTCCACTACCACCCTGTCTGACTTGGGCACTGCAGTGGCGGACCTGTCCACTCCATCTGCAGGGTCCACTGCAGTCGTGCCGGCACCCACAACATCTGAGCCATGCCCCCCTGTTGTAATTTGGCAGCATTTAAGTTAAGCATTAGCTGAAGACAGCCTGTATTTAGAGGCTAAATTGTCCGCTTTGTGGAATCCATTTTGTATTTCTGGCAGCCATTTTGGCTGCCATGTGCTACCATGTGCT
The DNA here is from genome assembly GCA_963921515.1 of Calotriton arnoldi. Taxonomy (NCBI): domain Eukaryota; kingdom Metazoa; phylum Chordata; class Amphibia; order Caudata; family Salamandridae; genus Calotriton; species Calotriton arnoldi. The sequence goes on along the minus strand of CAWUFW010015353.1, from coordinate 29,084 downwards.
CGCCATGTGCTCTGTCCTACCTTCCTGTTAACTGCTCTTGAAATCTGCCTAGAGACAAGTTATATTTAGTTCCTCTTACTTTGCACATGCTCAGTTGAGCTTGCAGCTGTTCCGAGTTTATAAATGTCAGGATGTGTCTACTAAAAGTAGAAACTGTTAGCTCCACCCACTTGTCGACTGTGCATTCTCTGTATGACCTTATATGTACCTAAAACCAGCATTTGTGTTAGTACCGCCTTCATTTGAGCCCCTGTGTGGGTATAAAAGGACCAGGATCCTTCCATTCAGTGTGCTACTTCATGCATTACTGAAGGGTGATGTGCGAATGTTAGCTCCACCTCATGAGGTTTAATAAACTCTGTCTTTTCTATTCCAGTTTCTATTGCCAACTTCTTCCTAAGTGTCTGAGGACTCTGTGCAGAGAAGGGAGAACTCCTAAGCACTGGTAGGCCTTGCTGAGGCTCACTACTACAAATTGGCGCTTCCAACGTGGGACTCATCAGCGACTCGGATGCCCGAAGGACTGGTCGCGACGAAGGATTGGAATCTCTCTTTTGGACGCGATCGCTGCCTGAGGAGACCTGAGTCTTGGCACCCACGGCGTTTTCCTTTCTTTCTGATCTGACCATCCCGGCGGCGCCGGTCCTTGACTGAGATCTCTTCTGTTGATTCGCCGTGCAGTGACCATTTGGTCGATTTGAGAACTTGGCAGTTGGAACCTGGACACCATTTGATTGGTAAGAGCCGTTTTGCGGCACTTGCTGTTGGTTTGATGCCTTTGATTGGTAAGGTAGTTTTAGTAACACTTACTGTGGCTTTGTTTGTATGATTGGCCAATTTTGGAATCTGTTTTGTAATTATATATGTATTGCAATACATATAGGCAGGTAATGAGGAGAATTTTCTCTATTTAAAATTGTTTGAACAGCGCAACGTACGAAGAGTACCTTAAGCGCTACTTTGATTATAATACTGCATATTTTGCACTATTTTTTGGCATGCCTGTTTTCAGCACACTTCGTAGGATGTGTTGCTTTTGTAGTGGTACCAATTTGAGACTTGACGAAGCACAACCAGCCCCCTGGAGGGGACGCCTAATAGGGATATGTATATTAAGTATGGTATTTCTTCTATAATGTACTGCACGTTATGGAACAAATATACTAGTAAAGATCCTGAGTTGCGTTGGCCTATGTATGGGTCATTTGATTTGCGAAAAATTCAGTATGTGGAACAATGTATGTTTAAACGAAAGACTAGGCAAGATATGTTTGATTGTGTGCGAATGTGGGAGAAAGAAGTGCGTGAGCGAATGAAGCGTGAGCAAGCCTTGATTGACAAAGAACAGCGAAAGACCATTTATGCGAAAGCATTAGAGTTAAAAAACAAGGAGATGAAAGAAATTAAAGAGAGGGAAGATAGGGAACGCCATTTACAGGTAACTGGCCAATACGCTGTTAGGCAGCCCCTTTATCCTATCCTTAATAAACCGCAAGATGATTTCTTGTTATTAGATCGTTCTCCACCTCCGTATATTTTTTCTTCCGCTCCTCATGAGTCAGATGAGGACTCTTTTTCAGACCAGGACAAAGCTCGAGAAACTCGCTCCATGCTATCTGCTGAGCGTGCATCTGACATTAGATCTACTGCGCGTAAAGCCGTTCGTAGTACTACCACTGCCTCTGAACTTTTAGATAGTATAAAAGGATGGCAGGAAAGGGAGCAAATATATTTTACCGATACATTTGCTGCAGAGGTTATTGAACAATTTAGGAAGTATTCGGTAGAAATGGAGCCCGATGATGTAGCAACTGATTGTAAACAATTACGTGACGGTCTTTTTGTCTTCTCCCAGGTGGCTGACACGATCAGACGCTTGGTTAAACTGCGTGTTGAAGCAGCCCGTTTGCGAGAGGAGAAAAAGGCAGCAGAAACAGCTGCACTAGCATCTCAGATCAGCATGGCACGAACTTCTACTCCTGAAACAGATAAGAATGTTGTAATTCATGTGAAACCCATGCGGGAAGCCGCGCCTTTATATGTCCCTCCTAAAGGAACGGGTACAGAGGATGATAAGACTTCTCTTAATGCGAAAGGGTACTTTATTTATAATTGGGTTTACACTCCTTGGAATAGAGCAGATGTTATGGCCCTTAAAAATGCATTGCCTGACCCGCGAAAGAATCCAGCAGCCTTTTATGAGGAAGTTGAGGGTGCAATCAGCTCTTGTACAATCACTTTGTCGGATATTGATTTGTTTTTTGGATTAATATTACCACCTGATATGTGGAGAACTGTGCGCAAAATAGATGATAATGCGACATTTGGAGCATTGTGCAAAGATTTAGAGCGGATAGATGAAGATAGAGAACCTGCACAGAAACCGTGTCAGTTAATTTTAAATCTTCCGGCAGCTATATTAGTTAAGTTAAAGACGATCATTCCCCCTAAAAAGATAGATTGGACAGTGCTAGCGTCTTGCAAGCAAAAGGTAGATGAATCAGTTTCTGACTTCTTCACACGCTTTGAAGAAGCATTTCACGATTTTAGTGGCCAGTCATTGACAGATGACACGGGTAGGCATCTGTTTGTCGATAAATATGTCGCAAACCTTTTGCCAGGAATAGCTAGTCACTTAAAGGCCAGTGAGAGTTCATGGACTACATCTTCTCCGGTTTCTCTTTTAACTATGGCCCAGTATTATGAGCGGCAAGAATTAGAAGCCAAAGGTAATGAGGACAAAAAGTCTAAAGAGTTGAAAACAAAGGTTATGTTGGCTCAAGCTTATGGTCCGCCTTCTAGAGATAATGATAGAGGTGGACGTGGATCTTATGGTTCGTCCTTTCCTTCCTCTGCCCGTTCGAATTTGTCTGTCGATCAGTGTGCGTACTGCAAAAAATTTGGACATTGGCTTTCTGATTGTCCAGTGCTGCTTGCTCAGCAGAATCTACGTGGTCGGGGACAAATGAGAAATCGTTCAGGATATCAAGGGCCTAGAGGAAGCGCGAATGATCGTGCTCGGTTTGATGCTAATACACGTGGGCAGAATGGGTTTAACACTTTTGATAGAAGGAACCAATATCAAATGTCTGACTATGCGCCCTCTGATTTTCAAAATTCTGCTTATGCATAGGATTGCCTAGGACGGGGTAAGGAATCAGTTGAAGTTCCAGTAGATCAGAGGGGTCCCTATGTTACAGCACATGTTTTGGGTTCTACTGATCAGTTTCTGGTTGATACAGGAGCTACTCGTAGCGCCTTGTCTAAACAATTGGTTCCAAGGGCTCCCCTGTCTGGCTTAACCATTACATCGATAGGTTTCGATGGAACACCTTCCCTTAGCCCATTGTCACAACCACTTGCATTTGATATTGATAAGTTTACTGCTCCATGTCCGTTTTTGCTTTCTCCAAACACACCAGACAATATTGTGGGTCTTGATATGCTTAAATATTTTAGGGCTACGATACGGTGTTCTCCGGAAGGAGTACGGGTTATTTTGAATGACAACTACCCTATGATTGAGAGATCTTGTATTGTTAAAGAGGACATTGCACTAGCCTCACTCCCTAGTACTTTGTGGGCTACTTCGGACACTGATGTAGGACAAATGGTTATTCCACCAGTACATATTAGTGTTAAGGAGGGCGCTTTATTGCCAAGACTGCCTCAGTATAAAATTTCTCGAGAAGGAGAAGAAGCACTCACACGTATTGTACATGATTTAATTAAGGTGGGGGTTGTGGAAGAAGTTCCTTACAATGTCTGCAATAGTCCGATTCTTCCCATTTTGAAAAAAGATACTGACACTAGGATCTATAGATTTATCATCGATTTGAGAGAAGTCAACAAGATTGTAGTACCACAGTACCCTGTAGTATCTGACATAACGACATTGCTTACCTTGGTCCCTCCAACAGCAACTACATTTTCTGTAATTGATCTGAAGAACGCTTTCTTCTCGATTCCTATTCATCCTGATAGCCGATATTTGTTCGGTTTCACTTTGAATAATAGATCATACAGATTTTGTAGAGTTCCTCAAGGCTATACTGAGAGTCCTAGTATTTACAGTCAAGCATTGAAGAGACAGCTGGATTCCTTTACCTTGTCTAAAGGAGTGGCTCTCATACAATATGTCGATGACATCTTGTTGGCAGCTGATACACCTGAGCAGTGTGAGAAATGCACTTTGTCTTTGCTTTCTTTTCTTGCTACACACCACCATAAAGTATCACGAAAGAAATTGCAATATTGTAGACCGAAGGTGACCTATTTAGGACACCTTCTGTCTAAGGAGGGCCGTGCACTGACACCAGATCGCATTCAAGCAATTTTAGACACCCCAGTACCTTCCACGCAGAAAGATGTCCGTGCATTCATTGGTCTGACTTCGTTTTGCAGGCAATGGATATTGGGTTTTTCACACATTGTTAAACCCTTGCTAGCACTTTTGACTAAAAACACTCCGATCCCCCTTCCATGGACAGATGAATGTCAAAATGCTTTTTGTCAGTTGAGACAAGCTCTTTGCTCTGCACCAGTGTTAGGCACACCAGATTACACGAAGGCTTTTACACTCTATGTACATGAGAAAGAAGGATGTGCATTGTCAGTTTTAGTACAGACACACGGGGACAAACAGCGTCCTTGCGCATACCTTTCTGCAGTTCTTGACCCTGTTGCTCGTGCATTACCTGGGTGCTTCCGTTCAGTTGCAGCGACGGCTGTGTCCATACGTCAGAGTGAAGGGATAGTTTTGTCACACAAACTGTTGGTGCTAGTACCCCATGCAGTAGATGCCCTTTTGAATCAGACTAAGACTCAGCACTTAACTAGTGCTCGTTTGACAGGATACGAATTGACACTGCTAGCACCTCATATTACCTTGAAGAGATGTGCGACACTGAACCCCGCCACTTTGTTGCCATATCCTGCGACTCAGTCTCAGTCAAAGGAGCCTCACGATTGTATATTCGTTACTGAGGAACAGACAAAGGGTCGCATCGATTTGCAAGATACGCCCCTTCCAGATGTAGATGGGGAACTGTGGGTTGATGGGTCCTGTTTGAAGTTACCAGATTGCACGACTTCAGCTGCTTATGCAATTACCACGCTTGAGACAGTAGTGGAAACAGCTCGCATACCTCAGAAGTCAGCTCATGCAGCTGAACTAATAGCTTTGACACGAGCGTGTGAGCTTAGCACTGACTTGTGTGTGAACATTTACACGGATAGCCGCTATGCTTTTGGAGTGGTTCATGATTTTGGCCTACTCTGGAAGGAAAGAGGCTTTCTTACATCCCATGGGATGCAGATAATGCACGGAGAGTTAGTGCATAATCTCTTGACTGCACTTACATACCCAAAGAGAGTTGCTATTATGAAGTGTAGCGCACACAAGAAAGTGACTGACAAAATAGGACAAGGCAATGCCTTTGCAGACCGCGTAGCCCGTGAGACTGCGATGCAGCGAAGCACTACACCCATGTACGTAGTGAAATCACAAGCTGAGCGTTGGCATGATGCTAGAGAGGAAGTATTGGATATACAGAGATCTGCTTCTGTGGAAGAGCTTGAGCAATGGTCTAAAGAAGGAATATTAGATGATGAGTGTTGTTGGCGTAACAAAGAAATGAATAAGTGGAAATTGCCTGCGGCCTATTTACAACCTATGGTTATATGGCACATGGGCTGGCACATGTTGGAGCTCTAGCAATAACTAAATTGCTTACACAAGTTTGGGAGCATCCTGAAATTGCTAGCACAGCCAAAAGGGTAGTACAGTCCTGTTTGATCTGTTGGCAGTATAATCCTGGAAAAGGGACACGAACTCCTACAGGAGGGTTTGCTACACCAACCGCACCTTTTGAAGTTTTGCAGATGGATTACATCCAACTCGAACGCTGCAATAATCTGAAATATGTCCTAGTGGTGGTATGTGCCTTTAGCAAATGGATAGAGGCATACCCTACGAAGGATAATACTGCTCTCACCACAGCAAAGGTGCTTCTAAAGGAGTTTTTCCCTAGATACGGTGTTTGCAAACTTTTGTGGAGTGACAATGGACCTCATTTTATTGGGCAAGTTGTTGAGCATGTCCTGAAAGGATTAGGGATCAAACAGAAATTCCATACAGTTTTCCACCCGCAATCAGCAGGATTGGTGGAAAGGTATAACACTACTTTAAAATCAAAGTTGGCGAAAATACTGGCTTCCACGTCCCTAAAGTGGCCAGATGCACTACCTTTGGCATTACTATCCATAAGATCGGTGCCACATTCACGATCAGGTCTTACCCCCTATGAGGTGGTGTTTGGGAGACCGATGAACATTTGGGGAATTCCTAAGCCACGCCCCATACATGATGTTCCTTGTGTTCTGATGAATGATTATTTGGCACAGTTAACTGACAGTTTGATTTCTATTCATCAACAGGTTCGAGAAGCTCTTCCTGACAGATCTACAGGTGAGGCCCACGAACTCCGTCCTGGTGACCATGTAATGGTCAAGGTCTTCGACAGATCGAACAGCTTGGAGCCAAGGTGGCGAGGACCAGAGCAGGTGCTCCTTGCGACAAGGACAGCAGTTCGAGTGACAAACAGAAAGAATTGGATCCACAGCACACACTGCAAACGTGTGTCGCCTGCCTTGGTGGAACCTGCTGTGTTGACCGACCATCGAGAGATTCTGGAGACGGAGAAAGGCCAAGCTATCTCGCCTGACGAATCTGCGGAAGTCTTCCCGGACCACACGATCACTGGAGTATCCAGATATCAATTGAGACCGAGGAAAGAATCTGCAGTTTTGAAAAAGACTGGTTGAGCTACCGCCCTGGGTTAGTGAAACGGAGAGCCATTGTGGCAAGGGGAGGGGGATCAGCCCTGTATTAGTGTAGTGACACCCGCTTTGGCCCATGGTGAAGAAATCAGCGGCTGCCCAGGGAGAAGAGCTCCAACGACTGTTTTCAACAAGTTTTCAGAAAAATCAATCATTACTGCTGCTAAAATGACTAACAAAAGAGTCATTTGTGCTGTAGGGTTTGTTGTTGCTATGGTGGCTATGGCAGCAATTACATGGTACATCGAGAAGGTGGCTCCTGTTCGACAGCTTTTTGTTGCCACTACGCCAGTACCCGTGGAACACCACTACTTTACTCTTCCTTACCATGAGCAAAAGCATCGACAATCTTATCTAAACAATACTTTTATCCAGATGTTGCACCATACTCACAATGCTACAAATACTACCAACTGTTGGGTGTGTGGGATGATACCTGCACATCAAAAGAAAGGAGGAACACCTTTTATTCCTCTTCCATTTTCTCACAATGGTTCTTGTCAAGCTTGGTATGCGCTCTTGTTTGCATATGGAAAGCCTTCAGTAGGTGGGATTATTTTTCAACTTAATAAAGTATGTTATCAAAATAAAGAAGGTTATCCACAAGCCAAAGGGACTAAATGGGAATGGGAAGAGTATCAACCGGACAATATTTCAACACCATATGTTTTCACAAATGTGAGAATAATAAAGAACATTGGACCTTTTGTGATTTCTGTGACAAAAGCTAAAGCAGATTTGTGTATTTGTAGTGTTGGAAGAATTCCAGTGGGGAGGAGCGAGTGTACTGTAATCCTGACCATTGAAGGTGCCAATAAGAGCACTTTCACAGCCTCGCATAACACGTATTTTGTGTGTGGAAATAACAGATATTATAAATTACCTGTTGGGTGGTCAGGAATCTGTTATGTATCTTTTCTGTTGCCCCCTGTGTTTCTGGCACCTGCATTGTATCACCGTGATTTTAAACTGTACAATGACATTTCCAAAAACAGAAATACGAGGACAATAAGTATGGATGAAGTTGACCAAACCGACACTACCCTACAACAATATGTTGATTTCAACTTGGGCTTATTTTTCTTTGTGGGTGCTGCGTTAAACAGCAGGAAAATCCGACGACTAACTCGTGTTGTGGAAGCTGTTACCAATCAGACAGCTATGGCACTTGGGAACATTACAGAGGAACTACAGATTGCAAGGATTGTAGCACTCCAGAATAGGATGGTGCTAGACGTAATTTTGGCTGATCGAGGTGGTGCATGTCGCATCATCGGTAGCAGCTGTTGTGTATTCATACCAGATCACTCACCTTCAGTATATGACGCAATATCAAAATTGCATACGATTGCTGCAGAAATTCATCCAGAGACTGGAACTTGGACTTTTGCTGGATGGTTTTGGACTCATGTTTCGGCTTGGGGCTGGAAGCTACTGACTATCCTGTGTGTAATAATTACAATATTTTTTACATGCTGCGTATGTATCCAATGTGGTCCAATGCTTTGCTCCATTTGCATCTCTGCTTGTATACCTGCCAGAGGGAACATTGCTGAAACAAAGGCCCAACAAATGTTGAATAAAGAGGTGGCCGAAATAATGTTAATAGATGTACGGGATGAATATCTAGATTACCCCAGATAAACGAATGTCTTCAGCCAATGCTGAAAGGGTCGTCTGTTGTAATTTGGCAGCATTTAAGTTAAGCATTAGCTGAAGACAGCCTGTATTTAGAGGCTAAATTGTCCGCTTTGTGGAATCCATTTTGTATTTCTGGCAGCCATTTTGGCTGCCATGTGCTACCATGTGCTCGCCATGTGCTCTGTCCTACCTTCCTGTTAACTGCTCTTGAAATCTGCCTAGAGACAAGTTATATTTAGTTCCTCTTGCTTTGCACATGCTCAGTTGAGCTTGCAGCTGTTCCGAGTTTATAAATGTCAGGATGTGTCTACTAAAAGTAGAAACTGTTAGCTCCAGCCACTTGTCGACTGTGCATTCTCTGTATGACCTTATATGTACCTAAAACCAGCATTTGTGTTAGTACCGCCTTCATTTGAGCCCCTGTGTGGGTATAAAAGGACCAGGATCCTTCCATTCAGTGTGCTACTTCATGCATTACTGAAGGGTGATGTGCGAATGTTAGCTCCACCTCATGAGGTTTAATAAACTCTGTCTTTTCTATTCCAGTTTCTATTGCCAACTTCTTCCTAAGTGTCTGAGGACTCTGTGCAGAGAAGGGAGAACTCCTAAGCACTGGTAGGCCTTGCTGAGGCTCACTACTACACCCCAGTTGTGCTGGCACACACCATGTCAGACACCTCCACTGCAGTTGTCAGTGGCTCTCCAGCACCCACCACCCCTTCCCTGCTTCCTCCTGGTGAGCCCTGATCCTGTCCCTGCGGTGCCTGGCCTACCCCCCCGGTTGCCCCTCCTAGTGGATTGTCCCTGGTTTTGTGCAGGCATGTGTAGGGTGGCATCTGCCACTGTCACCCACTTGTGACTTTGTTGATGGACTGGCCATTGGCCTTTGTTTATGTTCTACCGGACTTCTACTTTTAATGCCACATATGCTGAATAAAGCAACTTTCTGTTCTCTAGTGCTTTTGCTTCTGATGTACATGATGTTGATGATGCTAACCATGCCCTTGCTGCAGTGATGGTGATATTTGGTCTCATGATAATGAAGTGTTACTGTGCAGGAACCCATGTGGTCCAGGGGGAATGTGTCCTATCCTGTGGTGTATCCATGTCATCCATAGCAGCATCTGAGGGTGTCATGTGTTCAGTATTTGGCAATGGGATTTCCTACTTAGATTGGCTATTTCACATCTGTGGCTTCCACCCCTGCACATCTGTTGTGCCTGCCATTGTTCAATTCGTCTACTTCCCTGACCGTGTGGCCATCTCCAGTGGACATGCAGGTTTGGGCATCAATGGGGAAGGACTCATCTGTGTTGTCAGTGCAACATTGCTATACAAGTGTGTTGGATCTGTGCTGATGATTCCGTTGGCACTTCCATGACCAGGCTGATGTGACGGGAGCCCTCATTTGGTGCTAATTGTTGATTGTGTGACCAAGTGCTCAGCTGACATGATGGGGCCCTACTGAGGCAACATATGGCACAGCTTTCCTCACACAGGAGTGGAGTCCCCTCATGGCAGTGTGTACTCCTGTGACATTGCCTGCGCCCAAGGTGTGTGTTGTATGTGCATGTCTGTGTGTTCACTTCCGTTTAGCTGTGCATGCTGTGATCCCTAGTGTTGTACCTGTTTGTGATGCTAGCTGAGTTGAGCTATGTTCCCCCAAAGTCTTCTCCCTGGGTTCTCTGTGATGTGGGTGCATGGCACATTACTGGTCATCAGGGTGTCACCCATAGGTGTGTTTGCTGTCAGGGCTGAGTTTGTGTGCAGACGCAGATGGGTCACAGTCAGGTTTCCCCTTGGCACTTGTTGTTTGCCCCTGTCATGTGATTTCCAGTTTGTGTTATCTTTCAGTGATTGTGACACGTTGTGTGTGTGACTGCTGGCACTCCTCAGGGTCCGGGCTGCAATGTTGGTTGTTGTCTATGTGTGTTCTTTGTGGGTGACCTTGGCTTCTTCATTGGTGTGTGACTGTGGCTGGGATCCCATTGGTTGGTGTGGTATTGCCGTCATGTCCATGTACAGCGTAGTGTGCAGTGTGTCAGACATTCAGGAGTCTTGTTGAGTGTCCATGTGTGATGTGTTTCTGCACCTTGGTTCCCACCCACCACCCTGGAATAGTCATGGGTGCATGTGCAATGTCACCAGTGCATGTGTGCTTCACTGCTGCACATTGTTGGAGGTCGAGGGGTGTGGTGTTGAGTGTGTGCAGATGAGAGTTGTTGCCCGGCTAGGCCCCTGCCTCCATGTTGGCCTTGGCTTACTGGCCATGCTGTTTGATTTGTGCTTGTGTAGGTGTGATGGTAGTTAGTTGCTCAATACACATGACTGTGGTTCACAGTGTGAACCACATTTAGCTTTGTCACCACAGTGGGATTGTAATGCAGCCCAGGGTCACCACATTGTGGGGGCCCTGGGGGTGGTGCTGTGGTGTGTCTGTGTCTTGCTGTGTCAGTTGCTGTCCCTACGTGCCTGTGTGACATGTGTGATTTGTGCTCCCTCTCATCTGACAATGCCTGCTTGCCCACATAGGGGATTTGGATCCATGAGTTACCTTTGTGTGGCACTGAATGCACATCTGTATGATTGGTATTCAGGTCTCCTCATGTGTTGTGTGGTTGCCTGGGGACACTGGCACCCCCCCTCACCTGTTGTGTATGATGTGCAGTGTGGGTCTGCCTGTTTGTGTTTGTGCATCTGCACCACTGCATTGGCATATCTTGGGTGTGCCATTGGCTGTATGTAGTTTGGTGGGTTTCCCCTGCTGTCCCTGGGACTCCTAGGTCATCGGTCAGCACAATGATCATGGTTTGTGTGTCCCATTGCTGCCATGGTATGGTATCTGTTCACCTCACATCTGCAGTCTCCACAGGGTATCTGCATGTGTGTGCCCATTGGTGCAAATATGTGGGTCTGCATTCTGATGGTCACTTCTGTCATTGTGTCATTGATGATTGTTGACGGTGTCAGCCCCCATGGGTGTTGTTTGTTTGCACATGGCCAAAGGTATGTCTTATTTGCACTGCAGGATTTGGCTCCCCCAATTTATGTTGCAATGGGACACATACACTACTTTGCCACTGATGTGTTTGTTGTTCTGTGACCAGGAATCATCCATGCAGTTTGGCAGTTGCACCTCTTTCTTTGTCAACACTTACCTTTTGGTCACTGTGATGATGGGGGTTTGGACCCCATTGCCACAATGTTCGAAATGTGCTTCAGCTATGGACCCCACACTTACCTTTTGGTCACTGTGATGATGGGGGTTTGGACCCCATTGCCACATTGTTCAAAGTGTGCTTCAGCTATGGACCCCACACTTACATTTTGGTCACTGTGATGATGGGGGTTTGGACCCCATGGCCACAATGTTCGAAATGTGCTTCAGCTATGGACCCCACACTTACATTTTGGTCACTGTGATGATGGGGGTTTGGACCCCATTGCCACAATGTTCAAAATGTACTTCAGCTATGGACCCCACACTTACCTTTTGGTCACTGTGATGATCGGGGTTTGGACCCCATTGCCACATTGTTCAAAGTGTGCTTCAGCTATGGACCCCACACTTACATTTTGGTCACTGTGATGATGGGGGTTTGGACCCCATTGCCATAATGGTCATGGCCTGCTTGCATTGTTGGTGCCACACACATATATGTGTGGCACATGTGCTAGGGGGTCACATTGTATGTTCAAAGTCATGTTTGGTGTTGTAGGCATTTGACACAGTCTACACACGCTTGTCATGGTGTTGGGGGGATGTCTTCTTCTTGCATTCCCTAGGTTGTGGTGTGCTGGTTGTGTCATGCATTGTCCATCCTATGAGTGGGGGTGGTAGTAGTGGTAGGCATCCAGCCCCCCGGCTAAGGGTGGTAGTAGTGGTAGGCATCCAGCCCCCCTGGGTGAGGGTGGTAGTAGTGGTAGGCATCCAGCCCCCCTGGCTAAGGGTGGTAGTAGTGGTAGGCATCCAGCCCCCCTGGCTAAGGGTGGTGGTAGGCATCCTGCCCCCCTGGCTAAGGGTGGTAGTAGTGGTAGGCATCCTGCCCCCTGGGTAAGGGTGGTAGTAGTGGTAGGCATCCAGCCCCCCTAGGTAAGGGTGGTGGTAGGCATCCTGCCCCCCTGGGTAAGGGTGGTAGTAGTGGTAGGCATCCAGCCCCCTGGGTAAGGGTGGTAGTAGTGGTAGGCATCCTGCCCCCCTGGGTAAGGGTGGTAGTAGTGGTAGGCATCCAGCCCCCCTGGGTAAGGGTGGTGGTAGGCATCCTGCCCCCCTGGGTAAGGGTGGTAGTAGTGGTAGGCATCCAGCCCCCTGGGTAAGGGTGGTAGTAGTGGTAGGCATCCTGCCCCCTGGCTAAGGGTGGTAGTAGTGGTAGGCATCCAGCCCCCCTGGCTAAGGGTGGTAGTAGTGGTAGGCATCCAGCCCCCCTGGCTACGGGTGGTGGTAGGCATCCTGCCCCCCTGGCTAAGGGTGGTAGTAGTGGTAGGCATCCTGCCCCCTGGGTAAGGGTGGTAGTAGTGGTAGGCATCCAGCCCCCCTGGGTAAGGGTGGTGGTAGGCATCCTGCCCCCCTGGCTAAGGGTGGTAGTAGTGGTAGGCATCCTGCCCCCCTGGGTAAGGGTGGTAGTGGTGGTAGGCATCCTGCCCCCCTGGGTAAGGGTGGTAGTAGTGGTAGGCATCCAGCCCCCTGGCTAAGGGTGGTAGTAGTGGTAGGCATCCAGCCCCCCTGGCTAAGGGTGGTAGTAGTGGTAGGCATCCAGCCCCCTGGCTAAGGGTGGTGGTAGGCATCCAGCCCCCTGGGTGAGGGTGGTAGTAGTGGTAGGCATCCAGCCCCCCTGGCTAAGGGTGGTAGTAGTGGTAGGCATCCAGCCCCCTGGGTAAGGGTGGTAGTAGTGGTAGGCATCCAGCCCCCTGGGTAGGGGTGGTGGTGCGCATTCAGGCCCCTGTGTGCATATGTGGCATTGGTGATGGGCATCCCGCCCCTATGGTGCTGCTGTTGCTGGTGTAAGTATATTCTGCATCCCTCTGTGTGTGTGTGATGTGTCGTGTACGTGTTGTATGTGTTTTGTTTTTGGTGTCTGGCTTACCTTCTGCACCGTACACGTCCGTGCCTGTTCCGGTAGTAAATGTAGAATATCGGTATGATCGGGATGAAGGGATTCATGGTTGGTTCGTGTCGTTCGTCCTTCTCGTTGCTTCGCGTCGTCCTCGTCGCTTCGCCTTGTCCTCGTCGCCTCGCGTCGTCCTCGTCGCTGCCGTGTTCGTCTCGGAGCCGTGGATCGTGTTGTGGCGCGAATCGGAGCTTATGTGCGCCTCTCCCGGATGCTTTGACGTGCCGTGCGTAGCGACGGGTTCGGCGCGTACGGAAAGCGCATCGTACTCGTTCGGCCGGACGGAGCTGCATTTTCCCTTCCGTGCGACTCGATTCAGCGTTTCCGGATTCGCCTCGGTCGGGGAACAGGACCTGGTTTGGGTGAGTACGGCTCGGCCGGATTCTTTGCTGTTGTGCGCATCGTACTTACTCGTTCGGTGTGCTGTACGGATCGGTCGGGAAACAGGCTTTCGCATGGCTTTTTTCCCGACCGAATGGTGTTGGGTGCGCCTCCGACCGAGATCGGAATCGGCCCCTCAGTGTCTTCTTTATGTCACCTGACACCCACCCTATACAAACTGACCAATGGACTGAGTGGTCTAACCAGATGAGATGATTCCAGGAGGTGTCCCCCAGACCTTCAAGAATTTATTATTGCCTGATTTAACAGATGTGTTAGCTTGCCTGGCTAGAGTTAGCGCTCTTGATGGTGACGAATGAGCTGCTGGCTATTTCCTTACTTACAAACTTTGCAAAACTTTCTTTGGGAAATCTTGACTTGCCTGATGCAGACTCACCTGGCTTCTTTTACGAACTGACTCATACGCTGTGTGCATAGAGTGGTCTCTTCCTTCTTGGGAGACTACTGAACGGGCATGTTTCATGTCTCTTCCTGAACTCTTGAGGTTTGGTATCTTATTTCAAATGCCTTATTAGAATTTGACTGAATTGTCTATAACCTGATTTACTGATGCATTTGTTTACCTAAAAGTTTGATAAACTAAACTAATTCATCATATCAACTCAGCAATCATGATTGTTTCTCTTCAATTGAATGTGCATTCTTAATTTGGGACTAATGACCAGAGGAAATCATATTAGAGAGATCTCAGAACATTAAGAACTAATGCTGTTATTTTATATAGCTTTAATGGAGCTCTTAGTGTGTATGATTCTGGCTCACCTACGTCTCTTCAGGAGATTTGTGCTTGCTGTGATAATCTTCTATCTTTATAGCATTGTATTGAGAGTGATCTACATGAGTTTGATTTCTAGTTTGTAGTTCAGTCATTCAATTCCTGGTCCTCGTTGGATGACCGTTGGAACCCTTTTATATCCAACCTCTTTCGGCACTAAACAAGATACATCAGAGGACCGAGAGGGAGAGAGGAAATCATTGACAGGGAGACAGTTAAAAAGTTATCATTTATAAAATTTGATGGGCCTAGTAATGCTACAGCAAAATAAAAATAAAATACAGTTGAGGCAGAGCCATGGGACACCCTCATAGATAAGCATGTAATTTAAAGAGCAAAAGCTGACTGCCAAGGACTGGGACCTGTTCCTCACAAAGGGAGACAAGCCAGGGTAAGGCCTTGCCTTTGAATTCCACTGTTTTGAGTTCATCAACAATTCATGGTTGACCGTATTAAGGGCCTCAAAGAGATATGAATATAGATTCAATAGATGGTTCTTCTTGTTCCTCATTTTGCAGAAAATAGGATTTGGCTCATACTTGTCCTATTTGTTTATTGTATAACTCCCCTATAGCCATTGTAATGGCCTAACTGTACCAAATCAAGGATTACTCCCCATATACAGAGCAACCAGAATGTCCACTGTTACCTATCCCTTTTAGGTCTCGCCTGAGCCAGCGCATGCGCTGATTCATGGCCCGAACATTTAGGTGAGTGGGCTTTAGAAATCCGGCCACAAGCTTTTGCTTGTGGCCTACATGCTCCAGGTTACGCCGCGCGAACAGCCAGCACAGCCGCCATCTGGCTTTCCTCGCGGCACCCTTACAGCGCGCGTCAGGCGCCATCTGGCTTGCCTCTCATGCTTGCTCTCCCAAGCGCCCTCGCTCTGCCCCTCCCCACCACAGAGCGCGCGTCCCCGCGGGCCGCGCGCGTCTTGTTTTTCTTCTCCTCTACTTTAGTTTATGGCTCCATGCTTGGATGGCTTTTGCTCTGTTGGATTATGGCCGCCTGCGGCCAGGAACATTTTCTCCACTAGTGTCTGCCTCCTTAAAAGCCGGGTTTTTCATGCTCTGTAGAACCGATTCCCTCTAAGCAGCTTTTCTGCCTTCTGGCTTCTTTTATGAAATAGCGTATCCCTGCTGCTAGCTGAATTATTGTAATCCACATTGTCTTCTCCCGGTCGCGTATGCCTGTCATTTACTGCGACATCCGATCCCTGTTTGTATGTCACCTGCAAACACATACCCATGCGCCCCCGCAAGTCATCTACAGGGGCTTTCCTTAGCAGCCTCCATGTTATCGACACAGACGTTCCATACCAAACTGTAGTGTCATCCACACAGACGCCCTATACCACTCGGTAGGTCTTATGTAGGGATTTCATACCAGCTCGTATGTTATTGATAGGGCACCCCATTCCTGCCTGTAGTAAACCCACAATCAGCGCATATTCTCGTAACTACAACCCACCCCACACTTTATTTTGATTTTAAACAGACGAGTACAGCGTGAGTTTAATTTTTCTCGGTACTTTCAGCTCCCTTCCTTGGGTTTCTCGCCATTCCTGACCAGCATGGACAGCCATCTTCTATAGGGGCAACATGCCTCTCTGAAGCATGTACACCTGGTCGTTTTTCATATGGCCGCTGGACCATCCCTTAAACATTTTCCTGGTTTTAACTGCCCTCTGTGTTGGGGTCTCATCCCACTATTTATTACACATGTGCAGATTCCCTAGGGGCTTCGGTCCACCACGTAAATGTGTTCCCAATATTGTGTGTACACGTGGTACGCGTTCCAGCAGTGTACACCCCAGCCCCCACTCCACCCAGGTCTCCGCCATGTCTGCCCAGTACCAGCCTGTCATTTGTGGTCGGTGTGCAGCTTGCATTGTGGCTGCCATACTCAACGCCTACAGCAGTGCAGAGGTTAGGCAGCTTCACACACTGGGGTGGGGGTGATGCTTTCTCGCCATTGTGTGCTGCGTGTTGTTTTGTTTACGTGTGATGACCTTAGAGCGGAAACTGTGTTCCCTATCCTTAATCAGCAGGAATGAGTCCTAAAAGGCTGCAGCCTCCGCAGAAAAGGAAGCTTTGTCTGGTGTACTACAAGGATTGCGGCATCCAGCAGCTGCTACTCTTTGTGCTCAGGATGGCGACACTGGGAGCTTTCTCATTTGAAGGGGTGTGGGGCGCGCGCTTGTATTGATATGATGGAAAAATCATGTACGTGGTTTACATGCAGGTGGAGAGCACGAGCTGAGAGGGATGAACTGTATATGTACGGCTCATTAGCATGTATTCTGACTGTGCAAGGTTTGCAGGCAGGCAGTGATTTTCTTCCTTGTGTGCTATAAATCGTGAGCATTTATTGTAGCCCATGGAAGGCGGAAGAGAATAATTGCTTTTTTGGAATATTCTTCTGATCTGGAATGAGTTCTGGCTTCTTTTATGAAATAGCGTATCCCTGCTGCTAGCTGAATTATTGTAATCCACATTCTTCTGGTTTGCTCTAAGCACTACTTCTCCTTCCCCAGTGATATAGCTGTCCGTCAAGCTCAATTGTCTACAAAATGTGGAGTGAACTAAAGGGTGTCTGTTGAGCCCAGCACTCCTAACACTATACGCTACCACAGCATCACTCTGCAGGCACCACAGCATCAATCAGCATCACCACAGCATCACTCAGGGCCACCGCAGCATCACTCACGGCCAGCACAGCATCACTCAACAACACCACAGCATCACTCAGTGCTTCTTACACTTTTTAATTACAACTTCTCAGCATGCTGCACAGCAGCCACACTTCTCTACAGCACAGCTTAGAAACATTGGCAAACTCAATAGTTTATCGAAACACTTATAAGGCCCCCAATGCATAGCCAATAAGTCTCGCCTTTGGGACATTATAAGTGTTTAGTTATCCAGCACAATATCCTTGGTGCAAAAACATCAACTGTTGCATGGCTAAACACTTATAAGGTCCCAAAAGCGAGACCTATTGGCTATGCCAATGCTTGTTGCCTTTGTGCTTCGAACCATTGGCTCGAAGGATATCTAATGATGCTATGATCAGGGGAACGGAAATGGTGGGAAGAATGGAACGAGGGAATCTCACTACACTATATTGGTCATTACACTGGTATGGGTAGAATCAAGATCAGAGATATATTAGGATAAAGTACACCTGGTGTACATTATAAGAATATTGTAAGTCACCATGAGTTCCCATAACCATACAGGTTATGGAACTCGAGGACAATTGCAATATCCTTATCATGTATGCCAGGGGGTACTATACCCCATATAATACATGATCATGCCAACACCTTTCCCACAAACCACTTAAAACCTTGGTGCATACCTCTTTCATATCATACCTATTCTCTATCTAAGGAGTGCAAAAAAATGTAAAATTTTCTCTGCTTGTCCTTGTAAGCTGATAACATAGATAAAGGAAAGAAAAGCAACATTCCATTTGTTGCTTTAAACAGCTGCTTTAATTATGCTCCATGACCTCACCTGCCTTTCAACTCGGCTGCTGGCTATGGCAGCAGGCATTGTGACGTCAGAACTCTGACTGTAATAACTTTATAACAGTCAAGTTATAATCAGCGACTTGGTGCGCTACAAGTCGCCGATTGTAAGAGGCTGGCTTAGTATATGGTGCACCCTTTAAGTGATGCACCTTGCACCAGGCATCCCTTATGGCGATTTTAGTGGTCTTTGATAACCATAGAAAGCTCTCAAAGTGGTCGCTTTGGAAAGCAGCCTTCAGGCTTATCTTGAATTAGTGTTAAGCAGCTTGTTTTACCAGTTTAATCATGAAGTGCAGGTTAGTTAAAAAAGAAATCACACAGTGAACATATAAAAATATGTCTCATTTATTACACAACACTCACTAACACATTGGGGAATATCTCCTACCCGGAGATATCAACACAAATACATAACAATACTTCAATTGCAATAAGGCTATGGTAAGTAGCCCAAAATACACTGGTCTCCAGGGGGAGACAAAACCATATAATACAAAAGTGGAATGCGAACTGCGAACAAAGTCGGGACTTGGATCAGGAGACTCAGAGAAGCTGGGGACACAAGGAACGCCCCAAGGTGAGTACCTAGGAACACCACAGAGGCTGTGTGCAGAGTGAAAACACAGCCGCATGTCCAACAGAAGTCAACGGGTAAGTCGCAGTTTTTAAGAAGGAACCTTCCCAGTGGACCCCGAAGAAACCCGGTGCAAGACAGAAGGATGGAGAGTCACCCACCCATGGATACCCCAGGAACCAGGCTACCTACACCAGGAAGCCGGGTACATAGGTGGGAAGTGACGCCGGAAACCGCTGTAGACCACAATGGAGGACTTAGAAGAAGATGTCGCTGCAGAAGACTGTGCAAGAGTGTGGTGGAATCTAAGGAGGTGGATTTTTGAAGAGGAGAACCTTGTAAGCAGAGGGGACAGAGTCTTTGCCACTCTGAGGTGACCAGGAGGCACGGAAGAGCAATGTCCACTGATGTCGGAAGGTTCAGTAGTGTTGACTGTGACCTTGTCGCTGCAGCTTGTGGACCAGGCACACGCTGAGGAAGACCAGGAAGGATAAGTTACTTACCTGTAATCCTAGTTCTCTTCCAGGGGTATCCTCATCAAAGTCATAAGCCATGAATATTCCCGCCCATTGGGCGGGACCCCGGAAACATATAAAACATATATGTGGAAACCATATATGTAGCTCTATATATATATCCATATATATATAACAATAAAAACACAATGCAGCCTTCCAATACTAGAAAACACTGAACAATGTTGTAAGAATTTCCCTTGCGCATAAATACAATTCCAATAAAGCAGGGAGAAATAAAACACATTTGGAAACTGCTTTAATGCACAGCAGAAAACATAATCCTGCAAAAGGAATCAAAGAACATTGCCAGCACATAGGCTGCATTGTAGAAAACATCAGTGTAGAAAGCTGAAAAGCTAACCCACAGAATAAACTGGCACCGTGCCTTTAAGGCAGCCATGACCCCTAGCTTCCCATCATGCCTCAGGGGTGACAGTTAGGTCAGTTGTTTGTTGCGGAGACCCGAAGGCCAGGGCACAAAGAGATGACATGTATCTTGATCACTTGCCCGGGGAGGCGGGTGGGTTGCTTATGACTTTGATGAGGATACCCCTGGAAGAGAACTAGGATTACAGGTAAGTAACTTATCCTTCTCTTCCAGGGGACCCTCATCAATAGTCATAAGCACATGAATAGAATAGCAAGCCCATCCCCTCATCCTGCGGGCAAGTGACCAGAAAGAATACATTGTTAAAAAATATTTCAAAGACTCCAATTAAACTAGCATTGGAACAGATTCCTCAAGGAGGCTTGGCCAACTTGGGTATCTGCTCTGGAGTCAGAATCCAGACAGTAATGCCTGGTAAACGTATGGACCGACTTCCAAGTTGCAGCCTTGCAAATCTCGGCCATCGGTACATTGTGTAAGAAAGCTATTGTAGCAGCCTTTCCCCTAGTAGAGTGAGCTTTAGGGGAGGCTAACAGTGGCCTGTTCGCTAATTGGTAAGCCAATTTAATACAGGACACTATCCACCTCGAAATGGATCTTTTGGAGGCTGGAAAGGCTGTCCTAACAGAGCTGTAGTTTACAAACAATTGATCAGCCTTTCTAATGGATTTTGTTCCCTCCAAATAGAATTTGAGAACCCTCTTGAGGTCTAATGAGTGAAGAGACCTTTCTGCTGGTGTAGCAGGATTGGGAAAAAAAGAGGGGAGAGAAATTGTCTGGTTGACATGGACGTCAGACACCACTTTGGGTAGGAAAGAAGGGCGAGTTCTCAAAACCACCCTATTGTAATGGAAAACCGTATACAGTTCATTAGAACGGAGTGCTTGGATTTCACTCACTCTGCGCGCTGATGTAATAGCCACCAGAAAAGCTACTTTCCATGTAAGGTGCTGTAACGTGGCCTTATGAATGGGTTCAAAAGGAGGACCCATCAGTTTTGACAAAACTAAATTCAACTCCCAAGGAGGAGCAGGAGGTCGGACAGGGGGATACACCTTCTTCAACCCCTGAAGGAAGTCCTTGACCACCTGAAGTTGAAAGAAAGAGGGTTGGTTGGTTGATTTTCTATAGGCTGTAATGGCCGCCAGATGAACTTTTGTGGAAGTGTATTTCAAACCAGATTTGGCCAAGTATAGCAGATACGGCAAGATTACCTCTTCTTGCCCGCTAGTCGGACTCCAACCATTACGCATACACCACAAGTAAAATCTTTTCCATTTAAAAGAATAAGAGGTTCTTGTGGATGGCCTTTTGACTCCTCAAAATGTCCATGCAATCCTGAGGAAGGTTCAAATGTCCGTACTGCAGGACCTCAGGAGCCATGCTGCCAAGCTCCGCGATGGAAGGCTGGGGTGCAGAATCTTCCCTTATTTTGGTCAGAAGGTCCGGCCTGCACAGGAGTCTCCTGTGCGGACAGATCGAGAGCTGTAGTAGGTCCGGATACCACCATTGGCGAGGCCAGTCCGGTGCTATCAGGATCATCTTCATCCTGGATCGGATGAGCTTGGTCACCACCTTCGGGATGAGAGGATGGGGCGGAAAAGCGTATGCAAACGTCCCGGACCAGTCTATCAAAAGAGCATTCCCTCTCGTTCCTGGTCGGTAAAACCTGGACGCGAAGGCGTGGCATTTTCTGTTTTGATCGTCTGCAAAGAGGTCGATGGATGGGCGACCCCATTGATGAAAAATGTCCGCCACCACCTCGTTGTTGAGCACCCAGTCTTCTTGTTCTTCGAAGTGTCGACTGAGAGCGTCTGCTCGCACGTTCTGTTCTCCTGGCAGATGCACCGCCGTGATCGAGAGGTTCCTGGCGAGCAGCCAGTGCCAGATCGCTTGAGATTCCAGAGACAGAGGGCGAGAGTGTGTTCCACCTTGTTTGTTTAAGTAATACATGGTGGTTGTATTGTCAGTTTGTATCAGAATCGACTCGGACTGAATCGATGGATGGAATGCCTTGGGGGTCAAATGAACCACCCGCAGTTCTAACATGTTGATATGATAGGTCTGCTCCTTGCTGGTCCATCTGCCCCGAGTCTGCAGTTGACCCAGATGCGCTCCCCATCCCTGAAGAGATGCATCTGTTATCAGGGATTGTTTTGGAAGAGGCTGATGGAATGGGACTCCCACTAGAAGATTCTTTGGCTGAGTCCACCAGAGAATGGATTTCTTCGCAGCCTGAGAGATGAGAACTCGGTCTTCCCAATGACTCGAGGATTGGTCCCATTTGTCCTCCAGATCCTGCTGCAACGGTCTCATTCTCAATCTGGCGTTGGGTATGAGAAAAATGCAAGAGGCCATCGACCCCAGCAGAGAAGCCACTTGCCTTACTGATGGTTGATGTGCTTGGAGGATGATGTTGCTTTTGTCTCTCATTGATGACAATCTCTCCTCCGAAGGAAACACTTTTCCGAGGTCGGAGTTTAGGGTGGCGCCCAGATAGTGGAGCGATTGAGTTGGTTGCAAAACTGATTTGTCCACGTTGACATGCAGGCCTAAGTGTTGAAGGAGATTCAGGCAGATGTGAAGGTGCTCCTGCACTATGTGGGGAGATGATCCCTTCAACAGCCAGTCGTCCACGTATGGATACACGAACAGACCTTGGCGATGTAATGCTGCTGCTACTACTGCCATGCATTTCGTGAATACCCTCAGGGCAGATTTTAGGCTGAAGGGTAAGACCTTGAACTGGTAATGCTTTGCGCCCACCATGAACCGCAGGAACTTGCGATGCCGTGGTGTGATTGGAATGTGAAAGTACGCATCTTGGAGATCCACCGAACACATCCAATCGCCTTTTCTCAGATGTGGAAATATTTGATGGAGCGCCAACATTCGAAACTTTTCTTTTTTGATGAACTTGTTCAGAAAACGTAGATCTAGAATTGGTCTGAACTTGTTCGGCTGGTCTTTTTCTGAACAAGGAAGTATCTTGAGTAAACTCCCTTTCCTCTCTGTGCCGGAGGGACATCTTCTATGGCCAGTTTCCTGAGAAGGGTCGACACTTCCTGACGCAGGAGATCTCGGTGTAGATGACGGGATTTTACCGGAGGAATGTCCCTTGGGGACGCGCAAAAGCGTAGTGCGTACCCATTGTTTAATATATTCAGCACCCACTGGTCTTTGGTGATGTTGCGCCACTCTTGAATGTAGTTTGAGATACTTCCTCCCACTGGAGTGTGCAACGGTGTTAGAGGAAGCAGAAAATCATTGCATCCCTTGAGTTTTTGCTGTGGAAGAGGACTGCTGTTGGTGTCCTCCTCTTCCTCTCGAGGAACGACGGCCTTGGAACTGGGACTTGTTCTGTTTGTTTTGCAACCATTGAGGGGTTTGAACCCTCTGTTGGTAATTTTTACGATTGTAGGGCCTGTAACGTCGTTTAAACTCTTTTTTCTTCTCCAGGCCCACAGCCTTTAACGTGTCCAACTCGGCCTTCATTCTGGCCATTTCCTCATCTGTGTGTGATCCAAACAGTGAGTTGCCAGAAAACGGAAGATTCAAGATGCGCTGCTGCACCTCCGGTGTCAACGCTGTCAGGCGCAACCAGGAAGATCTTCGTGCACATATGCCATGTGCATAAGAGTGAGCCGCCAAAGACGCCCCATCCGCTGCAGTGCTAATTACCTGGTTGGCCACCAGCGCACCTTCCTGGAGAATCTCAGAGAAATCCTGTTGATCCTCCTTTGGGAGTTTGTCTTTGAAACGCTCCAGTGAATCCCATAAGGACCTGTCATAACGACCCAGCAGAGCTGCAGCGTTAGACACTTGAAGAGAAGACGCTGCAGAGCCGCAAGCTTTCTTACCCCAAGAGTCCTGTGCTCTACTTTCTTTATCTGGAGGAGCTGATGAGGAAAAAGCAACTGCGTGTGTCTTCCTTGCTGCTGCAATAGTTTCAGAGTCCGGTGGCGGATCCGATTTGAGAAAAAGAGGATCTGATGCAGCAGGTTTATATTTTTTCAGGATCCGAGCTGGAGCTGCTTTAGCCGATGATGGAGTGAGGAAGATGTCCATTACCGGCTCGATGATACCAGGGACCAAAGGAAGCAATGGCCTAGTCGCAGACCTTTGATGGAGGGTCTCGAAAATAATGGACGTGGTGGTCTGAGGAGTTGACATGGGTATACCCAGCTTTTGTGCTCCTCTGGCGAGAACATCGTGAAAGGTGTTCACAACATCGATGGGTGACACCCTAGAAGGAGGACTATCCGTAAGGGTAGGTGAGTAGTCCCTTTTGGATGAGTGCGTCGAAGATGAGGACAAAGATGGTGTTAGTCGTCTCTTGCGATGACCCTGAGTCGACCTGCGCTCTGGAGATCTTCCTCCGTGTTCTCTGGTCCGAGTGGTGGGGGACCTGTCCACTTCCTGCACGAGACGTTGTAACGGTGATCTGTGCAGTGGGCTGGAATAGTCCGTAGGCCGCTGGGTGTGACCTGAGGGTCCTTTCTGCCAATGATGGAGAGGTTGTAGCCATCTGGGCGAAAGATGGATTGAAGGAGATTGTTGTCTCCTTGGAGAGCGTCTTGGAGGTGATCTTGGAAGATCAGGCGAATGAGCAGAAGAACTGCGTGATGTCGCAATTGTCTGGGGTGAGCTCCGAATAGAATGAGAGGACTCTCTGCGACTTCTGGAGCGTGATCGGCGTCTTGATGATCGATGTGACGTCGATGGAGAGTGCTTCGACGTCGAACTGCTCTGCGTCACCATCACTGGTGAGTCCCTAGGGCCTGATTGTCTCCTCGACGTCGACCCCTCAGTGTGTTTCGAGGTTGTATGGTGCGACGTCGAACCCCTGGAGCCTACAGACTTAGCCTTCGACGTTGAGCGTGCAGGAGACCCCAACGAAGAACGGATGGACGGAGAAATCCTTCTCGACGTCGCTTCTTGATGCCTGCTCGATCTCTCTCTCGACGCTGACCGTCTCCTGGAAGCCAGTGGTGTCAAGATCGGGGCACTTCTCGCCGTCGACGGAGACCGCCGCCTCGACGTCGAACGACGCCTGGTGTATTTTACTCTGGGTTTCGACGACTGATCTTTCCTCGACGTCGGCGAAGATCGAGCCTTCGACGTCGAACGTCGCTTGGACGACGACGGAGACGATGAGTGCCTTGCCTCGGGTGACGAGGCGCGTCTTGACGTTGACTGTCGCCTGGTTGACGGCAACGGAGACGCCTGCTTCGACGCCGATCGCCGGTGACCTTGCGACGGCGGAGCATGTCTCGAAGTCGAACGCCGAGCAGACGGCGACGACGGAGATCTATTTCTCGACGTTGTGCGAGCCCGCACCAACGGAGAGCGACTCCTCGACGCCGATCGTCGCCGGGTTGACGACGGCAGAGGATCCGACGTACCTGTAGTCTTCGTCGACGACCGGTGTTCTCTCGACGGCCGTCGATGGTCTTCTCGTCGACGTTTTCGTTGCCGATGAAGGTATTTGAGGCGCCGAGCCCGACGCCGTTGGAGAGCAGACTGGAACCTTACTTCTAGATGGAGTAGTGGCTCTCCCTTTCCTCTTCTTCATCGGAGACCTTCCTCTTGAAGGAGACTTCCTCTTCTCAGCCAGTCCATAGAGGCGAATACACTCCCTGTCCTTAAGAGTTCTTTTGGACAGCAGCTGGCAATGTTGACAGGTCTTGGGATTATGATCAGAAGGAAGGCAGAGAATACAGACAGAATGGGAGTCTGTTTTAGCCTTCTTCTTGCCACAGGCAGGGCAAGAGTCAAAAAGAGAGGGCATTTTTTGCTGGAAAATAATGCTTAACTCTCTTAAAAACAGCAGAGATATACTTCAACAACAAAAAACCGAAGTAAAAAGCTTTTGACAAAAAAAGAGAAGTATTTTCTGACAGAAATCAGAAAAAAGTAAGAGCTGAAGTAACCAGGGTCCTGACAGAAGGAGCCAGAAAAAACAACTGAGGCATGATGGGAAGCTAGGGGTCATGGCTGCCTTAAAGGCACTGTGTCAGTTTATTCTGTGTGTTCTGTGTGTTAGCTTTTCAGCTTTCTACACTGATGTTTTCTACAATGCAGCCTATGTGCTGGCAATGTTCTTTCATTCCTCTTTGCAGGATTATGTTTTCTGCTGTGCATTAAAGCAGTTTTCAAATGTGTTTTATTTCTCCCTGCTTTATTGGAATTGTATTTATGTGCAAGGGAAATTCTTACAACATTGCTCAGCGTTTTCTAGTATTGGAAGGCTGCATTGTGTTTTTATTGTTATATATATATGGATATATATATAGAGCTACATATATGGTTTCCACATATATGTTTTATATGTTTCCGGGGTCCCGCGCATGGGCGGGCATATTCATGTGCTTATGACTATTGATGAGGATCCCCTGGAAGAGAACCGTGCACAAGCAGTCCCATGTCGGAGATCAGGGGTTCGGCGTCCGGGGGGCACCAACAAGCCTTGGTAGTCGCAACTGGTGTGGAAAACAAAGAAGGAGCAACGTTGGGACCACCAAGGCCCAAGTGACTCACCACAAGCAAGAGAGTTAGTGCAGGCCCCGGGCAAACAGGGGAGCCACTGGAGCAAAAGAACACCCTCAAGGGTACCCACAGGCCGAAGGCACAGGAGTCGCAAGAGGACCTCCAGGCAGCACACCAAGAAGGAAGGCCCACGGTGCAGCGGATGCAGTGAGGACACTGTACTTGGCAGGAAGAGATGCTGGAAGCTGGAGCTTCTTGTAGCCCTAAGATCTCAGGGAGTGCAGAGCCAACAAGCCTTGGCAATGGCAAGTCGGGCGCAGTGCACAGGGGTTCGGTCCCATCGGTTCCGACAAGGGATACTGGCCTCAAAATTGCAGAGAGGAAAGTTCAGGCCTCGAGGAGTTGTAGAACCACCACCTGTGTTGCTGGGTCTTTCGAAGTCCATGGGACGTTAGGAGCAGCAGATCAGTCAGCTTCGTTGTGGTGCCTGCAAATGCAGGTAAGTGACTCTTCACTCCAAGGGAGATTACTTCCAGGTGTTCTTGATGCCCACAGGTCTGTTGAAGATCCTGGAAGAAGCACAGACATAGACGACGACGAAGACTTGCAGAACAGTGAGACCAGGAGCAGGCAGGAGTCTTCCTGGTGCAGTCTCAGTTCTAGGCGAAGTCCGGCGAAGTCCAGCGAAGTCCGAGTGTCCAAACGGTCGAAGAGTGACGTGGTTTGAGGCTTGAGTCTTGTCCCACGACTAATCTTAAGACCCACCCATAGGTAAGCCTTTAAGTACCCTAGGGAAAGGGTTGGAACGACTCGGGCGTTCCTCCCAAAGGAGGGGCTCAACAGAGGGGAGGATACATGTCCTTTGTTGAGTTTTGCGCCAGAGCGAGAGCCAAGGGCTCCCTGAACTGGCTCAAACTGGAGTGTGCAATAAGGAGGGCACCAAATGTGCCCTTCAAAGCCATCTGGAGGCGCTGGCAAGCGTCCCCACCCCAGCCCAATACATTAAGTCCTGTCTGGGAGGTGGCTCACACCTACCTGTGACAGGAAACCCTATTGTTCTACCTTCCCCTGCCCAAGCTTGGCTCAGCAGCAGAAGGGCAGAACCCTGTCTGTGGTCGGCAGCAGCACTAGCTTGCTGTCAGGACCCTGAAAAGGCAGTTATCGATAGTACAGGGGGTACCCCAAGGGAGCCCCCCATTACATGGGATCATACTTCCAACACTGGAATCGGTGCTGGGGTTGGATTCCAAACATGTTTGATACCAAACATGACCGGGTTCGTGCAGCCACTATATAGTTGGACATCTCGTAATGACTGATGTCCACTATATGTATTAAAATGGCTGATCGCACTACAAAAGCCTGGAGAACTGACTCTGGGCTTTTTAGGGATGTCCTGCACATGCAAGGGCACCCTCACACATATAACCAAGCACCCTGCCCTCAGGTCTGAAGAGCCTGCCATAAGGGTGACATAGGTTTTACGTGTATTGACCTCATATATAAGGAAACCTATATCTGCTGTGAGAGTTGCAAGCACCAACTCACACAGGCTGCAATGGCAGGCCTGTAGTCACCTTAAGTGAACTCCCATAGGGGCACAAAACATGCTGCAGCCCATGGAAGACCCCTGGTGTGTCTATGCCCTGGGTACCTCAGTACCATATGCTAGGGACTTACAAGGGTACACCAGTAGCCAATTGTGGATGTGCAGAAGTACTTACCATGGTCAATTTGGGAGAAAGCAGTGACTGGGGTCCTGATTAGCAGGATCCCAATCCGACTAGTTAAATACATACTGACACCAAGCAAGAAGTGGGGTTAACCATGAAAGCAGATCTTACTTTCCTGACACCGATTATAAATAAATTAGTGACTGCCTTTTATGTAGGGGTTACAGAATCAAGTACTACAAGTATGGCTCCCAGTTTTCCGTTTTTACTGATTTTTACTGATAAATACAGTCAGAAAACAATGTGCTTACTGTCTGTACTTTTTTTTAAAGCGGAAAAATACATAAAATTGTCCTTTTGTGAGACTCTATGCTGTCCTTATGAATTTCAGGCCGACTGCTGAGCAGATAGATAGCATTGGGAGTTAAAACAGGATGAGATTTCCCTAAATATAGGCAGTTGATAACATATATTTGTATATAATGCTAATATTTATCTGTCGGTGTAGCGTTTTGTTATATTTGGCTGCTTAATTTGCTAAAATGTTGCAGGCATCATAGTTTGAGTGCATGTTTATCAGTTAAATAAATATGGAAATATACCATTTTACGACTCCATTAGTTCTGAAAACACTAAATAAGTATGGATAAGTACCAATAAGATAGACAACAAATAATACCAACGGAAATGTTAAAAAACTAAATACCATAAAAATGGGAGCCCTAACTATAAGGCAGATATTCAGGCTTCCCTATAAACTAGTCAAAGTCTCCATTATACCCCTTACGTTCAGTGGTACCAGCAGTACTACCTATGCCACTCAGTCTTAAATATGAACCTTAAGTATCTTTCCGAAGTGTGGATTATCGTCTGAATAGGATAGATACTATGCAGACAACCAAGACCCATTACTGAATATTCTGAGGGAGGTTGTCACAAGATTCTAGCTCCATTACTCACGGGGCGTGCTCCAAAAGTTATTCTAAATTTTGCAGAACTAACCCCTTTAGCATGCCAGACAGACTCAAACAAAAAAAACAGATAGAATTACTAGATCCTAGATGGAGCACCCAAGAACGTAAGGAAATATTGAGAGGCAACACAACAAACAACAAATGACTGGTCTCACAAAGCACAC